>CM037864.1:14369355-14506855 GCA_021292105.1 Anadara kagoshimensis
TTTACTTTCTATGATATTTGTTGAGAGGCTTATCATAATCCAGTGACTTGAGATACCGGTAATACGTTTCCTAAAACCCTTGATTTACACTTTTATTATATAACATTAATTAACTCAATCATGTCATTTCTATGTCTTATATTTGTATGTTTGTTTCTTTGTACGAGTATTTACAATACATGTGTATGTAACTAAGTTTTCGGTAATCAACCAATCAAATGGTTTCATTTAATCTTTTTGGGGTTAATAGATATTATTTATATCCACGTAAAATCCCAAAATCTGGGTTTTTTGGATCTACCGGAGTGAGAGAAGGTTGACACGGAATTATACCGTTCAACTCAAAAATCGTTGTTCAAAATTTAATGTCAAAAGCGGATAAACGCAACATGTAATATAATATTATTGTGAACACTTTTACGGACATATCGTTTTAGCGGAAACCCGCAATATTATTGTGAACACTTTTACGGACATATCGTTTTAGCGGAAACGCGCAATATTATTGTGAACTCTTTTACGGACATATCGTTTTAGCGGAAACCCGAAATATTATTGTGAACTCTTTTACGGACATATCGTTTTAGCGGAAACCCGCAATATTATTCATCTGTATGTGAACAAAAATTTACATGTGATTTAGATATATACTTCCAAAGAAACGACATTAAGTATGTTTAGTATTGTTTTCATTATTTTGTTATTATGTAAGCCGCCGGTCCGTACAGCTCTACCAACCTAACCAGCGACGTTCCCCACCTGTCGGACCATTATTTCGACGCGCTTGCAAGTGGTGGAGATATCCGGGCAGTTTCACTTTGAAGTACGTTTGCGCTACTTTCCTACCACCTCAAGCCAAGTAGCCTGAGGATTATTTTATTAATTTTTTTGATTGACCAAAGATTTAGTGACTGTCGTATCAACATGGGATCGTATTTCCGAAATAGAAGTAATTTCCAATGGCGGGATATGTCAAATCTGCATGTGAAATCTTTAGAACAATCTGTGATGGAGTTGCAAAAAGAGAACAAAACGCTTAAAGTGAAATGCCAACAACTTCAAGAGAGGCAAAGCGAGTTAGAAAAACTTCAAGCAGAAAATATAAAACTCCAGGAGAAAATCACAAAATATAATTCAATATTACATCTTGTTAATGAATCATTAAAAGAAAACTGTCAAATTCAATCCAGCATGGAACAATTAAAACTCGAACATGAAAATTTAAACCGGGAACATGAAAATCTACAGCAAGAACTTCAAACCCGACTCTATGATGAAACAAATACAACATACAGCACATTAAATCAAGATTCTTGGACTCCGACACAAATACAATGTATTCATTCGATACGACAGCAACCTATGGATTCATGGGAAGAACAAAACCAACAGAACCATTCAACATGTTGTTATCAAAACTCTGCTAACCCCTCCATTCAATACGCTAAAGAATATTCAAATTACAAAGGACATCAACCAGGACGGACGAACCGACGCCGACGAAAACGGAACAATGGTCATTTTATCAAGGATATTAACTTTAACGTTTCATTTCAAATCTCTTAATCAACCAACGTGTGTTTGTTTTTGAGTAATACGATACTTAACTTAATTTATTTCTACTCTGAGAACAGGGTGAATTTGAGCGAAAGGATATTGTAACAGCGGACTTTTCGTCAATTTTAGACATTCCGATTACTTAATATTTTTCATCTTTATTGACATTTTACTAAGAACTTCCAGGTGTTTTTACTTTACTTTCTATGATATTTGTTGAGAGGCTTATCATAATCCAGTGACTTGAGATACCGGTAATACGTTTCCTAAAACCCTTGATTTACACTTTTATTATATAACATTAATTAACTCAATCATGTCATTTCTATGTCTTATATTTGTATGTTTGTTTGTTTGTACGAGTATTTACAATACATGTGTATGTAACTAAGTTTTCGGTAATCAACCAATCAAATGGTTTCATTTAATCTTTTTGGGGTTAATAGATATTATTTATATCCACGTAAAATCCCAAAATCTGGGTTTTTTGGATCTACCGGAGTGAGAGAAGGTTGACACGGAATTATACCGTTCAACTCAAAAATCGTTGTTCAAAATTTAATGTCAAAAGCGGATAAACGCAACATGTAATATAATATTATTGTGAACACTTTTACGGACATATCGTTTTAGCGGAAACCCGCAATATTATTGTGAACACTTTTACGGACATATCGTTTTAGCGGAAACGCGCAATATTATTGTGAACTCTTTTACGGACATATCGTTTTAGCGGAAACCCGCAATATTATTGTGAACTCTTTTACGGACATATCGTTTTAGCGGAAACCCGCAATATTATTCATCTGTATGTGAACAAAAATTTACATGTGATTTAGATATATACTTCCAAAGAAACGACATTAAGTATGTTTAGTATTGTTTATATTATTTTGTTATTATGTAAGCCGCCGGTCCGTACAGCTCTACCAACCTAACCAGCGACGTTCCCCACCTGTCGGACCATTATTTCGACGCGCTTGCAAGTGGTGGAGATATCCGGGCAGTTTCACTTTGAAGTACGTTTGCGCTACTTTCCTACCACCTCAAGCCAAGTAGCCTGAGGATTATTTTATTAATTTTTTTGATTGACCAAAGATTTAGTGACTGTCGTATCAACATGGGATCGTATTTCCGAAATAGAAGTAATTTCCAATGGCGGGATATGTCAAATACATCCAAATCAATGTACAATAGAGGTAATTTTTATTATGGATTCGGCCATCAAGTGTCACGTCACTTCGTTGCTCAAAAGTCGCAACACAACTGTTACACCCCTCTCCACACAGGAAATTATTGTGTTTAAGAACCATGTTTTCAGCATCACAAGAACTATCGTATTGTAAAACATGCGTCTCATAATGTCGGAAATTCACGACCAAAATGAACGACTACCAGAAAAACCAAAAGCGCATATAGGAAATCCAAGGACGCAAGACGCTTGAAAGAATTCATCCAGCGAAAAGTGAATTCATCTTCATTTCCATATTCGGTACTTTCGGCCAATGACTTTATGAAGTGTGCAAAAATAAATTCAATTCAACAAAGTCTCTAACTTGGGCATTCAAATCTGCATGTGAAATCTTTAGAACAATCTGTGATGGAGTTGCAAAAAGAGAACAAAACGCTTAAAGTGAAATGCCAACAACTTCAAGAGAGGCAAAGCGAGTTAGAAAAACTTCAAGCAGAAAATATAAAACTCCAGGAGAAAATCACAAAATATAATTCAATATTACATCTTGCTCATGAATCATTAAAAGAAAACTGTCAAATTCAATCCAGCATGGAACAATTAAAACTCGAACATGAAAATTTAAACCGTAAAGATGAAAATCTACAGCAAGAACTTCAAACCCGACTCTATGATGAAACAAATACAACATACAGCACATTAAATCAAGATTTTTGGACTCCGATACAAATACAATGTATTCATTCGATACGACAGCAACCTATGGATTCATGGGAAGAACAAAACCAACAGAACCATTCAACATGTTATTATCAAAACTCTGCTAACCCCTCCATTCAATACGCTAAAGAATATTCAAATTACAAAGGACATCAACCAGGACGGACGAACCGACGCCGACGGAAACGGAACAATGGTCATTTTATCAAGGATATTAACTTTCACGTTTCATTTCAAATCTCTTAATCAACCAATTTTGGTTTGTTTTTTAGTTATACAATACTTAACTTAATTTATTTCTACTCTGAGAACAGGGTGAATTTGAGCGAAAGGATATTGTAACAGCGGACTTTTCGTCAATTTTAGACATTCCGATTACTTAATATTTTTCATCTTTATTGACATTTTACTAAGAACTTCCAGGTGTTTTTACTTTACTTTCTATGATATTTGTTGAGAGGCTTATCATAATCCAGTGACTTGAGATACCGTATATCGGGATTTTTTCGCGCGTGTCTAATTTTCGCTGAATTCACGGTGAAGACAAATCGCTAAAATTTCCCCTAGCGACAATTTCACTTGAGTAGTTGTGATATTTTGTCTATTTCAACCATTCCATACGTCGTGTCATTTCGCTACAACTCTATATACCTATGTTGAATTTGTATTCGCTAGTGACGGCAAAATCGCTTGTAAGTGAAAACCGCTTAATCTGCCTGATGTTTGAACAATTAATCAATTAATATAATCGGAAAATCACAAAAATATGAAACAAAAAAACTTTATAACCGATCATCAATATATCACTGGAAATACGGGCGATACTGACAATGTCATACATATTGCAGATCGGCGTGACCTGATTAGGTGAAAAGTCAATCATCAAGCGTGGACGACACAGGTGTTTACAGTTACTACGCCCCTGTTTGTTGTATTCGGATTAAAAGATTAATAAAGCGGGTTTTCAAAACACTGCCTCATGAAGTTAATTACTAATCACCAGTAGCGCTCAACATTCCAGACGAATTGTTTCGATTTGCTCCATAAATTTCGACAAAATCTGTAACATGGCTTCAGCTTGTGTTTTGTTCACAATGACTGACGGCATGTTATTCTGACAAATATTGTATTAGAGCGAAAATTGTTAAATTTTCATTACCACTTTTGAGTTGAACGAGCGGTGTGTTTGAGCTATCAAAAAGATCTTCAGTCTATTTAAGTTTAATACTTCGTTTAATGTTTGTTGTCATAATTTAATTACCGTATTACAAACCGGTATATAGGGAATTTTTCGCTTATATACCCATATCTCGTGAAAATTACACACGGTGTAAATTTTACCTGCCATTTTGTCTTATAAATCGAGAAAAAAAAGCCTACGCTAAAAATTCCCGATATACGCTAATACGTTTCCTAAAACCCTTGTTTTACACTTTTATTATATAACATTAATTACCTCAATCATGTCATTTCTATGTCTTATATTTGTATGTTTTTTTGTTTGTACGAGTATTTACAATACATGTGTATGTAACTAAGTTTTCGGTAATCAACCAATCAAATGGTTTCATTTAATCTTTTTGGGGTTAATAGATATTATTTATATCCACGTAGAATCCCAAAATCTGGGTTTTTTGGATCTACCGGAATAAGAGAAGGTTGACACGGAATTATACCGTTCAACTCAAAAATCGTTGTTCAACATTTAATGTCAAAAGCGGATAAACGCAACATGTAATATAATAATATTGTGAACACTTTTACGGACATATCGTTTTAGCGGAAACCCGCAATATTATTGTGAACACTTTTACGGACATATCGTTTTAGCGGAAACCCGCAATATTATTGTGAACTCTTTTACGGACATATCGTTTTAGCGGAAACCCGCAATATTATTGTGAACACTTTTACGGACATATCGTTTTAGCGGAAACCCGCAATATTATTGTGAACTCTTTTACGGACATATCGTTTTAGCGGAAACCCGCAAAATTATTCATCTGTATGTGAACAAAATTATTACATGTGATTTAGGTAGAATATACTTCCAAAAAAACGACATTAAGTGTGTTTAGTATTGTTTTCATTATTTTATTATTAAGTATGCCGCCGGTTCGTCCAGCTCTACCCACGTAACCAGCGACGTTCCAAACCCTGCGGACCTTATTAGTTTCGGCGCGCTTACAGTTATAACACTGCTGTCTTCTGCCGCAAAAACACCTATTTGTGAGTTAAAGTATAGGTGTTGTGGTGTAATTTCGAACCACGTAGATCAGATATAGATGCGATACATATAGTGCTTAATCTAGTTGATCTCAAAGTATAACCATTGAATGATACAGGGCCCAACAGAGTAGTAATGATTGCTACATTTATAGCACTACTGTCTTCTACATCAACAACGCCTATGTGTGAGTAATTTATTGGTAATATAATATTGCAATATAATCTTTTCCGAGCATATTAACTGGTAATGCTGTAAATACACTCACAACTTGGATGATAAATAGAATATTTATATTGTAATGATGTGATGGACAGATTTATACAGGATACTAAATTACTTCATATTTTTATTTTAATGTTAATATATGTTGATTTTGTATGGTATAGTTCCACATCTTTTCTTTTCTTTTTAATTGTGATTTGGATATGGATTTGAATGGGATTTTACTTTTTACAAATTATAGTAGATCTTGCTTTCAGTACGATAACTGTATACAAATCAAAACAAACATACTAATCTATGTCCGAATCACAATCCAGAAGCAAAGTAAAAACTTTGGAACTGACAAGATAGGTTACACACTTGAACTTTCACCAAGGAAGTGAGGCCGGTGCTCCAGAAGCGTAAGCACCCCCTGTTTAGCTAGCTACACCCGCCACGCTTTTAATCAAAATTGTGTGAAAAGAACATGGAAATATGAGACGTCAAATATATCTAGGGCAATCCTGGACACAGAGACATCAAACTTATCAACAATACTGTGATGACGGCCAAAGTGACAAGCTGCTCAATAAGATTGTTGACGCGGGGATATTGCATGCGTAAGCTTAACAAGGCCCTAAATGTTTTATGGTCGTCATTACAATCGTGCAGACTAGTATGATGTCTATGTATAAGGAATTTATACAACTACGTGGTGGTTACATAGAATATCAGTACATGTATATTGTTTGTATCTGATAGACAGCTTTATAGAAGATACTAAATTACTTCATACTTTCATTTTATTTGATTTATCTTTACTTTGCTTTTTGATAGTTATTTGGACATGGATTTGCATATTTCCTTCTTATTTTTACAAATACTACGCCATGGTAGAGTTTGCTCCCACTACCCCTAAAGGATCTTTAAACACCATAAGTTGCTTACAAATGAATTGTTGGCGCAGGTATATTGCATGCAAATGTTTATCAGACCCCTTAAAAGCTTGATGTTCGTCATCACAATATTGTTTATAAGGATGATGTCTCTTTATCCAAAATTACTCTTCATATTTTCGCATACAAGTGTCATTCTCAATTTTAATAATACACGTCGCAGATGTAGGTACCTATATCTAAATAGGAGGTACTAACTCCCGGATCTACCGGCCCCATATCCCTAGATATGGATTAGCAAGTTTGTTCTTAATTGACAATTTTGTTTCTGAACAAGAAATTCAAAATATAAATAAACACTGTTCATATTTTCTTTATTTTCAGATGTTTTGTTATGCTCCATATTTGCAGTAAAAAGTCTTCGTTGAACGAATTGCTAATTTAAGGAACAGCCATAGCTATATGCTACAGGATAACCATATGCTTCCGCGGTCTGTCCGAAACCATACTGCGTCAAGCCAAAATTGACATGGCTGGATATATGTTCAATATGACTTGAAGCATACTTAATTGGAAAAGTGATACTCGTCCAGTCTACGTTGTATTTATCAGAAGCAGAGATTGTAGCGCTTGATATTGGTTGACTATTGTATCTTAAGCCACTTACGTCTGACGTTTTCACTATCACAGAGCATAATTATTGAATTTTCTAACTGTAGGAGTATCAAGAACATATCGATTTAAGAATTGATTTGTAGATGGAACTATGGCCATAAATGTTGTAAAATATCTATTCAAATCTGCAGAAAACTGAACAACAAGACATGGTTTCCTACAATTAACAAATGTCAATTGCTCGGAAGAAAGTGTTATTTCAACAGTTTTATTTGATGTGTACGTGTTTTGAACCGTATTGTTATGTACTTCAATAGTCGTCATGTCAACTGAAGGTACTATTCTGATAATCATTGTCTTTGCTGGATTTATCCTCGGTATAATGAAATTAAGTCCCCATTTGTTTGTCGGTGGTAGCATTGATGCCATATTATCGCAATAACCATTGAAACTTACACATCTATTTCCAGAAATCACTCCTACTGGTTTGTCGCTGTGTATTTTCGTACCAGTTAGATCAGCTTTAGATACAATAAGTATGGTGTTTAATCTATTCAATGTCAATGATATTGTATCACCATTGACGTAAGTATGATCATTGAAGGATACAGAGCCCGACTGGGTAGTATTTATTGTTACAGTTATAATACTGCTGTCTTCTACTGCAACAACACCTATTTGTGACTATAATTGTGGGAGATATGATATTGCAATATAATCTGTCCCAAGCATATCAACTGGTAATGCTGTAAAAGCACTCGATGAACAACAATTTGGATGATAAATAGAATAACCGTGTACTGATATCGGTCCTGTTGATTTTATGTACAATCCTTTGTTTTGTATTACATTACTGTTTACATGTACTATATCTCTACTAACGTTTACATGTACAGCATGGTTGGATAGTGTTATATTTCTGGAGACTCCAGTCACTGTTGACGTTAACATTACTGATGACTGTCCACTATAACTCGTAAATATCAGTTCAATCTTTCATAGTATGTATAATATTTGGAATAAAATCAGCACGAACTCTGTGCCTCTGCTATCTAGAAATAAATAAAAAATAAACAGAAATTAACGCATCTACGTGACATTTAATTTTGAACATTAAGATTGAAAGACACTGACTGATTTTTTACATGAAAAATGATTAAATAATGATTTTCTGAATATTTATGATTGACTTAAAACAAATACTATTTAATTAATGTATAATAATCGTAACCCTTATACAATGTACGCTAATAATTTTGACCAAGCACTACTGTTGAAAAATTGTATTCCAAAACAACTGTCTAGTGCTGTAAACTAAACACTGGTATGATATGTTATTACAACAACAGGTCGAAATAGAAATTTGAAATAAAACTTTATTTCGCAAAAAAGGAGAAAGAAAAAAACCACCAACACAAATATTTATGTGCAAACAAACCATTAATTAGCTCTTACATGCACTAATTTCCAAATTATACATAGTCCGTCTTTACAATATTGCTGAAAAGTATGACGCCTCTGTATCCACAGTGTGTTAGTCTGACTTACAATTTACTAATAATTCTTAATCAGAAAATTATAAACAAACTTACATTACTACAAATATTTAAACCATTAATTTATTGCCTATGAACTTTATGCTAACTAATACATTAAACCCATAGAGTACCCCCATACATGCTATTACATGATATCGCCATTAAAGTATTTATGACCATTGAATGATACAGAGCCCGACTGGGTAGTATTTGATACTGCTGTCTTCTATTGCAACAACACCTATTTGTGAGTCTACGATAAACATTAATTTATTGCCTATAAACTTTATGCTAACTAAAACATAAACCCCATACAGTACCCCCATACATGCTATTACACATACTACGTAATTCAATGTGTATATGACATCATGCAAACAACCAATTTAGCACCAACATACACACAAAGGTAAAGGTTGATTTAGAAGTAAGTCAACTGGTGTTACATGAAAATGTTACCAATGAAATGTTCGTGATTACAGATATCCAATCAATTGTAACTAAAACCATCAAGACGAAAAAAATCTTCACATTTTTCTTATATTGAAAAAAACCCATAATAATAAATGCATCAAATTTAGATTTATTAACATATTCTAGACTACTACTTTGATTTGAACATACATTTAAATGTGGGTTGTTATTACTTGTGAAATAAACAACAAAAGATCCAATGAGCTTAAACGGTCACCTGGCGAAATGAAGCACGATGGTATCAATGTTCCCAAGAATATACAAAAACGTAAAATGTGTCACTATTATACCAAAGAACATCCAGTTGCCCTTCGTATCCGTGGAGAACGTGTTTAAATAGATCCAATATATCGGAAAACTGATATTCGAATAAAAATTTAGTACTTAGCAATTTTGTGTCTACGGGAACTTTCTGTTTGCGAACGATATGTTTTCATATCTCTGAATTTTGTTGTAACACGTTAACCACGTTGTTAAAACAGGAGGTACTTCCCTTTCCGGAGCACCCGGCCTCACTTCACTGGTGGAAGTTCACGTGTCTATACTCACTTGTCAGTTTCAAAGTTTTTACTTTGTTTCTGGATTGTGATTCGGACATGGATCAGAATGTTTGTTTTTTATTATGTCAAATTTTGTCTCGACAGAACTTGGTCTTGTACAGATATATCCTACCTCTCACTAGTTTCTGTGAATTTCATTCAACGATGCTGTTCACGTGGTGACCTAATATAATCCATATCGGGTCGGGTCTTTTTTTATATCTAGTCAGTATGCGAGTTAATTCCCCTTGCCAACGTCAATGCCGCTCGCCTCGCAGTAAACACGTCATATTTATCACAAATATTTACGGCAAATACGGACACTAGTAAAGATGTTGTGATATTGAAACAAAATATTTGATTTCCAAGGATAAAAAGCAATTGATTTCTTTGACAGAAGTTGCTAGTAAGTCAACATTCATTATTATTTTCAATATTTTGTCAGACAGAATGCCAAACGACTATTTCTTACTCAGTCACCAGTCACATGTCGCTATGTGGATACATTCAAATTGGTTTTGTAAATGATTTATTGATGTGATCGGTATGATATAATCGTTTCACAGCGTTTTATTGACACAATATGATATATAAATGTCTAAGAGATAGCTAGATAAGTTACTAAAACATACAGCAGTGTCTCATCCTGAACTACTCTCCGGTCTCCGTATCCGTGTATGTTCGTTAACAGGTATTTACCTTGGTTCTTTAGGGTGATCGGTAGGATATAATCGTTACACAGTCTGTTGGTGGCCTAATATGGTTTATACAGGGTCAGTAAATTCCATATCTGGTCCCGGGCTTCGCCCTCGCCCGATATGGAATTTACTGACCCTGTATAAACCATATAAGGTCACCAACAGACTGTATAACTAATAATATGAGATAATTCAGACATAGCATACAATTATTTACTGAGAGGCAATGAAGATTTCTCAAACTAAAACAAGTACATGTGTATTCACCCAATTCGTGGGCCGTGAGATATATATATATATATACTTTTTTTTACCGAATCGAACGTTAATAATGGCGTTAATATAATATCTGTTTTATCATCATATTCTTATGTTTAAAAAGTACACAGTGTTTAACTTTAAATAGCTAGTAATTTGTTTTTATTTTGACAACCAACAACGAAATATAAAATTTCATTCAAATACAACAGGATATGTTAGATACAGTGAAACTGTCATTTTTATAACTTTAATATTAGGAAATCGTAACTGTATTTGTGAAATACCAATGCGTAATCAAGTTTTTATTCCTGTGCTATTTGTTTTGAATGTTAAGTCACATAACGTCGAGCATTTTTACACGGTGACCATTAATTGCATGCAGTTTTTTGTGCGGTGGAGATTCATCATCGATTTATCAGCCTTGCTAAACGCGTTCTTAGTCAATCAGATTACGGAAAAATTATTGGTATAATAAATGCAAATGATTTACTCTGATTCAAGAGTAGCTCTTATAATACGGGACAGAATATAAATTATAAAAATTAACCGTGAAAAAATCAGGTATATTCATAAGTACTAGTTACCTATTCATTGCGCCACCTTAATCATTACCTAATGAACACGGCACAGATTATCTACTGTTTGCATACCTTCCGAAGATGTAATGTTTATGTTCATAAAGTGACAATTATCATGGACATTGCAGTGTTCGTTATCGTTTTGGTAGATAAACGCGACTTTTTCGTCGACGAATAAAAAGAGAAGAATTTTTTTCAATTACTTCCGTTTTAATGTTTAATCTAAAAGAAACATACTAATCCATCCCTGAATCACAATCCAGACGCAAAGTAAAAACTTTGAAACTGACAAATTAGTTTAAACAAAGAATGGTAATCACCTATGGTTTAGCTAGTCACTCCCGCCACGTATGTAATCAAAATGAGTGAAATGAATAAGGAACTATGGGACGTCAAGGATCATCCTGTACAAAGAGACTTTGGCAGAACTTGTTTTCACTAAAGATTATATATATTAACAATACTGTTTAATTGTTTAATCTTATTTTGCCAGATTGTAACGTTTTAATTTGAGTTTGAAATTATGATTTGACTATGATCTGACGTGTTTGTTTTTCATTTGTTACCATGGTGACCATTAATCGCATGAGGTTTTCACATCGATTTATCAGCCTTGCCAAACGCGTTCTTTGTCAATCAGAACACGGAAAAATTATTGGTATAATAAATGCAAATGATTTACTCTGATTCAAGAGCAGCTCTTATAATACGGGACAGAATATAAATTATAAAAAATTAATCCTGAAAAAAATCAGGTATATTTATGAGTACTTGTTACCTATTCATTGCGCCACCTTAATCTGAACCTCATGAACACGGCACAGATTATCTATTGTTTGCAATTCTTCTGAAGATGTAATGTTTATGTTCATAAAGTGACAATTATTATGGACATTGCAGTGTTCGTTATTGTTTAGTGGATGAACGCGACTTTTTTGTCGACGAATAAAAAGAGAAGAATTTTTTTCAATTACTTTCGTTTTAATGTTTAATCTAAGAGAAACATACTAGTTCATCCCTAAATCACAATTCAGACGCAAAGTAAAAACTTTGAAACTGACAAATTAGTTTAAACAAAGAATGGTAATCACCTATGGTTTATCTAGTCACTCCCGCCACGTATGTAATCAAAATGAGTGAAATGAATAAGGAACTATGGGACGTGAAGGGCATTCTGTACAAAGAGGCTTTGACAGAATTTGTTTTCACTAAAGATTATATTTATTAACAATACTGTTTAATTGTTTAATCTTATTTTGCTAGATTGTAACGTTTTAATTTGAGTTTGAAATTATGATTTGACTATGATCTGACGTGTTTGTTTTTCATTAGTTAAAGACATATACAGTTTTGTTTTATAATTTGAATTAAAATTGCAATATTGATTTTCTATGTTTCTTTTAAAGACCAGTCTATGTTTTACATGGAATGCCATTACATACGCATGTCGCGTCTGAAATCAAAATTGAAATTATAATGACCCTGTGACTAATGGACGTCAAATATGATATTGGATAATTTAATATCATTTTTATCAACAAAAAATGTGATAACGATTTTTAACTATTTTGAGGTACTTGATAAACTATGCTTGCCAATCCCCGGGTCAGACATGTAATTCATACTGCTGAATTTGTGACTTGCACGATGCCTTATGAAATGCACGCAGGTTGAGGGAAAGTGCGTCAATGATGTTAGACATGAGGGATACAAACAATATTGTTTATCATGTTTATTTTGAGAAATAATTTGAATTTTATTTAATATTTTGTCAAACATATTTTTTTCATATAATTGAGAATTTATATATCACTAGATATTTTAAATGTTGAATCAAAAACAAACATACTAATCCATACCGAAGCACAATCAAGAAGCAAAGTAAAAATTTTGGAACTGAGAAGTTAGGTTAGACACGTGAACTTCCACCAGGGGAGTGAGACCGGGTGCTCCAGAAGGGTAAGCACCTCCTGTTTAGCTAGCTACACCCGCCACGTGTGTAATCGAAATTGTGTGAAAGGAACATGGAACTATGAGACGTCAAAAATATCCAGGGCAATCCTGGACACAGAGACATCAAACTTTTCAACAACACTGTGATGACGGCTATAAAACTTTTTGAGGGCCTTGATAAGCCTAGGCTTTCAATATTCCTGAGTCAACAATTTATTTGCAAGCAGCCTACTTCGTTGAACAAAGTCCCAGTGGTGGGAGCAAGCTCTACCATAGTGTATTAATTGGAAAATAGATACACCATAAGCAGGAGAGGCAGATATATTGCTGCATAAAAAAAGAAAAATTTGAACAAATTCCAAAGTTTTGTTTTCAACACATATGTTATCTAGTTTTTGTTTTTGTCTATCACTTTATATTTATCTTATAAATCATATAACTGATGGAGTAGCGCAGTTGATAGAGCATTCAGCTATATATAGAGTTCAAAGATCAAATGCTAATAAACCAATCTTTATTAGCTTTTATAATTATCAGTTTTTCAGTCTTATTTTCTTATTCAGTTTCATGTGGGTTTTATTATATTTTTTGGACTGAATATATGCAAGGCCTATATCTTTTTGTATATTATAGCTTTAGTACAGTTTAATGCTTGAACATGGACCTTATATATCCGAATTGGTCTTGAATCATGCTCTAGATTCCTTTTACAAATTATAATCAGCATCAAAATAATAATTGTCTATGTTGTTTAAGTAATATGATTCAATTCGGTAATTGACCTAAGCACTGATTGTGTAGTGTTTCGTTTTTAAAAACACTTCTATGTAAACCAGGAGACGATACAAGGTATTTTATGGTTTGATTTAAACGTCCTTACCTCAAAAATAGTATTTATAAGATACATTTCTAAAGAACAATATTTACTATCAAATCATATTAATTTATTTAAGTTATTCGTGAGTTTAGACTTTCATGTTCAAATCTATTTTTATTGCAACTTTGTAATGATCTTCGGTAATAAATTTGTTAAATAAACAGAAGGTGCTCATCCTTCCGGAGCAGCCTGCGGCCTCACTTCTCTGGTGGAAGTTCACGTGTCTAAGCTAACTTGTCAGTTCCAAAATTTTTACTTTTCTTCTGGATTGTGATTCGGACATGGATTAGTATGTTTGTTTTTAATGTAATTACATTATATATGGCAAAGTTGCAAAATCTAAGTTAAAAAAATCGCTGTAAATGAACACTTATATCAGTGTATTTCGATCTAACCTTTTCTGGAATCTTACTTCTTCACGTTTGAAGTCGGACAATGAACTGTGGTAGTGCTAAACATGTATGATAATTATGAATTAAAATTATTTGAATAAGAAAGAATTTTATAACTAACACATGTACCTTGAAAGACCAATAGATCAATAGAACATCAAGAAAAAACAACCGAAAATGCAAAGAAAAGTCAAACATATAACGAATATTCAAACTGGAAAAACTATTTTATGTGATGAATCAATGGTGCTATCGGAAGGTCCCCAAATATCCAACTGATTTTGAAATTAGTTGTCTGTAGTAATACATCTAAAATAAAAGTATCTCTATGTAAAAATAAATATATTGATGCCACCAATACAACTTGATTAACTAATTCAATACTTACCTGTTTGGTTGACACAGCTGCTTCTTGTAGTGGGAGTTGTAGTTGTGTACAGTTCATTATCTCCGATGGGAAGGTCTACCGTATGTCTTGTATGATTAACGTTCACAAAGGCGTCAGTTAATTCTAGTATTTTTTCATTTATTTCGTTTTTGCAGAAGTATCCAACTGGAAAAATTTTCTTTAAGCTGAGACATTTCCTGTATTGTGTCTGTTCTTACTTGTCCAATTGTATTTTTCAATATAACGAACGACTCTTTTAACTCTATATTTTCGTCTTGTATTTTCATGATCACCTTCATCATTTCAGCAACTACTTCCATGGCGTTATTTTTATCTTTTTCGTTGATATATATATCAACTTTAGTTTGTAACGTACCTATTTTTTCAACGTATTTGGTTTCAAAGTCGTTAATTCTTTCGGTAAACTGTGAACCTATTGAAGCTAATCGTTGTAATATTTCTGAAAAAGATAGGGGTTTATTTCAATTGAAAATTTAAAAAAAATTACATTAATTGTAAATAGCTACATAAGATGGGAGTTATAACATAAAATTTATATTTCAAAAAACAACATCGTTATTCCAAAAATTCGGAATAGAATACGACACCGCATTTACCCAAGTATTCTATTGCTAACAATGTACTAAATTACATATTGCATAATAATGCACGTGTGTGTAGGATTAAAAAGCAATTGCAAAACTATGGAATCCAAGAATTACATCACACGCAGAGCCTTGATGATAAATAGATAAACATGAAGTGTTATTTCGATTATTTAACTATAACTACTAGTGTACATTAATTTCACGACATTGATCATTGAAATCTCCAATACAACGTATACATAGTACATTTAATAGAAGATTCTTAATGCTTCAGCCTTGTACAATAAACAGTATTTATAATGGAATTCTTTATTGAAGTGTTGAAAACTTTTTTTTAAAAAAAACTAACAGTACATGAATTCAAATCCTTTAGTGAAAATAAATTCTGTCACTGCACTGGCGATGTTTTCAGGTAGAATAATGAAAAGGATAATTTTATTAATACTATTTCGAAAAACATTTTGCCAAGGTTGACTTTCAGATACATTACAATAAATAAATAAATAAATAAAACTCCAAATGTTGTGACTAAAAATCAAAAAGAGTAACTTAAAAACGACTTAATCATTTCAAAGGTAGTAGTGAAAACCTAAATGTTGTTGTAAGTATTAAGTATTGACTAATTGTATTGATATTAAAAAAGTATTTATATTAATAATTTAAACATACCTTGTCGTTGTAAATCGTTCTCGATTTCGTCATTTAGTGAATTGCGACTCCTCTGAGACATTGGGATTCCAGTTGACGGATTTAAGTTCTCCGTTAAAATTAAAATAAAGACGAATTTTAGATAATACATCTTTACTGTTTCTATCTTCAGAGTTATTCTTATTTAATGATAAGAAGCCCAGACTGTTTTATAGTAGCTTGTTGCATAACAAACCCTGTTATTCAAGATAGTCATCACAACACCTTCGGTTTATACTAAAAAGGATATGATGTGATCTGTGTATGATTCATGGATATCAATTACATCCTCTAAAACGCAAGAAGCAACAGCACGATCCAAGCATTCCGTCTTGTTGGTATAAATGTATAACTTTTAGATAAACAAGTTTATTTTTAGTTCTTCTAAAACGAGACTACTGAAACCTGTAGATATAAGGTGCTCACTTTTGTTATATTTTCTTTGTTGTAAATTTCAAATTAGTGTTTTGCTGTGCGGAAACGTTTTGCAGTTTAACAATATGCGGATTATAAAAACGAGCTTTATAAATATATCGATTATCTTCTTATCTTAAACGGATCTGATATCATTGGGGATATTTCGAATCTCCAATATGACTCGTAGCTGTATCAAAATAAATAAATAAAAATAAATAAATAAATAAATAAATAAATAAATAAATAAATAAATAAATAAATAAATAAATAAATAAATAAACCAACCAGCCAGCCAGCGAGGCAGTTAATTAACTAACTAACTAACTAACTAACTAACTAACTAACTAACTAACTAACTAACTAACTAACTAACTAAGTAACTAACTAACTGACTGACTAACTTACTGGCTGCCTATATAAATGACTGAATAACTAACTCACTATATATTAACACATTAACTAACTGACTTACTAAATAACTAACTAACTGAAAAATAAAAAAAAACAAGCAAAAAAAAAAGAAATTCAACAATATTGATCTCACAAAATGTAACAATTATCGACAACTTAACATTAACATTTAAACTGAAGAAGAGAGGCGTATATAATGTAAGAACATTGTAAGATGGACAAAGGAATTGAAAAAAATAGAACAAATAAAAAAATAATTTGAGAGCTTTGATAAGCCTAGCTTTGCAATATCCCTAAGTCAACAATTCATTTCTAAGCAGCCCATGTCGTTGTAAATGAGACAATTAATCAAATAGGGGTTTTCTTTAAAGAATTTACTGATCCAAATTTATAGAATTATACAACTAAGAAATACGTTAGATAAAGGGTATTAATATAAAACAAACAGATTAATCTTCAAATCAAAACACAAAAAAGTGAAATCAAAACTTTAACCACCCTTGATTTACACTTATTATATAACATTATTTACCTGAATCATGTCATTTCTATGTCTTATTTTTGTATGTATGTTTGTTTGTTTGTACGAATATTTGCAAGATGTAATTAAGTTTTCGGTAATCAACCAATGAAATGGTTTCATTTAATCTTTTTCAAGTTAAAAGATATTATTTATATCCACGTAAAATCCCAAAATATGGGGTTTTTCGGAGTGAGAGAAGGTTGACACGAAATTATACCGAAGAGTAAGCAACTCCTGTTTAGCTAGCTACACCCGCCACGCTTGTTATTAAAATTGTGTAAAAGGAACATGGAACTATAAAACGTCAAATATATCTCGGGCAATCCTGGACACAGAGGCATCAAACTTATCATTAATACTGTGATGACGGCCAAAGTGACAAACTGCTCAATAAAATGGTGGACGCAGGGATATTGCATGCGTAGTCTTAACAAGGCCCAAACGTTTTATGGTCGGCATCACAATCGTGTGAACTAGTATGATGTTTATGTATCAGGAATTACCCTTGATTTATTTTCATATTAGTTTCATTCTCAATTGTTATAAAACGATGCGGATGTAGCTAGCTAAACAAGAGGTATGTGTACCGTTCCGGATATCCCGCCAACCCTTCCTTAGACATGGGTTTAGTATGTTTGTTCTTACTTGACTATTTTGTTTCTGAACAAAAAAGTCAAAATATAGATAAATACTGATTTTGATTATTTACATTTTCTTTATTTCTTTCATTGTACTATTCTCGATGCTTGGATAAAAAGTCGTCTCCGATGATTGATTTGCTAATGTATCGAACACCCATAGCTAAAAGCTACAGGAAATCCATATGCCTCCCGTGAGGTCAGTCCAAACTGCGTCAAACCAAAATTAACACTGCTGAATACATGTTCAATATTGCTGATAGCTACACCCGCCATGCTTGTAATCAAAATTGTGTGAAAGGAACATGAAACTATGAGACGTGAAATATTTCTAGGGCAATCCTGGACACAGAGACATCAAACTCATCAACAATACTGATGACCGCCAAAGTGACAAGCTGCTCAATAAGATTGTTGACGCGGGGATATTGCATGCGTAGGCTTAACAAGTCCCTAAATGTTTTATTGTCGTCATTACAATCCTGCCTGCGGACTAGTAGACATTTCCCACTTCAATATACTGCTAACGATGACTGTATACGGTATACAGTTAGTGGGGGTCATTTCCAAAGATGTAACTTATTTATTTAACACATAACAGTTAAATTCGAAAAGGGTGTACGGCTTGAATATTACTCATTGATCTTCTACAAATTAAACCAGAGGTTTATTTCATAACGCTTTTAATTATTAAACGCGGGTGACGTAAGATAGCGTTCAATATTCTGTACACTTTCATCTTGAAAATTGTACAGAGCTGAACTCTGTTAAATCTTCTTTCTTTATTTAGAAAAAGCGTGACATTTACCGAGAACCGTTTTTGTGTGTAAGGATATATTTTGTCACTTAAAATACTACAGTGAGAAGGAAAGAAATGGTAACGTCGTTCTTCCCAGTTGATATTGTGTTTATTTTGATGTCACAAAACCACATGCTGTATTACAAATTAGATTAGTGTTGTCCACTGTAACTTGAATGATAAAAAACGAAAAGATATCAATAAAAGATTGAGGAGAAACTTTTATCCAAAAACAAGGACACAAGTAATACGTATAGTAAAAGAACCAAATCGTCGTATGGAATCTGGAGTTTAAAAAAAGCTAAAAATAATAATACAGAAATAAAACATTAAAATGTAATAAAATAAAAACGCGAACCTACCGATAGGATAATCTACATGAAGACAAGACAGAGTCAATAAAATCAGAAAATTCCGACACTATCAAACATTTTGGCTTTTCATGAGATGCAAAACCTGACTCATTTCATATTTAACATCATTTGGATTTTTTCTATAGTTTTATGGCAATTGCATATTATGATTAAGGTTTATTCGTGCAAGCTCGTATAAATGTCTAGCAGCGCATGTTAACGCCGAAGGCTTGAGTCACTGTTTGGTCCGACCAACAATAGAACATAGAACTCTTTTTTCAAGTACTCTACATTTGAAATGACAGTAATAGGGTCATCTGGACACTGTACATGTATACTTTAACATTAAATGTCCAATTAACAGAACAAGTCACTGAATATTCTGTGACCGCATGTTTATTTTGTTCCAATACGTTATCAAACACGCCGTCCACATTCATATTGCATTACATCGGTCAACAATATATTTATATCAAGCCGTCAGTATTATTATGGGTTTCGTTGGAAAATAGAGATCATACTAAAAGAAAAGTGATGGGATTGTCTCCTCGATTCAACTGTTCTGGGAAGTGATATCAAATATTTATGTTTGGAAAAAAGCGGTAGAAGGCGTGAATGTATAGATATACTAGGACTTTGAAAATTTTGAATCGACCCCTCAACAGTATGTCGTATACCGTCAGTGTGGACAGTATATCGAAGTGAGAAATGTCTATTATGATGTCTATGTATAAGGAATTTATACAACTACGTGGAGGTTACATAGAATATCAGTACATGTATATTGTTTGTATGTGATAGACAGCTTTATAGAAGATACTAAATTACTTCATACTTTCATTTTATTTTATTTATCTTTACTTTGCTTTTTGATTGTTATTTGGACATGTATTTGCATATTTATTTTTTATTTTTACAAATAATACGCCATGGTAGAGTTTGCTCCAAATACCCCTAAAGGGTATTAAAACACCACTAGCTGCTTACAAATAAATTGTTGGCGCAGGTATATTTCATGTATAGGTTTATCAGACCCCTTAAAAGCTTGATGTTCGTCATCACAATATTGTTGATAAGAATGATGTCTCTTTATCCAAAATTACTCTTCTGTTTTTGCATGCAAGTGTCATTCTCAATTGTAATAACACACCCCGCACATGTAGCTACCTATGATTAAATACGAGGTGCTCACTCCCGGATATACCGTCCTCACCTCCCTGGATATGGATTAGCATGTTTCTTCTTAATTGACAATTTTGTTTCTGAAAGAAATTCAAAATATAAATAAACACTTTTCATATTTTCTTTATTTTCAGATGTTTTGTTATGCCCCATATTTGCAGTAAAAAGTCTTCCTCGAAGGAATCGCTAATTTAATGAACAGCCATAGCTATACGCTACAGGGTAACCATATGCTTCCGCGGCCGATCGGAAACCATACTGCGTCAAGCCAAAATTGACATGGCTGAATATATGTTCAATATGGCTGGTAGCTTTTTTAATTCGAAAAGTGATACTCGTCCAGTCTACGTTATATTTATCAGAAGCAGAAATCGAAGCGCTTGATATTGGTTGACCATTGTATCTTAAGCAGCCACTTACGTCTGATGTTTTCACTATCACAGAAGCATAATTACTGAATTGTTTAACGGTAGGAGTATCAAGAACATATTGATTTAAGAATTGATTTGTATATGGAACTATGGCCATAAATGTTGTAAAATATCTATTCAAATCTCCAGAAAACTGAACAACAAGACATGGTTTGCTACAATAAACAAATGTCAACTGCTCGGAAAAAAGTGTTATTTCAACAGTTTTATTTGATGTGTATGTGTTTTGAACTGTATTGTTATGTACTTCAATAGTCGTCATGTCAACTGAAGGTACTATTCTGATAATTATTGTCTTTGCTAGATTTATCCTGGATATAATGAAATTAAGTACCCATTTGTTTGTCGGTGGTAACATTGATACCACATTATCAAAATAACTACGAACAAATGCACTTGTATTTCCAGAAATCACTCCTACTGGTTTGTTGCTGTGTATTTTTGTACCAGTTAGATCAACTTTAGATGCAATACGTATGGTGTTTAATCTATTCAATGTCAATGATATTGTATCACCATTGACGTAAGTATGACCATTGAATGATACAGAGCCCGACTGGGTAGTATTTATTGTTACAGTTATAATACTGCTGTCTTCTACTGCAACAACACCTATTTGTGAGTCAAAGTATGGGTGATATGATATTGCAATATAATCTGTCCCAAGCATATCAAATGGTAATGCTGTGAATGCACTCAATGTACAATATGGACGGTAAATAGAATAACCGTGTACTGATATCGGTTCTGTTGATTTTATGTACAATCCTTTGTTTTGTACAACATTACTGTTTACATGTACTATATCTCTACTAACGATTACATGTACAGCATGGTTAGATAGTGTTACATTTCTGGAGACTCGGCTCACTGTTGACGTCCACATATCTGATGGCTGTCCACTATAGCTCGTAAATATCAACTCAATTGTAGTTGACATGTGCTATATCTTTTCATAGTGTTACATGTACAGCATGGTTAGATAGTGTAATATTTCTGTGATATGATGCTGTAAATGTATAATAATTTATATGGTACTGTCTTTCTTTATTTACTTTTTACTTTGCTTTAGATAATCGTTCAACTCAACATACAGATATATAGATGACGTTCTGTTTCTTAACAATCCTAAAATTGGAGACTATGTAAATGTCATCTATCCTAGTGAGCTTGAAATAAAAGACACGACTGATTCCTCAAGTTCTGCTTCATATTTAGACTTATACCTGAATTATGACGCATACGAAAGGCTACATTTGAAACTTTATGACAAACGTGATGACTTCAATTTTTCTATTGTCAACTTTCCTTTTCTATGCAGCAATATACCTGCTTCTCCTGCTTATGGTGTATTTGTTTTCCAGTTAATACGCTATGGTAGAGCTTGTTCCCACTATGGGGACTTTGTACAACGAAGTAGGCTGCTTGCAAATAAATTGTTGACTCAGGGATATTGCAAGCCTAGGCTTATCAAGGTCCTCAAAAAGTTTTATGGCCGTCATCACAGTATTGTTGATAAGTTTGATGTTTCTGTGTCCAGGATTGCCCTGGATATATTTGACGTCTCATATTTCCATGTTCCTTTCACACAATTTTGATTTAACACGTGGCGGGTGTAGCTAGCTAAACAGGAGGTGCTTACCCTTCCGGATTACCCGGCCTCACTTCCCTGGTGGAAGTTCACGTGTCTAACCTAACTTGTCAGTTCCAAAGTTTTTACTTTGCTTCTGGATTCTGATTCGGACATAGATTAGTATGTTTGTTTTTGATTTGTATGATTTGTTTTATTTCTAACAATTAATATAAACGGTAGTAATTGTTGCTGCTTCAAAATGAAATGTCGGATTAGGAATATTAATATTGCATGTATAGGGCTACAAAGGCCCCCTAAATAACTTAATATCATATAACAATACAATATATCCCAAGCATATTAACTGGTTTTGCTGTAATAGTCCAGCAGATTCGTGCAAAAAATTGTCAAAATTGTGGGTTTTTGTTAGCAAAATGGGTGATAATAAACTTTAAATACAGTTTATGTGATTTTTGCGGCTATTTTGTCCACAATTCAATATAACCCAAGCATATTATCTGGTAATGCTGTAATACGCTCAGTGTACAACAACTTGGATGATGAGTAGAATATCAGCATATTGTAATGATGTGATGGACAGATTTATAGAAGATACTAAAATTACTTTATAATTATTTTATTTATTCTAACTTATATGTGTTGATCTGATATGATCTAGTTTAATCTCTTTATTGAGCTTTTTGTGATTTGGACATGGATTTAAATGGACTTTTAATGCCTCTTTAGAAAATTTAATGGGCGTCATCACAATATTGTTGATTAGGATATTGACCCAATATTCCAAAATAACCTCGATATATTTCAATGCTAGTTTTATTCCCCAGTTTGATAACACGTTGCGGGTATACCTAGCTATACAGGTGGTGCGCTTACCGTTGCGAATCGTCCCCATTATGCACACTTCCCTTAACATGAATTGACATGTTTGTTATTGATTGACAATTTTATTTTTGAACAAAAAATTTAAAACATAAATAAACACTGACAATGCCTATTCATATTTTTTTATTTTCTAATATTTTGCTTTACTCCATTCTTGGAGTAAAATGTCTCCGTCGATTGATTTCCTAATTTGTTGAACAGCTATAGCTATACGCTATAGGGTAACCATATGCTTCCTTGGTCGGTCCAAATCCAAACTGCGTCAAGCCAAAATTGACAAGTTTGGATACATGTTCAATAATGCTAGTAGAATTTTTGATTGCAAAAGTAATACTCGTCCAGTTTACGTTATATTTATCAGAAGCAGAAATTGAAGCGCTTGATATTGGTTGACTATTGTATCTTAAGCCACTTACGTCTGACGTTTTCACTATCGCAGAAGCATAACTACTGAATTGTTTAACTGTAGGAGTATCAACAACATATCGATTTAAGAATTGTTTTGAGATGGAACTATAGTCATAAAAGTATTAAAATATCTATTCAAATCTGCAGAAAACTGTACAACAAGACATGGTTTGCTACAATAAACAAATGTCAACTGCCGGAAGAAAGCGTTATTTCAACAGTTTTATTTGAAATGTACGTGTTTTGAAATCTACTGTTATGTACTTCAATAGTGTCATGTCAACTGAAGGTACTATTCTGATAATCATTGTGTTTGCTGGATTTATCCTTGGTATGATAAAATTAAGTCCCCATCTGTTTGTCGGTGGTAGCATTGATGCCATATTATCGCAATCACCATTGAAACTTACACATCTATTTCCAGAAATCACTCCTACTGGTTTGTTGCTGTGTATTTTCGTACCAGTTAGATCAGCTATAGATGCAATGCGTATGGTGTTTAATCTATTCAATGTCAATGATATTGTATCGCCATTGACGTAAGTATGACCATTGAAGGATACAGAGCCCGACTGGGTAGTATTTATTGTTACAGTTATAATACTGCTGTCTTCTACTGCAACAACACCTATTTGTGAGTCATAGTCTGGGTGATATGATATTGCAATATAATCTGTCCCAAGCATATCAACTGGCAATGCTGTGAATGCACTCGATGTACAACAATCTGGATAAATAGAATAACCGTGTACTGAATCGGATCTGTTGATTTTATGTACAATCCTTTGTTTTGTATTCCATTTCTGTTTACATGTACTATATCTCTACTAACGTTTACATGTAAAGTGTGGTTAGATAGTGTAACATTTCTGGAGACTCCGTCACTGTTGACGTTAACATTACTGATGACTGTCCACTATAACTCGTAAATATTAGTTCAATTTTCAGATTCATGCGAAAGATTTGGAATAAACATCAGCACGAACTCTGTGCCTCTGCTATCTAGAAATAAATAAAAAATAAACAACAAATTAACGCATTACGTGACATTTAATTTTGAACATTAAGATTGAATGACACTGACTGATTTTTTTACATGAAAAATGATTAAATAATGATTTTCTGAATATTTTATGATTGACTTAAAACAAATACTATTTAATTAATGTATAATAATTGTAACCCTTATACAATGTACGCTAATAATTCTGACCAAGCACTACTGTTGAAAAATTGTATTCCAAAACAACTGTCTAGTGCTGTAAAATAAACTCTGGTATAAAATGTTATTACAACAACAGGTCAAAATAGAAATTTTGAAATAAAACTTTATTTCGCAAAAAAGAAGAAAGAAAAAACCACCAACACAAATATTTATGTGCAAAAACCATTAATTAACTCTTACATGCACTAATTTCCAAATAAAACATAGTCCGTCTTCACAATATTGCTGAAAAGTATGACGCCTCTGTATCCACAGTGTGTTAGTCTGACTTACAATTTACAAATAATTCTTAATTAGAAAATTATAAAAAAAACTTACATCACTACAAATATTTAAAACATTAATTTGTTGCCTATAAACTTTATGCTAACTAATACATAAACCCCATACAGTACCCCCATACAGGCTATTACACATACTACGTAATTCAATGTGTATATGACATCATGCAAACAACCAAATGTAGCACCAACATACAGACAAAGGTCAAGGTTGATTTAGAAGTAAGTCAACTGGTGTTACATGAAAATGTTACCCAATGAAATGTTCGTGATTACAGATATCCAATCAATTGTAACTAAAACCAGCAAGACGAAAAAAATCCTCACATTTTTCTTATATTGAAAAAAACCCATAATAAAAAATGCATCAAATTTAGATTTATTAACATATTTTAGACTACTCCTTTGCTTTGAAAATACATTTAAGTGTGGGTTGTTATTACTTGTGAAATAAACAACAAAAGATCCAACGAGCTTAAACGGTCACTTTGCGAAATGAAGCACGATGGTATCAATGTTCCCAAGAATATACAAAAACGTAAAATGTGTCACTATTATACCAAAGAACATCCAGTTGCCCTTCGTATTCGTGGAGAACGTGTTTAAATAGATCCAATTTATCGGAAAACTGATATTCGAATAAAAATTTAGTACTTAGCAATTTTGTGTCTACGGGAACTTTTTGTTTGCGAACGATATGTTTTTCATATCTCTGAATTTTGTTGTAACTCGTTAACAACGTTGTTAAAACAGGAGGTACTTGCCTTTCCGGAGCACCCGGCCTCACTTCACTGGTGGAAGTTCACGTGTCTATTCTCACTTGTCAGTTCCAAAGTTTTTACTTTGTTTCTGGATTGTGATTCGGACATGGATCAGAATGTTTGTTTTTTATTATGTCAAATTTTGTCTCGACAGAATTTGGTCTTGTACAGATATATATCCTACCTCTCACTAGTTTCTGTGAATTTCATTCGACGATGCTGGTCACGTGGTGACCTAATATAATCCATATTGGGTCGGGCCTTTTCATATCTAGTCAGTATGAGAGTTATTTCCCCTGACCAACGTCAATGGCGTCCGCCTCGCAGTAAACACGTCATATTTATCACAAATATTCACGGCAAATACGGACACTAGTAAAGATGTTTAATATTGAAACAAAATATTTGATTTCCAAGGATAAAAGTGCAATTGATTTCTTTTACAGTTGCTAGTAAGTCAAAATTCATTATTATTTTCAATATTTTGTCAGACAGAATGCCAAACGACTATTTCTAACTCAGTCACCAGTCACATGTCGCTATGTGGATACATTCAAATTGGTTTTGTAAATGATTTATTGATGTGATCGGTATGATAAATCGTTTCACAGCGTTTTAGTGACATAATATGATATATAAATGTCTAAGAGACAGCTAGATAAGTTACTAAAACATACAGCAATGTCTCATCCTGAACTACTCTCCGGTCTTCGTATCCGTGTATGTTTGTTAACAGGTATCCACCTTGGTTCTTCAGGGTGATCGGTAGGATATAACCGTTACACAGTCTGTTGGTGACCTAATATGGTTTATACAGGGTCAGTAAATTCCATATCTGATTTCGGGCTTCGCCCTCGCCCGATATGGAATTTACTGACCCTGTATAAACCATATTAGGTCACCAACAGACTGTGTAACTATTAATATGAGACAATTCAGAAATAACATACAAACAATTATTTACTGACGAGGCGATGAAAGATTTCTCAAACTAAAACAACTACATGTATAATTACCCAATTCTTAGGCCGTGGGATATATATATATATATTTACCGAATCGAACGTTAATAATGGCGTTAATATATGAATAACTGTTTTATCATCAGATTCTTATATTTAAAAAGTACACAGTGTTTAACTTTAAATAGCTAGTAATGTGTTTTTATTTTGACAACCAACAACGAAATATAAAATTTCATTCAAATACAACAGGATATGTTAGATACAGTGAAACTGTCATTTTTATAACTTAATATTAGGAAATCGTAACTGTATTTGTGAAATACCATTATAATCAAGTTTTTATTCCTGTGCTATTTGTTTTGAATGTTAAGTCACATAACGTCGAGCATTTTTACACGGTGACCATTAATTGCATGCAGTTTTTTGTGCGGTGGAGATTCATCATCGATTTATCAGCCTTGCCAAACACGTTCTTAGTCAATCAGAACACGGAAAAATTATTGGTCATATATAATAAATATATAATGCAAATGATTTACTCTGATTCAAGAGCAGCTCTGATAATACGGGACAGAATATAAATTATAAAAATTAACCGTGAAAAAACAGGTATATTCATGAGTACTGGTTACCTATTCATTGCGCCACCTTAATCATAAATTCACGAACACGGCACAGATTATCTGTTGTTTGCATACCTTCCGAAGATGTAATGTTTATGTTCATAAAGTGACAATTATTCTGGACATTGCAGCGTTCGTTATTGTTTAGTGATTGAACGCGACTTTTTTGACGAATAAAAAGAGAAGAAATTTTTTCGATTACTTTCGTTTTAATGTTTAATCTAAAGAAACTTACTAATCCATCCCTGAATCACAGTTCAGACGCAAAGTAAAAACTTTGAAACTGACAAATTAGTTTAAACAAGGAATGGTAACACCTATAGTTTAGCTAGTCACTCCCGCCACGTATGTAATCAAAATGAGTGAAATGAATAAGGAACTATGGGACGTCAAGGGTCATACTGTACAAAGAGACTTTGACAGAATTTATTTTCACTAATATCATATTTATCAACAATACTGTTTAATTGTTTAACTTATTTTGGCAGATTTTAACGTTTTGATATGATTTTTAAATTATGATTTGACCATGATCTGACGTGTTTGTTTTTTATTTGTTACAGACATATACAGTTTTGTTTTATAATTTGAATTAAAATTGCAATATTGATTTTCTATGTTTCTTTTAAAGACCAGTCTATGTTTTACATGGAATGCCATTACATACGCATGTCGCGTGTGTAATCAAAATTGAAAATATAATTACCCTGTGACTTTGGGACGTCAAATATGATATTGGATAATTTGATATCATTTTTATCAATAAAAATGTGATTACGATTTTTGACTATTTTGAGGTACTTGATAAACTATGCTTGCCAATCCCCGGGTCAGACATGTAATTCATATTGCTGAATTTGTGACTTGCACGATGCCTTATGAAATGCACGCAGGTTAAGGAAAAGTGCGTCAATGATGTTAGACGTTAGGGGTACAAAAAATATTGTTTATCATGTTTATTTTGAGAAATAATTTGAATTTTATTTAATATTTTGTCAAACATATTTTTCCATATAATTGAGAATTTATATATCACTAGATATTTTAAATGTTGAATCAAAAACAAACATACTAATCCATATCCGAATCAAAATCCAGAAGCAAAGTAAAAACTTTGGAACTGACAAGTTAGGTTAGACACGTGAACTTCCACCGGGGAGTGAGATCGGGTGCTCCGGAAGGGTAAGCACCTCCTGTTTAGCTAGCTACACCCGCCACGCGTGTAATCAAAATTGTGTGAAAGGAACATGGAACTATGAGACGTCAAAAATATCCAGGGCAATCCTGGTCACAGAGACATCAAACTTGTCAACAATACTGTGATGACGGCCATAAAACTTTTTGAGGGCCTTGATAAGCCTAGGCTTGCAATATCCCTGAGTCAACAATTCATTTGCAAGCAGCCTACTTCGCTGTACAAAGTCCCAGTAGTGGGAACAAGCTCTACCATAGCGTATTAATTAGGAAATAAATACACCATAAGCAAGAGAAGCAGGTATATTGCTGCATAAAAAAGAAAATAAATTGAACAAATTCTAAAGTTTAGTTTTCAACCACATGTGTTATCTAGTTTATGTTTTTGCCTATCACTTTATATTTATCATATCAATCATTTAACTGATGGAGTAGCGCAGTTGCTAGTGCATTGAACTATATATAGAGTTTAAAGATCGAAAGCAGATAAAGCAATTTTATTAGCTTTTATAATTATCAGTTTTTAAGTCTTATTTTCTAATTCAGTTTCATGTGGGTTTTATTGTATTTTTGGGACTGAATATATGGACTCTGGTTACTAAGGTATTTTTATTGTTTTATGGAAACGAAATATCGCATTTCATACAAGCCTATATCTTTTTGTATATTATAGCTTTAGTACAATTTAATGCTTGAACATGGACCTTATATATCCGAATTTTTCTTGAATCATGCTCTAGATTCCTTTTACAAATTATAATCAGCATCAAAATAATATTTGTCTATGTTGTTTAAGTAATATGATTCAATTCGGTAATTGACCTAAGCAATGATTGTGTAGTGTTTCGTTTATAAAACACTTCTATATAAATCAGATGACGATACACGTATTTCAAGCTTGATTTAAACGTCCTTACCTCACAAATAGCATTTATAAGATACATTTCTAAAAAACAATATTTACTATCAAATCATATTAATTTATTTAAGTTATTCGTGAGTTTAGACTTTCATGTCACATCTATTTTTATTGCAACTTTGTAATGATTTTCGGTAATAAATTTGTTAAATAAACAGAAGGTGCTTATCCTTCCGGAGCAGCCTGCGGCCTCACTTCTCTGGTGGAAGTTCACGTGTCTAAGCTAACTTGTCAGTTCCAAAATTTTTACTTTTCTTCTGGATTGTGATTCGGACATGGATTAGTATGTTTGTTTTTTTAATGTTATTACATTATATATGGCAAAAGTTGCAAAATCTAAGTTAAAAAATCGCTGTAAATGAATACTTATATCAGTGTATTTCGATCTGACCTTTTCTGGAATCTTACTTCTTCACGTTTGAAGTCGGACAATGAACTGTGGTAGTGCTAAATATGTATGATAATTATGACTTAAAATTATTTGAATAAGAAAATTTTATAACTAACACATATACCTTGAAAGACCAATAGATCAATAGAACATTAAGAAAAAACAGCCGAAAATGCAAAGAAAGTCAAACATTAACGAATATTCAAACTGGAAAAACTATTTTATGTGATGAATCAATGGTGCTATCGGAAGGTCCCCAAATATCCAACTGATTTTAAAATTAGTGTCTATAGTAATATATCTAAAATAAAAGTATCTCTATGTAAAAATAAATATATTGATGCCACCAATATTTAATTCAATACTTACCTGTTTGGTTGACACAGCTGCTGCTTGTAGTGGGAGTTGTATTGTGTACAGTTGATTATCTCCGATGGGAAGGTCTACCGTATGTCTTGTATGATTAACGTTCACAAAGGCGTCAGTCAATTGTAGTATTTTTTCATTTATTTCTTGTTTTTGCAGAAGTATCCAACTGGAAAAATTTTCTTTAAGCTGAGACATTTCCTGTATTGTGTCTGTTCTTACTTGTCCAATTGTATTTTTCAATATAACGAACGACTCTTTTAACTCTATATTTTCGTCTTGTATTTTCATGATCACCTTCATCATTTCAGCAACTACTTCCATGGCGTTATTTTTATCTTTTTCGTTGATATATATATCAACCTTAGATTCTAGAGCACCTATTTTTTCAACGTATTTGGTTTCAAAGTCGTTAATTCTTTCGGTAAGCTGTGAACCTATTGAAGCTAACTTGTAATATTTCTGAAAAAGATAGAGGTTTACTACAATTGAAAAGTAAAAAGATGAAATTAATTGTAAATAGCTACATATGATGGGAGTTATAACATAAAAATTATATTTCAAAAACAACATAATTATTTTAAGAATTCGGAATAATAGGACACCGCACTTACCCAAGTACTCTATTGCCAACACTGTAATAAATTACACATTGCATAATAATGCATGTGTGTACATGCAAAACTATGGAATGCAAGATTTACATCACACGCAGAGGGTTGAGTCTGTATTGGATAAATAAATAGATAAATACGAAGTATTATTTCGATTATGTAACTATAACTACTAGTGCACATTCATTTCACAACATTGGTCGTTGAAATCGCCAATACAACGCATACATAGTACATTCAATAGAAGAATCTTAATGTTTCAGCCTTGTACAAACACAGTATATATAAGGAATTTCTTTATTCATGTCTTGAAACTTTTCTTAACACAAGCAGAGCATGAAGTAAAATCTTTTAGTGAAAATAAATTCTGTCATTGTGCTGGCGATGTTTTCAGGTAGAATAATAAAAGGATGATTTTAATTATACTGTTTTCAAAAACATTTTGCCAAGAGATATTCAGATACATTACAATAAATAAATAAATAAATAAATAAATAAATAAATAAAAAAACAACAACTCCAGACGTTGTGGCTAAAAACACAAACAATAACTTAAAAAACAAGACTAAATCATTTCATTTTATAAAGGTAGTAGTGAAAACCTAAATGTTGCTGTAACTATTAAGTATTGACTAATTGTATTGATATAATAAAACTATTTATATTAATAATTTAAACATACCTTGTCGTTGTAAATCGTTCTCGATTTCGTCATTTAGTGAATTGCGACTCCCCTGAGACATTGGAGTTCCAGTTGACGGATTTAAGTTCTCCGTTAAAATTAAAATAAAGACGAATTTTAGATAATACATCTTTACTGTTTCTATCTTCAGAGTTATTCTTATTAATGATAAGAAGCCCAGACTGTTTTATAGTAGCTTGTTGCATAACAAACCTTGTTATTCAAGATAGTCATCACAACACCTTCGGTTTATACTAAAAAGGATATGATGTGATCTATGTATGATTCATGGATATCAATTACATCCTCTAAACGCAAGAAGCAACAGCACGATCCAAGCATTCCGTCTTGTTGGTATAATTGTATAACTTTTAGATAAACAAGTTTATTTTTAGTTCTTCTAAAACGAGACTACTGAAACCTGTAGATATAAAGTGCTCACTTTTGTTACATTTTCTTTGTTGTAAATTTCAAATTAGTGTTTTGCTGTGCGGAGACGTTTTGCAGTTTAACAATATGCGGATTATAAAAAACGAGCTTTATAAATATATCGATTATCTTCTTATCTTAAACGGATCTGATATCATTAGGGATATTTCGAATCTTCAATATGACTCGTAGCTGTATCAAAATAAATAAATAAAAAATAAATAAATGAATAAATAAATAAATAAATAAATAAATAAACAAACAAATAAATAAATAAATAAATAAATAAATAAATAAATAAATAAATAAATAAATAAATAAATAAATAAACCAGCCAGCCAGCAAGGCAGTTAACTAACTAACTAACTAACTAACTAACTAACTAACTAACTAACTAACTAACTAACTAACTGACTGACTAACTTACTGGCTGCCTATATAAATGACTGAATAACTAACTCACTATATATTAACACATTAACTAACTGACTTACTAAATAACTAACTAACTAACTAAAAAATAAAAATAAAAACAAGCAAAAAAAGGAAATTCAACAATATTGATCTCACAAAATGTAACAATTATCGACAACTTAACATTAACATTTAAACTGAAGAAGAAAGGCGTATATAATGTAAGAACATTGTAAGATAGACAAAGGAATTGAAAAAAATAGAACAAATAAAAAAATAATTTGAGAGCTTTGATAAGCCTAGCTTTGCAATATCCCTAAGTCAACAATTCATTTCTAAGCAGCCCGTGTCGTTGTAAATGAGACAATTAATCAAATAGGGGTTTTCTTTAAAGAATTTACTGATCCAAATTTAAAGAATACGTTAGATAAAGGGTATTAATATAAAACAAACAGATTAATCTTCAAATCAAAACACAAAAAAAGTGAAATCAAAACTTTAAACACCCTTGATTTACACTTATTATATAACATTAATTACCTCAATTATGTCATTTCTATGTCTAATTTTTGTATGTATGTTTGTTTGTTTGTTTGTACGAGTATTTACAACATGTTACAAAGTTTTCGGTAATTAACCAATGAAATGGTTTCATTTAATTTTTTTCGGGTTAAAAGATATTATTTATATCCACGTGAAATCCCGAAATCTGGGCTTTTTCGGAGTGAGAGAAGGTTGACACGGAATTTTACCGTTCAACTCAAAAATCGTTGTTTAACATTTAATGTCAAAATCGGATAAACGCAACATTTAATATAATATTATTGTGAAATCTTTTACGGACATATCGTTTTAGCGGAAACCCGCAATATTATTGTGAACTCTTTTACGGACATATCGTTTTAGCGGAAACCCGCAATATTATTGTGAACTCTTTTACGGACATATCGTTTTAGCGGAAACCCGCAATATTATTGTGAACTCTTTTACGGACATATCGTTTTAGCGGAAACCCGCAATATTATTGTGAACTCTTTTACGGACATATCGTTTTATCGGAAACCCGCAATATTATTCATCTGTATGTGAACAAAAATTTTACATGTGATTTAGATATATACTTCCAAAGAAACGACATTAAGTATGTTTAGTATTGTTTTCATTATTTTGTTATTATGTAAGCCGCCGGTCCGTACAGCTCTACCAACCTAACCAGCGACGTTCCCCACCTGTCGGACCATTTTTTCGACGCGCTTGCAAGTGGTGGAGATATCCGGGCAGTTTCACTTTGAAGTACGTTGGCGCTACATTCCTAGTACCTCAAGCCAAGTAGCCTGAGGATTATTTTATTATTTTTTTGATTGACCAAAGATTTAGTGACTGTCGTATCAACATGGGATCGTATTTCCGAAATAGAAGTAATTTCCAATGGCGGGATATATCAAATACATCCAAATCAATGTACAATAGAGGTAATTTTTATTATGGATTCGGCCATCAAGTGCCACGTCACTTCGTTGCTCAAAAGTCGCAACACAACTGTTACACTCCTCTCCACACAGGAAATTGTTGTGTTTAAGAACCATGTTTTCAGCATCACAAGAACTATCTATTGTAAAACATGCGTCTCATAATGTCGGAAATTCACGACCAAAATGAACGACTACCAGAAAAACCAAAAGCGCATATAGAAATCCAAGGACGCAAGACGCTTGAAAGAATTCATCCAGCGAAAAGTGATTCATCTTCATTTCCATATTCGGTACTTTCGGCCAATGACTTTATGAAGTGTGCAAAATAAATTCAATTCAACAAAGTCTCTAACTTGGGCATTCAAATCTGCATGTGAAATCTTTAGAACAATCTGTGATGGAGTTGCAAAAAGAGAACAAAACGCTTAAAGTGAAATGCCAACAACTTCAAGAGAGGCAAAGCGAGTTAGAAAAACTTCAAGCAGAAAATATAAAACTCCAGGAGAAAATCACAAAATATAATTCAATATTACATCTTGCTCATGAATCATTAAAAGAAAACTGTCAAATTCAATCCAGCATGGAACAATTAAAACTCGAACATGAAAATTTAAACCGTAAAGATGAAAATCTACAGCAAGAACTTCAAACCCGACTCTATGATGAAACAAATACAACATACAGCACATTAAATCAAGATTCTTGGACTCCGACACAAATACAATGTATTCATTCGATACGACAGCAACCTATGGATTCATGGGAAGAACAAAACCAACAGAACCATTCAACATGTTATTATCAAAACTCTGCTAACCCCTCCATTGAATACGCTAAAGAATATTCAAATTACAAAGAACATCAACCAGGACGGACGAACCGACGCCGACGGAAACGGAACAATGGTAATTTTATCAAGGATATTAACTTTCACGTTTCATTTCAAATCTCTTAATCAACCAATTTTGGTTTGTTTTTTAGTTATACAATACTTAACTTTATTTATTTTAACTCTGAGAACAGGGTGAATTTGAGCGAAAGGATATTGTAACAGCGGACTTTTCGTCAATTTTAGACATTCCGATTACTTAATATTTTTCATCTTTATTGACATTTTACTAAGAACTTCCAGGTGTTTTTACTTTACTTTCTATGATATTTGTTGGGAGGCTTATCATAATCCAGTGACTTGAGATACCGTATATCGGGATTTTTTCGCGCGTGTCTAATTTTCGCTAAATTCACGGTGAAGACAAATCGCTAAAATTTCCCCTAGCGACAATTTCACTTGAGTAGTTGTGATATTTTGTCTATTTCAACCATTCCATACGTCGTGTCATTTCGCTACAACTCTATATACCTATGTTGAATTTGTATTCGCTAGTGACGGCAAAATCGCTTGTAAGTGAAAACCGCTTAATCTGCCTGATGTTTGAACAATTAATCAATTAATATAATCGGAAAATCACAAAAATATGAAACAAAAAAACTTTATAACCGATCATCAATATATCACTGGAAATACGGGCGATACTGACAATGTCATACATATTGCAGATCGGCGTGACCTGATTAGGTGAAGTCAATCATCAAGCGTGGACGACACAGGTGTTTACAGTTACTACGCCCCTGTTTGTTGTATTCGGATTAAAAGATTAATAAAGCGGGTTTTCAAAACACTGCCTCATGAAGTTAATTACTAATCACCAGTAGCGCTCAACATTCCAGACGAATTGTTTCGATTTGCTCCATAAATTTCGACAAAATCTGTAACATGGCTTCAGCTAGTGTTTTGTTCACAATGACTGACGGCATGTTATTCTGACAAATATTGTATTAGAGCGAAAATTGTTAAATTTTCATTACCACTTTTGAGTTGAACGAGCGGTGTGTTTGAGCTATCAAAAATCTTCAGTCTATTTAAGTTTAATACTTCGTTTAATGTTTGTTGTCATAATTTAATTACCGTATTACAAACCGGTATATAAGGAATTTTTCGCGCTTATATACCCATATCGTGAAAATTACACACGGTGTAAATTTTACCTGCCATTTTGTCTTATAAATCGAGAAAAAAAAGCCTACGCTAAAAATTCCCGATATACGCTAATACGTTTCCTAAAACCCTTGTTTTACACTTTTATTATATAACATTAATTACCTCAATCATGTCATTTCTATGTCTTATATTTGTATGTTTTTTTGTTTGTACGAGTATTTACAATACATGTGTATGTAACTAAGTTTTCGGTAATCAACCAATCAAATGGTTTCATTTAATCTTTTTGGGGTTAATAGATATTATTTATATCCACGTAAAATCCCAAAATCTGGGTTTTTTGGATCTACCGGAATAAGAGAAGGTTGACACGGAATTATACCGTTCAACTCAAAAATCGTTGTTCATTATTTAATGTCAAAAGCGGATAAACGCAACATGTAATATAATAATATTGTGAACACTTTTACGGACATATCGTTTTAGCGGAAACCCGCAATATTATTGCGAACACTTTTACGGACATATCGTTTTAGCGGAAACCCGCAATATTATTGTGAACTCTTTTACGGACATATCGTTTTAGCGGAAACCCGCAATATTATTGTGAACTCTTTTACGGACATATCGTTTTAGCGGAAACCCGCAAAATTATTCATCTGTATGTGAACAAAATTATTACATGTGATTTAGGTAGAATATACTTCCAAAAAAACGACATTAAGTGTGTTTAGTATTGTTTTCATTATTTTATTATTAAGTATGCCGCCGGTTCGTCCAGCTCTACCCAAACCAGCGACGTTCCAAACCCTGCGGACCTTATTAGTTTCGGCGCGCTTACAGTTATAACACTGCTGTCTTCTGCCGCAAAAACACCTATTTGTGAGTTAAAGTATAGGTGTTGTGGTGTAATTTCGAACCACGTAGATCAGATGTAGATGCGATACATATAGTGCTTAATCTAGTTGATCTCAAAGTATAACCATTGAATGATACAGGGCCCAACAGAGTAGTAATGATTGCTACATTTATAGCACTACTGTCTTCTACATCAACAACGCCTATGTGTGAGTAATTTATTGGTAATATAATATTGCAATATAATCTTTTCCGAGCATATTAACTGGTAATGCTGTAAATACACTCACAACTTGGATGATAAATAGAATATTAGTATATTGTAATGATGTGATGGACAGATTTATACAGGATACTAAATTACTTCATATTTTTATTTTAATGTTAATATATGTTGATTTTGTATGGTATAGTTCCACATCTTTTCTTTTCTTTTTAATTGTGATTTGGATATGGATTTGAATGGGATTTTACTTTTTACAAATTATAGTAGACCTTGCTCTCAGTACGATAACTGTATACAAATCAAAAACAAACATACTAATCTATGTCCGAATCACAATCCAGAAGCAAAGTAAAAACTTTGGAACTGACAAGATAGGTTACACACGTGAACTTTCACCAAGGAAGTGAGGCCGGGTGCTCCAGAAGCGTAAGCACCCCCTGTTTAGCTAGCTACACCCGCCACGCTTGTAATCAAAATTGTGTGAAAAGAACATGGAACTATGAGACGTCAAATATATCTAGGGCAATCCTGGACACAGAGACATCAAACTTATCAACAATACTGTGATGACGGCCAAAGTGACAAGCTGCTCAATAAGATTGTTGACGCGGGGATATTGCATGCGTAAGCTTAACAAGGCCCTAAATGTTTTATGGTCGTCATTACAATCGTGCAGACTAGTATGATGTCTATGTATAAGGAATTTATACAACTACGTGGTGGTTACATAGAATATCAGTACATGTATATTGTTTGTATCTGATAGACAGCTTTATAGAAGATACTAAATTACTTCATACTTTCATTTTATTTGATTTATCTTTACTTTGCTTTTTGATAGTTATTTGGACATGGATTTGCATATTTCCTTCTTATTTTTACAAATACTACGCCATGGTAGAGTTTGCTTCCACTACCCCTAAAGGATCTTTAAACACCATAAGTTGCTTACAAATGAATTGTTGGCGCAGGTATATTGCATGCAAATGTTTATCAGACCCCTTAAAAGCTTGATGTTCGTCATCACAATATTGTTGATAAGTAAGATATCTCTTTATCCAAAATTACTCTTCATATTTTCGCATACAAGTGTCATTCTCAATTTTAATAATACACGTCGCAGATGTAGGTACCTATATCTAAATAGGAGGTACTAACTCCCGGATCTACCGGCCCCATATCCCTAGATATGGATTAGCAAGTTTGTTCTTAATTGACAATTTTGTTTCTGAACAAGAAATTCAAAATATAAATAAACACTGTTCATATTTTCTTTATTTTCATATGTTTTGTTATGCTCCATATTTGCAGTAAAAAGTCTTCGTTGAACGAATTGCTAATTTAAGGAACAGCCATAGCTATATGCTACAGGATAACCATATGCTTCCGCGGTCTGTCCGAAACCATACTGCGTCAAGCCAAAATTGACATGGCTGGATATATGTTCAATATGACTTGAAGCATACTTAATTGGAAAAGTGATACTCGTCCAGTCTACGTTGTATTTATCAGAAGCAGAGATTGTAGCGCTTGATATTGGTTGACTATTGTATCTTAAGCCACTTACGTCTGACGTTTTCACTATCACAGAGGCATAATTATTGAATTTTCTAACTGTAGGAGTATCAAGAACATATCGATTTAAGAATTGATTTGTAGATGGAACTATGGCCATAAATGTTGTAAAATATCTATTCAAATCTGCAGAAAACTGAACAACAAGACATGGTTTCCTACAATTAACAAATGTCAATTGCTCGGAAGAAAGTGTTATTTCAACAGTTTTATTTGATGTGTACGTGTTTTGAACCGTATTGTTATGTACTTCAATAGTCGTCATGTCAACTGAAGGTACTATTCTGATAATCATTGTCTTTGCTGGATTTATCCTCGGTATAATGAAATTAAGTCCCCATGTGTTTGTCGGTGGTAACATTGATACCACATTATCACAGTCTGAGCCATGGGGGATATTTGTACATTTATTTCCAGAAATCACTCCTACTGGTTTGTTGCTATGAATTTTTGAACCAGTTAGATCAGCTCTAGATGAGATACGTATGGTGTTTAATCTATTTAATATTAATGATATTGTATCACCATTGACGTAAGTATGATTATTGAATGATACAGAGCCCGACTGGGTAGTATTTATTGTTACAGTTATAAAACTGCTGTCTTCTACTGCAACAACACCTATTTGTGAGTTTACGTATGGATGATATGATATTGCAATATAATCTGTCCCAAGCATATCAACTGGTAATGCTGTAAAAGCACTCGATGAACAACTATTTGGATGATAAATAGAATAACCGTGTACTGATATCGGTCCTGTTGATTTTATGTACAATCCTTTGTTTTGTATTACATTACTGTTTACATGTACTATATCTCTACTAACGTTTACATGTACAGCATGGTTGGATAGTGTTACATTTCTGGAGACTCCAGTCACTGTTGACGTTAACATTACTGATGACTGTCCACTATAACTCGTAAATATCAGTTCAATCTTTCCAATTGTATGTATAATATTTGGAATGAAAATCAGCACGAACTCTGTGCCTCTGCTATCTAGAAATAAATAAAAAATAAACAGAAATTAACGCATCTACGTGACATTTAATTTTGAACATTAAGATTGAAAGACACTGACTGATTTTTTACATGAAAAATGATTAAATAATGATTTTCTGAATATTTTATGATTGACTTAAAACAAATACTATTTAATTAATGTATAATAATCGTAACCCTTATACAATGTACGCTAATAATTTTGACCAAGCACTACTGTTGAAAAATTGTATTCCAAAACAACTGTATAGTGCTGTAAACTAAACACTGGTATGATATGTTATTACAACAACAGGTCGAAATAGAAATTTGAAATAAAACTTTATTTCGCAAAAAAGAAGAAAGAAAAAAACCACCAACACAAATATTTATATGCAAACAAACCATTAATTAACTCTTACATGCACTAATTTCCAAATAATACATAGTCCGTCCTCACAATATTGCTGAAAAGTATGACGCCTCTGTATCCACAGTGTGTTAGTCTGACTTACAATTTACTAATAATTCTTAATCAGAAAATTATAAACAAACTTACATTACTACAAATATTTAAACCATTATTTTATTGCCTATGAACTTTATGCTAACTAATACATTAAACCCATAGAGTACCCCCATACATGCTATTACATGATATCGCCATTGAAGTATTTATGACCATTGAATGATACAGAGCCCGACTGGGTAGTATTTGATACTGCTGTCTTCTATTGCAACAACACCTATTTGTGAGTCTACGATAAACATTAATTTATTGCCTATAAACTTTATGCTAACTAAAACATAAACCCCATACAGTACCCCCATACATGCTATTACACATACTACGTAATTCAATGTGTATATGACATCATGCAAACAACCAAATTTAGCACCAACATACACACAAAGGTCAAGGTTGATTTAGAAGTAAGTCAACTGGTGTTACATGAAAATGTTACCAATGAAATGTTCGTGATTACAGATATCCAATCAATTGTAACTAAAACCATCAAGACGAAAAAAATCTTCACATTTTTCTTATATTGAAAAAAACCCATAATAATAAATGCATCACTTTAGATTTATTAACATATTTTAGACTACTACTTTGATTTGAACATACATTTAAGTGTGGGTTGTTATTACTTGTGAAATAAACAACAAAGGATCCAATGAGCTTAAACGGTCACCTGGCGAAATGAAGCACGATGGTATCAATGTTCCCAAGAATATACAAAAACGTAAAATGTGTCACTATTATACCAAAGAACATCCAGTTGCCCTTCGTATCCGTGGAGAACGTGTTTAAATAGATCCAATATATCGGAAAACTGATATTCGAATAAAAATTTAGTACTTAGCAATTTTGTGTCTACGGGAACTTTCTGTTTGCGAACGATATGTTTTCATATCTCTGAATTTTGTTGTAACACGTTAACCACGTTGTTAAAACAGGAGGTACTTCCCTTTCCGGAGCACCCGGCCTCACTTCACTGGTGGAAGTTCACGTGTCTATACTCACTTGTCAGTTTCAAAGTTTTTACTTTGTTTCTGGATTGTGATTCGGACATGGATCAGAATGTTTGTTTTTTATTATGTCAAATTTTGTCTCGACAGAACTTGGTCTTGTACAGATATATCCTACCTCTTACTAGTTTCTGTGAATTTCATTCAACGATGCTGTTCACGTGGTGACCTAATATAATCCATATCGGGTCGGGTCTTTATATATATATATATATACTTTTTTTTACCGAATCGAACGTTAATAATGGCGTTAATATATGAATATCTGTTTTATCATCATGTTCTTATGTTTAAAAGGTACACAGTGTTTAACTTACATAGCTAGTAATGTGTTTTTATTTTGACAATCAACAGCGAAATATAAAATTTCATTCAACAGGATAAGTTAGATACAGTGAAACTGTCATTTTTATAACTTTAATATTTGGAAATCGTAACTGTATTTGTGAAATACCATTACGTAATCAAGTTTTTATTCATTAAAAGTGTCCTGTGCTATTTGTTTTGAATGTTAAGTCACATAACGCCGAGTGCTTTTTTACACGGTGCCCGTTAATCGCATGCGGTTTTTTTGCGGTGGACATTAGTCATCGATTTATCAGCTTTGCCAAACGCGTTCTTAGTCAATCAGAACACGGAAAAATTCTTGGTCATATATAACAAATGCAAATGATTTACACTGATTCAAGAGCAGCTCTGATAATACGGGACAAAATATAAATTATAAAAATTAAGCGTGAAAAAATCAGGTATATTCATGAGTACTGGTTACCTATTCATTGCGCCACCTTAATCATAAACTCACGAACACAGCACAGATTATCTATTGTTTGCATACCTTCCGAAGATGTAATGTTTATGTTCATAAAGTGACAATTATTATGGACATTGCAGTGTTCGTTATCGTTTTGTTAGATAAACGCGACTTTTTTGTCGACGAATAAAAAGAGAAGATTTTTTTCAATTACTTTCGTTTTACTGTTAATCTAAGAGAAACATACTAGTTCATCCCTAAATCACAATTAAGACGCAAAGTAAAAACTTTGAAACTGACAAATTAGTTTAAACAAAGAATGGTAATCACCTATGGTTTAGCTAGTCACTCCCGCCACGTATGTAATCAAAATGAGTGAAATGAATAAGGAACTATGGGACGTCAAGGGTCATCCTGTACAAAGAGGCTTTGACAGAATTTGTTTTCACCAAGGATTATATTTATTAACAATACTGTTTAATTGTTTAATCTTATTTTGCCAGATTGTAACGTTTTAATTTGAGTTTGAAATTATGATTTGACCATGATCTGACGTGTTTGTTTTTCATTTGTTACAGACATATACAGTTTTGTTTTATAATTTGAATTAAAATTGCAATATTGATTTTCTATTTTTTTAAAGACCAGTCTATGTTTTACATGGAATGCCATTACATACGCATGTCGCGTGTGTAATCAAAATTGAAAATGTAATGACCCTGTGACTATGGGTCGTCAAATATGATATTGGATACTTTGATATCATTTTTATCAACAAAAAATGTGATAACGATTTTTAACTATTTGAGGTACATGATAACTAGGCTTGCTAAATCCCTGGGTCAGACATGTAATTCATATTCCTGAATTTGTGTTGCACGTTGTCTTGTAAAATGCACGTAAGTTGAGGGAAAGTGTGCCAATGAGATGTCATTTGTATTGTTGTGAGGGGTACAAAAATAGTATTGTTTATCATGTTTATTTTGATAAATAATTTGAATTTTATTCAATATTTTGTCAAACATATTTTTTCATATAATTGACAATTTATATATCACTAGATATTTTAAATGTTGAATCAAAAACAAACATACTAATCCATATCCGAATCAAAATCCAGAATCAAAGTAAAAACTTTGGAACTGAGAAGTTAGGTTAGACACGTGAACTTCCACCAGGGGAGTAAGACCGCGTGCTCCGGAAGGGTAAGCACCTCCTGTTTAGCTAGCTTCACCCGCCACATGTGTAATCAAAATTGTGTGAAAGGAACACGGAACTATGAGACGTCAAAAATATATCCTAGGCAATCCTGGACACAGAGACATCAAACTTATCAACAATACTGTGATGACGGCCATAAAACTTTTTGAGGGCCTTGATAATCCTAGGCTTGCGATATCCCTGAGTTAACAATTTATTTTTTGCAAGCAGCCTATTTCGTTGTACAAAGTCCCAGTAATGGGAACAAGCTCTACCATAGCGTATTAATTGGGAAACAAATACACCATAAGCAAGAGAAGCAGGTATATTGCTGCATAAAAAAGAAAAACAATTGAACAAATTCTAAAGTTTAGTTGTTATGTTATCTAGTTTTTGTTTTTGCCTATCACGTTATATTTATCATATCAATCATTTACTGATGAAGTAGCGCAGTTGCTAGAGCATTGAGCTATATATAGAGTTAATGGATCGAATGCAGATAAAGCAATTTTTATTAGCTTTTATAATTATCAGTTTTTAAGTCTTATTTTCTTATTCAGTTTCATGCGAGTTTTATTAAGCACTGATTGTGTAGTGTTTCGTTTAGAAACACTTCTATGTAAACCAGGAGACGATAGACGGTATTTCAAGGCTTAATTTAAACGTCCTTACCTCAGAAATAGCATTTTTAAGATACATTTCTAAAAAACAATATTTACTATCAAATCATATTAATTTATTTAAGTTATTCGTGAGTTTAGACTTTCATGTCACATCTATTTTTATTGCAACTTTGTAATGATTTTCGGTAATAAATTTGTTAAATAAACAGAAGGTGCTTATCCTTCCGGAGCAGCCTGCGGCCTCACTTCCCTGGTGGAAGTTCACGTGTCTAAGCTAACTTGTCAGTTCCAAAATTTTTACTTTTCTTCTGGATTGTGATTCGGACATGGATTAGTATGTTTGTTTTTTTTAATGTTATTACATTATATATGGCAAAAGTTGCAAAATCTAAGTTAATAAAAATCGCTGTAAATGAATACTTATATCAGTGTATTTCGATCTGACCTTTTCTTGAATCTTACTTCTTCACGTTTGAAGTCGGACAATGAACTGTGGTAGTGCTAAATATGTATGATAATTATGAACTAAAATTATTTGAATAAGAAAGAATGTTATAACTAACACATATACCTTAAAGGCCAATAGATCAATATAACATTAAGAAAAAAACAGCCGAAAATGCAAAGAAAAGTCAAACATATAACGAATATTCAAACTGGAGAAACTATTTTATGTGATGAATCAATGGTGCTATCGGAAGGTCCCCAAATATCGAACTGATTTTAAAATTAGTTGTCTATAGTAATACATCTAAAATAAAAGTATCTCTATGTAAAAATAAATATATTGATGCCACCGATACAACTTGATTATCTAATTCAATACTTACCTGTTTGGTTGACACAGCTGCTTGTAGTGGGAGTTGTAGTTGTGTACAGTTCATTATCTCCGATGGGAAGGTCTACTGTATGTCTTGTATGATTAATGTTCACAAAGGCGTCAGTCAATTCTAGTATTTTTTCATTTATTTCTTGTTTTTGCAGAAGTATCCAACTGGAAAAATTTTCTTTAAGCTGAGACATTTCCTGTATTGTGTCTGTTCTTACTTGTCCAATTGTATTTTTCAATATAACGAACGACTCTTTTAACTCTATATTTTCGTCTTGTATTTTCATGATCACCTTCATCATTTCAGCAACTACTTCCATGGCGTTATTTTTCTTTTTCGTTGATATAAATATCAACTTTAGTTTGTAACGCACCTATTTTTTCAACGTATTTGGTTTCAAAGTCGTTAATTCTTTCGGTAAGCTGTGAACCTATTGAAGCTAATCGTTGTAATATTTCTGAAAAAAGATAGGTGTTTATTTCAATTGAAAATTTTTAAAAAAAATGACATTAATTGTAAATAGCTACATAAGATGGGAGTTATAACATAAAATTTATATTTCAAAAACAACATCGTTATTCCAAAAATTCGAAATAGGATAGGACACCGCATTTACCCAAGTATTCTATTGCCAACAATGTACTAAATTACATAATAATGCACGTGTGTGTAGGATTAAAAAGCAATTGCAAAACTATGGAATGCAAGAATTACATCACACGCAGCGCCTTGATGAATAAATAGATAAACATGAAGTGCTATTTTGATTATTTAACTATAACTACTAGTGTACATTAATTTCACGACATTGGTCATTGAAATCTCCAATACAACGTATACATAGTACATTTAATAGAAGATTCTTAATGCTTCAGCCTTGTACAATAAACAGTATTTATAATGTAATTCTTTATTCAAGTGTTCAAAACTTTTTTTTTTAAAAAACTAACAGTATATGAATTTAAATCCTTTAGTTAAAATAAATTCTGTCACTGCACTGGCTATGTTTTCAGGTAGAATAATGAAAAGGATAATTTTATTAATACTATTTCGAAAAACATTTTGCCAAGGTTGACTTTCAGATACATTACAATAAATAAATAAATAAATAAATAAATAAATAAATAAATAAATAAATAAATAAATAAACAATAAATAAATAAAACTCCAAATGTTGTGACTAAAAATCAAAAAGAGTAACTTAAAAACGACTTAATCATTTCAAAGGTAGTAGTGAAAACCTAAATGTTGTTGTAAGTATTAAGTATTGACTAATTGTATTGATATAAAAAAGTATTTATATTAATAATTTAAACATACCTTGTCGTTGTAAATCGTTCTCGATTTCGTCATTTAGTGAATTGCGACTCCCCTGAGACATTGGGATTCCAGTTGACGGATTTAAGTTCTCCGTTAAAATTAAAATAAAGACGAATTTTAGATAATACATCTTTACTGTTTCTATCTTCAGAGTTATTCTTATTTAATGATAAGAAGCCCAGACTGTTTTATAGTAGCTTGTTGCATAACAAACCTTGTTATTCAAGATAGTCATCACAACACCTTCGGTTTATACTAAAAAGGATATGATGTGATCTGTGTATGATTCATGGATATCAATTACATCCTCTAAAACGCAAGAAGCAACAGCCCGATCCAAGCATTCCGTCTTGTTGGTATAATTGTATAACTTTTAGATAAACAAGTTTATTTTTAGTTCTTCTAAAACGAGACTACTGAAACCTGTAGATATAAAGTGCTCACTGTTGTTATATTTTCTTTGTTGTAAATTTCAAATTATTGTTTTGCTGTGCGGAAACGTTTTGCAGTTTAACAATATGCGGATTATAAAAACGAGCTTTATAAATATATCGATTATCTTCTTATCTTAAACGGATCTGATATCATTAGGGATATTTCGAATCTTCAATATGACTCGTAGCTGTATCAAAATAAATAAATAAAAATAAATAAATGAATAAATAAATAAATAAATAAATAAATAAATAAATAAATAAATAAATAAATAAATAAATAAATAAACCAACCAGCCAGCTAGCCAGCCAGTGAGGCAGTTAATTAACTAACTCACTAACTTACTAACTAACTAACTAACTAACTAACTAACTAACTAACTAACTAACTAACTAACTAACTAACTAACTGACTGACTAACTTACTGGCTGCCTATATAAATGACTGAAAAACTAACTCACTATATATTAACACATTAACTAAAAAATAAAAATAAAAACATGCAAAAAAAAGGAAATTCAACAATATTGATCTCACAAAATGTAACAATTATCGACAACTTAACATTAACATTTAAACTGAAGAAGAAAAGCGTATATAATGTAAGAACATTGTAAGATGGACAAAGGAATTGAAAAACAATTAGAACAAATAAGAAAAAAAATTTGAGAGCTTTGATAAGCCTATCTTTGCAATATGCCTAAGTCAACAATTCATTTCTAAGCAGCCCGCGTCGTTTTAAATGAGATAATTTATTAAATAGGGGTTTTCTTTAAAGAATTTACTGATCCAAATTTATAGAATTATACAACTAAGAAATACGTTAGATAAAGGGTATTAATATAAAACAAACAGATTAATGTTCAAACCAAAACACAAAAAAGTGAAATCAAAATTTTAAACATCCTTGATTTACACCTTTCTGATGTAACATTAATTACCTCAATCATGTCATTTCTATGTCTTATTTTTGTATGTTCGTTTGTTTGTACGAGTATTTACAACATGTAACAAAGTTTTCGGTAATCAACCAATGAAATGGTTTCATTTAATCTTTTTTTCGGGTTAAAAGATATTATTTATATGCACGTGAAATCTCGAAATCTGGGCTTTTTCGGAGTGAGAGAAGGTTGACACGAAATTATACCGTTCAACTCAAAAATCGTTGTTTTACATTTAATTTTAAAATCGGATAAACGCAGCATGTGATATAATATTATTGTGAACTCTTTTACGGACATATCGTTTTAGCGGAAACCCGCAATATTATTCATCCGTATGTGAACAAAATTATTACATGTGATTTAGATAGAAGATACTTCCAAAGAAACGACATTAAGTATGTGTAGTATTGTTTTCATTATTTTGTTATTATATAATCCGCCGGTCTATACAGCTCTACCCACCTAACCAGCGACGTTCCCCTCCTTTTGTACCAATTTTTTGACGCGCTTACAAGTGGTGGAGATATCCGGGCAGTTTCACTTTGAAGTACGTTGGAGCTACTTTCCTAGTATCTCAAGCCAAGCAGCCTGAGGATTATTTTATTAATTTTTTGGATTGAACAAAGATTTAGTGACTGTCGTATCAACATGGGATCGTATTTCCGAAATAGAAGTAATTTTCAATGGCGGGATAGATCAAATACATCCAAATCAATGTACCTTAGAGGTAATTTTTATTATGGATTCGGCTATCAAGTGCCACGTCACTTCGTTGCTCAAAAGTCGCAACACAACTGTTACACTCCTCTCCACACAGGAAATTATTGTGTTTATGAATCATGTTATCAGCATCATTAGAACTATTGTATTGTAAAACATGCGTCTTATAATGTCGGAAATTCACGACCAAATGAACGACTACCAGAAAACCACCCTGAATTGGCTAAGAATGCACCATTATTTATTTATTTATTTATTTATTTATTTATTTACTTATTTATTTATTATTTATTTATTTATTTATTTATTTATTTATTTATTTATTTATTTGGTATATATTACACAAAAATAATTGGAGAAAAACGCGATTAAAAATAAATGTCCGGTGATAAAATTTCATGATTGTTTTCAAAGTAATTAATTAATTAATTAATTAATTAATTATTTATTTATTTATTCATTTTTATTTATAATCTATACTGCTCCGATTATTATGTACCAGCTCTAAATTGATTCAATGTACAACTTCTTATTTAATTATTTATTTATTTATTTATTTATTTATTTATTTATTTATTTATTTATTAAACTAAAAAAGTGTAGTTTTGACTATTTATCATTATGGATTTATGCCCATAGGTAATAAACAGATCATGGTTCCTAATTGATGATCATCAACATTTCCCCGGTATCTCATCAACAACTTACCTAACTAATTGATAACAGAAGCAAATTCAAACTCATTTTAACCAGACGATAGTATATTCTACATGAAAATTTACCGTATGTTGTTAATCTCTTTAATTACCTAGATGGATTTGAATTTTAATGGAATCTGATGATTAATCTACATGAGTAGTAATGTTAGGGATACTTTAGATACTTTTTACCAATTGTTATTTGTGTGTAAATAAATAATTAAATAAATAAACAAATAAATAAATATTTTAAAAAACTTTAATAAGTATATGAAATATGAGAGAGAGAGAGAGATAGAGAGAGAGGGCAGAGCGAAGACTTGTACATCATCAGTTTTTAAACTACCATTATTTGATATTTCTTATTTCATAACCTTGAAATGTGCATTCATAAAAATAAATAAATAAATAAATAAATAATAAATAAATAAATAAATAAATAAATAAATAAATAATAAATTATCATATAAATTAATAAATAAATTATCATATAAATTAATAAATAAATAATCAAATAAATATATAAATAATCATATAAATAAATAAATAAATAAATAAATAAATAATCAAATAAATAAATAAACACTCATACAATAAATAAATAAATAAACCACAATTTCATAGACAAAACTGGTAGATTCATTTGCACTATCTTCTTCATGTAATAACTTCTCGATCGATCCAGTAAAATAACTTGTATTCTCTGATCAAGTTGTTTATGGAGAGAGAGAGAGAGAGAGAGAGAGAGAGAGAGAGAGAAACTCGGAGCTGAGAGTTGTCTATCGGAACTTTTTCCCACAAGCGAAAACTATAAGCATGATTTTCTAATCATAGAATAGGTCCGCAATCCAAGTTAACGAATTTCGGGCTAATAGTTGTGATTTATAATGAAACAATTAAAAGAAAAAACATTTATATCATCGGCATTTATTTTAAGTTAATTAACGTTTTAATTTGTTTTCTTGCCGAAAATGGGGTTCTCTGTGTGTTTCCGGTTCATTAATAATCCTAGAACTGACAGCCTCAATATAACTAGCAAAATCTTGATCTCACTGTCTTGGTTCACATCTTTAGGGAAAATCTAGTGTGAGAAAACTCGCTTGTCGAATATTGGTTCTAATCTCAATGCACTTCGATTTCTTTCACTACCCTTGAACTTAAAGTCTCTACACAAGACTATACAATTTTGTTACAAACTGACAAAATATTAAACTGGGACAGGCCATAATCTCAGAAAATTTGTCAGTTCGCTCAGGTTTTACATTCTTGGCCATTCTAGAATTCTTATTCATTGAATCAAATAATGATATAAGTGAAATAATCTTGACACAGGAATGAAACTCTATACTCTGCTATCCCGTTATCCTGATTATGTTGAGAAAAAAGTAAAAAAGTTTTCTCCAGAAATAAATCAAATGGTGTTGTTCAAACACAAAAAGATATTAGCAGTCTGCAGCTGACGTTGGAATATTGTCATATCTAGGAGAGAAAGAGAGAGAGAGGAGAGAGAATTTGGATTTGCAGTGTCGTGTACTTTTTTCGTTCTGTTTAAAAATAATTCAAAAATGGTAAATCATGCAGTGTCAGATCCAGCGGGATGGAGGTAGGTGGGCGGGGAGGGGGCACCCCAACATTTGCCCCTGCTTTCCGACTTTTTTCCCTCTCGCTCACCGCAAATTGTCAAGCAACCAGTGGATGGACCAGTTAATTAGTGGTACTGATTAATTAATTCGTGTACAGGTAGGTAATTGCAATCAGAGGATGATGTAATGTACCAGTTCGCTGAGGTATGAAAGAATTCAGGTACTGCTGACCAGTCTTAGGTGATAATGTTATTTACCTGATCACTTAGGCATGAAAGAACCCAGTTAGTATTAGTAAATGACGTTAATTAGTATTACTAATTAAGACACTTCTGTCTTGTCAGAAAGCATGAATTTTAAACTGGGCTGTTATCAGTACTTCAAAAATAATTCTTATTCGAGGACAGATTCCATAAAGAGTGATTCCATTAATCATAAATGAATATTGGGACCAAGGGTCAGGGCCCAGAGAGAGAGAGAGAGAGAGAGAGAGAGAGAGAGAGCTAATTAGAATGGTACATTTTTAGCACATAAGACTATCTTTTTGTATATTTTTATAGCGCAAAGTCCTATTTTCATATAAAGTCCCAATTTTTGTACATTTTTTGTACATTTTTTTATTTTTAATTGGTTTTAATAGATAAATTCCATCTCATTTGACTTTTTATTCTATCCGTCCGTTATTGGCTTTATGGAACAAATCTAAAATGATAAGTGCTATTTTCTGGTAAAAAGGATTCTTGTGTGTTGCACCATTATACTGATTATTTAGTATAATAATGTAATAATTTAATTAATATAATAAAATTAACTTGAATGTTCAGATGGATGTCATATAGATAATTTTAAACAAGTGTGGAAAAAAGGGGAGGAAGGAGACCTTCCACTGCGGTAGCAGCCAGCTCGGTCGAGTGTCGACTGTCCGCTCCAGTAGTGGAAGGTCGCGGGTTTGGTCTCTGGCCGGGTCTGATCCAAAACTTGAAAAAGGTTAGTGACTATTCACTCGGATCCGCTTTTGAGTATGACAATGGTAATATTTTTTTTAAACAGTTTTACCAGATGTATAACAGTAGGAAACGTCGCTAGTTCTACTGTTTCAATTTGTAAAGAGTACTATTATTATAATGTTTAACATGTGCACCCCCTTTTCTCTCTCTCTCTCTCTCTCTCTCTCTCTCTCTCTCTCTCTCTCTCTCAACGTGAATTAAATTAATTTCTGAAATTATTTTATTTAACATTCTCACTGTTTCCCTCATAAAACAGTCATTTAAGTTAAATGCGAGATTTTGAAGGATAGATTAAGATTATAACAAATTATCATTAAAACTCGTCAATCCATTTTGTACAGATTATTAAATGTCGCTGGTATAATATTATAGTTGTTTATCAAACAAGGAAATAAATATTGGTATTACAACAAAAATGTAACTAAATTATAAAAGACAATTTTAAATAAAATTTACTTAAAATTATTGTTTTAATTTCAAGAATTATTGAAATATTTTAATAAAAAAGCAGTAGTATGATTAAGATTATACAAATAGCAATGGATATCTGATCGATAATTGATCTGGTACCCCATTGATCTTTATAAAAGTGATGTTTGCCAGTCAGATAAATAAGTGTATTACAGGTAAAGGTTTGATATGCCCGTCTTCCTTTGATCAGAAATCTTAAGTCAGTTAAATTAACCTAAAAATTATTCCTCTCAAGAATGAAAGAGCAAACTATAATAATAATAATAATAATAATAATAATAATAATAATATTTTTTAAATGGAGTAAAACATTTTATTTATATATTTTATTATTAAATCTGAAAGATTTAGAGCTAGTCACGTGATCCTTAGGCTACCGGGTACTAATATAGTTTAAAAATATTCATGTCTTCCGTGGCCTAATGGATAAGGATGTAGAGTCAGGAAAGGATGTAATCTGGGGAACTAAGGGTAGTGAGTTCAAGTCCCGCTGCGAGCGAAATTAGATAAGTAAATTTGTAATAAATGATGTTAAATAATGTGTTTTCTTTATTTGTGATTTCAGGACTACTTGCAAAACAACCAAAATTAGTATAAATTGATAAAGAAAAATGATTAAATAAATAAGTTTATTTTTTATAAATTTACAAATTTTATAAATAAATAAAAAAAAAAAAAAAAATAAAATATTTTTTTTTAAATAAAACAATAAAATAAAATAAAAACAGTGTAAGAGTATAATAAGTTAAATAATTATATTTAACATCACATTTATATAAATTTAAAATTTAAAAAAATGTAAAGAAATTTGTTTTCTGTGTTTATTAAACGAATCCTTAAAGATCCTTAAAGCCGCCTTAAAGATCCTTAAAATTTCAGTTCCATTAAGGATCTTTAAGGATGTCCTTAAAGAGGCCTTAAAGACACATTTAAGGTCCTTAAAGACCCCTTAAAGATCCTTAAAGCCCCATTTAATGAGTCTTTAAGGGGGCTTTAAGGATCCTTAAAGGTGACTTTTCTTCTTGTGAAAATCACAAAATATAATTCATTATTACATCTTGCTCATGAATCATTAAAAGAAAACTCAAATTCAATCCAGCATGGAACAATTAAAACTCGAACATGAAAATTTAAACCGTGACAAGAAAATCTAAAGCAAGAACTTCAAACCCGACTCTATGATGAAACAAATACAACATACAGCACATTAAATCAAGATTCTTGGACTCTGACACAAACACAATGTATTCATTTGATACGACAGGAACCTATGGATTCATGGGAAGGATAAAACCAACAAAACCATTCAACAAGGAAGTGAGGCCGGGTGCTCCAGAAGCGTAAGCACCCCCTGTTTAGCTAGCTACACCCGCCACGCTTGTAATCAAAATTGTGTGAAAAGAACATGGAACTATGAGACGTCAAATATATCTAGGGCAATCCTGGACACAGAGACATCAAACTTATCAACAATACTGTGATGACGGCCAAAGTGACAAGCTGCTCAATAAGATTGTTGACGCGGGGATATTGCATGCGTAAGCTTAACAAGGCCCTAAATGTTTTATGGTCGTCATTACAATCCTGCGGACTAGTATGATGTCTATGTATAAGGAATTTATACAACTACTTGGTGGTTACATAGAATATCAGTACATGTATATTGTTTGTATGTGATAGACAGCTTTATAGAAGATACTGAATTACTTCATACTTTCAGTTTATTTTATATATCTTTACTTTGCTTTTTGAATGTTATTTGGACATGGATTTGCACATTTTATTTTTATTTTCACAAATACTACGTCATGGTAGAGTTTGCTCCCACTACACCATAAGCTGCTTACAAATGAATTGTTGGCGCAGTTATATTGCATGTATAGGTTTATCAGACCCCTTAAAAGCTTGATGTTCGTCATCACAATATTCTTGATAAGTAAGATGTCTCTTTATCCAAAATTACCCTTCTGTTTTTGCATGCAAGTGTCATTCTCAATTGCAATAACACACGTCGCAGATGTAACTTCTTATATCTAAATAGGGGAGCTTACTCCCGGATCTCCCGTCCCCACCACTTCTCTGGATATGGATTAGCATGTTTGTTCTTAATTGACAATTTTGTTTCTGAACAAGAAATTCAAAATATAAATACACATTGACAATGCCTGTTCATATTTTCTTTATTTTCAGATGTTTTGTTATGCTGCATATTTGCAGTAAAAAGTCTTCGTCGAAGGAATCGCTAATTTAATGAACAGCCATAGCTATACGCTACAGGGTAACCATATGTTTCATGGGACAATCCGAAACCGTACTGCGTAAAACCAAAATTGGCACTTTTGGATACATGTTCAATTTCGCTGGTGCCATGTTTAATTGGAAAAGTAATACTTGTCCAGTCTACGTTATATTTATCAGAAGCAGAGATTGTAGCGTTTGATATTGGTTGACTATTGTATCTTAAGCCACTTACGTCTGACGTTTTCACTATCACAGAAGCATAATTACTGAATTGTTTAACTGTAGGGGTATCAACAACATATCGATTTAAGAATTGTTTTGTAGATGGAACTATGGCCATAAAATTATCCACATCTGCAGAAAACTGTACAACAAGACATGGATGGTTACAATAAACAAATGTCAACTGCTCGGAAGAAAGCGTTATTTCAACAGTTTTATTTGTTGTGTACGTGTTTTGATCTGTATTGTTATGTACTTCAATAGTCGTCATGTCAACTGAGGGTACTATTCTGATATTCATTGTCTTTGCTGGATTTATCCTCGGTATGATAAAATGAAGTCCCCATTTGTTTGTCGGTGGTAACATTGATACCACGTTATCACAATCTGACATATAAATAGTAATACATCTACTTCCAGAAATCACTCCTACTGGTTTGTCGCTGTGTATTTTTGTACCAGTTAGATCAGCTGTACATGCAATACGTATGGTGTATAGTCTATTTAATGTCAATGATATTGTATCTCCATTGACGTAATTATGGCCATTGAATGATACAGAGCCCCACTGGGTAGTATTTATTGTTACAGTTATACTACTTCCGTCTTCTACTGCAACAACACCTATTTGTGATTGATAGCGTGGGTGATATGATATTGCAATATAATCTGTCCCAAGCATATCAACTGGTAATGCTGTAAAAGCACTCGACGTACAACAACCTGGATACCAAATAGAATAACCGTGTACTGATATCTGTTCTGTTGATTTTATGTACAGTCCTTTGTTTTGTATTACACTACTGTTTACATGTACTATATCTCTACTAACGTTTACATGTACGGCGTGGTTAGATAGTGTGACATTTCTGGAGACTCCGGTCACTGACGAAGTTAACATTACTGATGACTGTCCACTATAACTCGTTAATATCAGTTCAATGTTTTCATTTGTATGAAGATGATTTTGAATAAACATCAGTACGAACTCTGTGCCTCTGCTATCTAGAATACAAAATCAACAACAATTAGCCCGTTTATGTGAATTATAAGAAAAATTTCAATAAAATTTTCTGAATATTGTTTGATGGACAAGAAACAAATACTTATCAGTAATTCCATAAAAAGAGAAGAAGTTTTATGTGAACAGAACTAATTCATGAAGCATTGCACGCTCTGAATTCCTAAGAATACTTTAAATAAATGCTTTTTAGAGGTTTGTATACCATTTGACCGCTACAGAGGTTTAGTTTAAGAAATTGTCTTTCTTTACTTATACCTAACCTTCACAAAAATACATACAATGAATGCTTTGTAACAGGCAAGGCTCGTTGCATAAAAAATTATTCAACTCGTTCAATAAATTCAATATTACATAAACACCCATGCAAGATCCTCTATATATAGATGTTTTATCTATAAGTGATCCAGAATTTGCAGATTTTGTGGATTCTTCTATCCCAGTGAGTTTGAAAGGTACGACCGATTCTTCAAGTTCCACTTCATACCTCAATTATGACGCAAACAAAAGACGACATATGAAGATGTATGAAAAACTTAATGACTTCTTTTTTTCTATCGTCAAATTTTCTTTTCTTTGCAGCAATATACCCGCTTTTCCTGCTTATGGCGTAGGCGTATTTGTTTCACAAATACGCTTCTTCCCACTACGGGAACTTTATCATGTGTTGCTAACCCAGGGACATTGCATGTCTAGGCTTATCAGGACCCGCCAAACGTTTTATGGCCATCATCACAGTATTGTTGATAAGTATGTAACTTTTGTGTCCAGGGCTGCCCTGGATATATTTTGCACCGCATATTTCCCGTGTTCCTTTCACTTTCGATTTTGATTACATACGTGGTGGGTGTGGCTAGCTAAACAGTAAGTGGTTATTCTTAAGGAGCAAGCGACGTCACTTCCCTGGTGGAGGTTCATGTGTTTCACCTGATTAGTAAGTTTCAATGTTGTAACAAAGTTGTTTTGGATTCTGATATGGACACGGATTAGTTTGAACTATATAGGCAGTTTGGTTGTTGAAATCAGTTGATAAATGGACGGTGGTCAGGGTAAACAAACAGTCATTATCCATTCTGATAAGTCACGGTTCTTTCGGATGAGAACTTAAAATAAACGAGGTAAAGTGTCAAAGTAGTCGTAGAAAGAAACAGAACCATACTGTAAAATGTCATTTTCGAAACTCACAGGCAAACTTTCTGCACCTTCGTCTATAGCTATCGATTCTCGATATAAGTGTAATATTATTGTGTGGGACATTAAACACTTTTACTCTCAACTCCAACTCAACTGATAAGGTTTCAAGCTCCAAACGCGTTTTTTTAATCCAACGTCTAGCATACTCTTTAACGGAATTCTTAATATTTCTAAAATTCTGTCATCAAGTTAAAGAAGATATGTTTGAAAGGAGAAAACTTTATTTAGTGTTCTGAATTATATAATCAATTTGTAATGTTAAATATACACTAACTTAAAATTCATTTTAACTTCATTAAGGAACTGAATAATTAATAATCTGATTTCTTTATTTGTAAAGAAAAAATGAAGAAATCAGAGAAATTAGAGAAGAAACACAAACAAAAAAGATAAGCGAGCTTGTTAAACATCGGAGGTGGAAATGGATTGGACACATATTAAGATAGAAGCTAGATGAACATCCAATGATTACTCTGCAATGGACACCAGCAGAAGGAAAGAAAAAGAGAGGGCGACCGAAGGAGACCTGGCGTAGGACTGTTGAAAAGGAAAGATAGGATTTTGGACTTGGGATATGGAATGAAGCTGCTAAAATAGCTGCTAACAGAGATTCTTTTGAGGAGAAAGATATCTGGCCTAATTCTCCACAAGGAGAGATAGACATTAGTCAAGTAAGTCAATTAATAATCATTTAATTCAGTGACAAAATCGCTGATTGTTACCACTATTCGTCTCACTAATCGGGGTAAACAGCAACATATTTGCCGATGATAGCTGGGATTTCACTGATTGGTCTACTTAATGGGTCAGTGATTACTCGTTGTTAAAAATATTTCGAGTTTTTGAAGTTTATTTGTCACACAACTTTTAACATTACATTGAAGTATTCGACTGATAGCAGTTTGAGTTATCGAAGTTGTATTTATATAGTTTCTTTAGAAAACCGGAAGAACAAAATAATGACGTGGTATTCGAGATATCGAAGTTCCACTGTAATCATCCTTTGCATTCATTGACAATAACTATATTCATTGTACTAAAAGGAAAATGTTACGTTTTTACGTACCAATACAAGTCTGGTTTGAAGTATTTGACTGATAGCAGTTTGAGTTATCGAAGTTGTATTTATATAGTTTTTACGTACCAATACAAGTCTGGCTTGATGTCGTAGTGCTGGGCGAAATCACTGCAAAGGAAAAACACCTGTCCATATAAAAGTTACAACAACACAAAACAAAATACGGAATTGTTCGTATGATGCTAAACCTAATGGAATGTTAATTTTCCTATCTTAACATTTCAATACTAGTTTACGTTTTATTTTTCACTGGTAAATGTAAATATTTTTGTATGCTATGTATCTAAAGTCATCTTGGATATATTTGTGGTCTCGTAGTTTCATATCCCTATGCAGGGAAAAATATCAAATAGGCTGTATACCTGTCGTTGTCGTTGGAACAGTTTGAGTACCCGTGGTCATAGTATTAGTTGTAACACCATCTTGATTACCTGGAAAACAGTTATGTACTTAGAACTTAGTCGTTCTTTATTCAACCTTAATGCATAGAATATATTTTGATCGTTTGAGAATTTTGTTCAACATCTTGGGAATCACACCATATAATTGACGTATCGCCGCCCACGCCCACAATGTTCCGACAAATGACCGGATGCTTGATAAACACGCAAAAAAAATGAAAACTCGGCATAAATTGCGCCGTTTAATGACGTCACTGACACAAGTATGTCATTAGTTGGCATGATGCTGCTTTGGTACCGTGATGGCGGTCAGTGTCGGAACATTGTGGGCGTGGTCGGTGATAGGTCAATTATGCGATAATTCCATATCTACCGTGAACGCAAGCCTCGTCTCTGACTGAAATATTCAAAACCTCCCTATCCAACATGGATACTAATAATAGATTATATTATTCCTTTGAATCCCCTTAAATATATGTTAGGAGTTTAATTACAAAACAATACAATCGGAGAAAGTAAACTCACAAATATTATTACAAAGATTTCCATTGCAGCAGTGTAAACAGTCTATTTCTCGTTTTCTACCGTTGCTTCTCTTTCCAATGATATTTGGTCTTTTTATATTGCAAAGCTATAAGACAAAAAAAGAAAACATATAAGTAAGACCAGCATGTGTAATCAATGAAAATAGTTAATGAAATTGTTAAGTGAAAATAGACAATAGAAAATAGTGACGACAAAATAGCCAATAAAATATGAAAACTATATTGATTGATTGGGGTTTACCGTCGCAGTCAATATTTCACTAATATCGAGACATCATCGCCTTGAGTTGCTGTAGTATCAGGACAAAGCGCAAAGGCGGCTTAACGTGACACGCCTACCATGACTCGCATTATAGCAAAGTATAATGGGCTGTCTCAAATTTTTTCCATAAAAGGCTTTCGTCTTTTATGGAAAAAATTGAGACAGCTCATTATACTTTGCAAGAGAAAGCCTTTTATGGAAAAATTTGAGACAGCACATTATACTTTGCAAGTTCATAAAGACATTGGAAATTTACCTTTTTTCTTATATTTACAATACTATTACCGCCTTACATTTTTCATGTTAATTTGATAACAATTTTGAAATACAATGTTGGTACACCTTCTCATAAAATAGGTCAGTTCCTGTAAGTCAACGAAATCATTTGGCATCTGACGTCATAATGGATCGCGTGGAGCAGTGTCTTAATGAAGTTGCAAAGTATAATCGATGGCAAATACTTAATTGAAGGTAAGATATTGCAATTGTAAATATAAATGTAGAGTACTTGGCAAAAAGAGTTCTATTTTCTATTGATGGTCGGACCAAACAGTGGCTCAAGCCCTAACCGTTAACATGCGCAGCTAGACATTATGCTTGAGTATTTATACGAGATTGTACGAATAAATCTTAATCATAATATGCAATTTCCATAAATTTATAGGAAAAATGCAAATAATTTTTAATATGAAATTAGTCAGGTTCTGCATATAATGAAAAGCCAACATGTTTGATAGTGTTGGAATTTTCTAAATAATCAATTTTATTGACTCTGTCTTGTCCTCACGTAGATTATCCTTTCGGTAGGTTCGTGTTTTTATTTTTTTTCGTATTTAACTTTTATGTGTCAGCTAAATAAGTTACATCTTTGGAAATGACCCCCACTCAACCGTATACCGTATACAGTCAGCGTTAGCAGTATATTGAAGTGGGAAATGTCTATTTATTGCACCCTTGATAGACAAATACTAAGTAAACGTTATTATCAAGTGTCTTTCCTTTTTCATTCTTTAATTGAAAATATATACTTTGATATTTAAATTATCGGCTTATTAAAAGTTCTTCATTAACTTTGTTTGAGATAAAAGAAAAACAAACATATTTATTCATTTCTAAACAACATTCCCAAAGCGAAGTAAAAACTTAGAAACTGACAATTAGGTTAAACACATAAATTTCCAAGGGAGTGGAGCCGGGTGTTCAGGAAGGATAAGCACCGTCTGTTTCCTATCTACATCCGCCATGTGTGTAATTAAAATTAAGAGTGGCAGGACTTTGGAACTATTGGACGTCAAAACTGCTTGATGACCCTGCGAAGCCTGGCCTGAGTCAACAATTTATTAGTTAGCAGCTTTGTATGACGATAAATTGTCCGTAGTGGGAACAAACTCTACCATGGCGTATTGTGAAAGTTGAAAAACTTACAGAATAGTAAACGAAGAAACGTGTTAAGAGAATCTTATGTTAGATTAGTATTAAAGGGTATTTGTTCGATCAAAATATATATTAATCAAAAACAAACATACTAATCCATGTCCGAATCACAATCCAGAAGCAAAGCAAAAACTTTGGAACTTACAAGTTTGGTTAGACATGTGAATTTCCACTAGGAAAATGAGGCCGGGTGCTCCGGAAGGGTAAGAACCTCCTGTTTAGCTAGCTACACCCGTCACGTGTGTAATCAAAATTGTGTGAAAGGAACATGAAATTATGGGAAGTCAACAATATCTAGGGCAATCCTGGACACAGAGACATCAAACTTATCATCAATACTAACTTTAAAACTTTTAAGGCTATAGTTTTAATGGTAGGAAATTCCTGGTTAGTTTTTAACTTAATAATGCATTAACAAAATGATACAATCTTGTGAATGGTAATTGGATAATAAAATAACAAGTTTATTGTTCTGGTCAAAAAATATTTATCACATTTATTGAAAAAATTTAAAAAGCTAGGTTTAACTTACGTCATTTTGAAGACATCTTGTTGCAAAAAAACTTGAACCAAATTCACTTTCTTCTTGAATGAAGCAAGACTGAATAGACATATAAGAAAGACATTATTATAAATATAACATTGGAGATAAAAACAAGTTTACAGGTTGAACATGCTTTTAAAGTAAAGTTACTGTCACAAACCATCAGCGTAGAGTAATGGTGGTTTACAACGCAGTCAAGATTTCTTAAACACAAATGAGGTTATCAATTATTGTATGTTGGGGTAACCAAAATGCCTGGATAAACACCTACCTTCGTCAATTGAACTACCAAACTTTGTAGCACTCTAAGATCTGATCTGCCAGAACGGGATTTAAACCATTGTTTTAAAAAAGGAAGCCGTATGCTTTAAAAGGGTAAGTACCTTCTGCGGAATGAATAATAATTGAGAAAGGAAAATGGAAGTTTTTGAGTCAAATATATCCAAGATAGTTTTAGATATAGATAATTCATAATTATTAACGATATTGTATTTTACCAAATCCAGCTATGGCAATGCATTGAATGATAAACTTAGCGTTGCTTAGTTTTTGAAGAATTTTAAACGTTAAGAGGCAGACAATTTTATAAACAATGTCTAGTTAGACAATACTATGAAGAACCTCTTCGATTAACGATACTATCGGGAATGGTTAGTGTTAAAGTTACAAGCCGAGTAATTTTGCAGCATTAGACTGTCATTTCGGATTAAAATCTTCAAGAATAGTGCTTGGACTAAAAATATGAATATCCAAAATATTTTTTCTAGATATTAAAATTAGGAAAATGCAATATTTTGAAAAATGAATTATAAGTTAGTTTTTTTGGAGGGGATTTTGAAATTTACGGAGCAGATAGGATAATTTTTATGAACAATGTTTATCTGACAATATAATGTATTGCATCGTAGGTGAAAGATATCCTCCGGAATACTTATCCACCAGCAGAGATGCCAGCCTTGTGGTTGATTTGATATTAATAATATAACTATTCATTTGCAAATTACATTTACAGAAAAAGACAAATTCCACTTTCACCTTACGCTGGGTTGTTAGGCTCACTTACAACGCAAAATTCCGTGTATACCGTACTTCAGCTTTTATACTACAGGAAATATTTGATTGAAAACACAACGTTGTCTTTATGGTCAAAAACAAACATACATGTACTTATCCATGTCCGAATCACAATCCAGAAGCAAAGTAAACACTTTGGAACTGACAAGTTAGGTTAGACACGTAAACTTCCACCAGGGAAGTGAGGCCGAGTGCTCCGGAAGGGTAAGCACCTCCTGTTTAGCTAGCTACACCCGCCACGTGTGTAATCAAAGTTGTGTGAAAGGAACATGGAACTATGGGACGTCAAATATATCCAGGGCAATCCTGGACACAGAGACGTCAAACTTATGAACAATACTGTGATGACGGCCATAAAGCTTTTTAAGGACATTGATTAGCCTAGGCTTGCAATATTACAGAGTCAACAATTATTTGCAAGCAGCCTACTTTGTTGTACAAAGTCCCTGTAGTGGGAACATGTTCTTAGTTAATACTCAAAAGAATAAAATATTCTGCTCTCTGTATACTTCTGAAAACAAAAACATGTTTTTGTATTATCCAATTATTATATATGAAATTACCTCATCTGCCTTGCACACGGAAATCTTATCACAGGTTTCAACATCACGTGACTGTGGACAGTTGTAACATACAGGTCCGATCAGAGAGGGATAGCCTGGAACCAACAGATAAAAAACCAAACATACTAATGAATTTCTAAATCACAACCCAAAAGCAAATCATGTTAACCACAATATGTACTTTCTGCGTGGAAGTGATGCCGGGTGCTTCGAAAAAAATAAAAATCTCCAACCCGCCACGTGTGTTCTCAAATTTAAGTGTGAAAGGAACACGAAACTCGGGACGTCACATAAATTCAGTGTAATCTTGAGCACAGAGCCATCATACTATTAACAACAATATTGTGATGACGTTCATAAAATCTTTCGGCGGCAATGATAAACCCTTCACCGATTTATAGCTGTCAAGTTGACAACAGAAATAATTTTGTCTAGAAAACCCTTGGCTTGCAATATATCTGAGTCATACATTTGTTTGTCAGTAACTTGCTTCATTGTGTAAAGTTTATACAAGCTCTACCACAGCGTGTTAATTGTGAAACAAGTACACCATACGCAGGTGTATTGCTGAATAGAAAAGGAAATTTAACAATAGAAAATGAAGTCATCGCGTACTTAATAGGCAGATATCATTTATTCAATCAAATGGATTTAATGATGTGTTTTCGTAAAATGGATTAGAAACGGTATGATTTCGACCAATGTAGTGCTCATCTGTTGAAATATTTGTTTTAATAAGATTTTACTAGTATTTACTTCATGGATTTAACTAATATCAAGCCGCTGTGTAGACATACAGTACAATGCATTCAGAAATTCATAGTTCATAGTAGCATCCTAAACAAACGATTGCAGTGTTTACGCAATCTTATTTATAACATACGAACCTTGTGCACCACAACCAACAGCATTACAAAGATCGGAGCTACAGCAATCTGTACACAATGTTACTGTCATTCTTTCTCCATTCCTGGTTCCTCTGTGGTCGCTAGTGGTATTATGTTTTGTACAAGTCTGCGTATAAAACAGCGGAATGTTTGATAAATACTTAGACGAACAGTCCAATCTGCCTTAAAAGCCAGCTCTATATAAATATCTCATTTCTTCTTTATTGATATAATTTGAACCTGTATATTAAGACCACCTGCCCATCAAGGCCATTTTTATTAGTTTCCTTTGATGGATTTTGTGGACAGATTTGACTGTATATCTTAAAATACCCATATCGAACTTTTTATCATAAATTGCCGTTTGATCGGCTTTCAGATGCAATTAAAAGACGCATTTCAAAATATTTTAAAATTTTTCTAAACGTATGGATAAAATCTTTTAAATAAGCAGGTAAAATTATTAAATTTAAAGCAATAATCTATCGTTAGGTATAGCTTTCTTCAATATAAAAAAGTGCACCTGTGTGCATTTCATTTGAAAGAATTTTCTGGAGGTACAGAAAATATATTTATTTTGAAAACACGAGTATTGCTAAATTGATGTCGATTTTGATAATTTTCAAAAGCACTTTGAATTAATTGATGATTTATGATTAATGGTAAAGCTGAATCATATATCCTTGGCTATCAACGACTTTTGACTATAATGAGACAGTTATCGAAGGTAAAGCTCAGTAAATAGTCTAATGCTGATTATATTTACACTTGCTAAATATTTTATTGTATAAATCCGTTGTGCAGTTGCATCTTCGTTAAAATAATACGTTTTAGTTGACACTTAATTATTCAATGCGTATGTGAATATTTTTTTTTAATTTGTGGTTGAAACATATATGATATAATGCTATTAAAGGGTGTTCGATGCCATCCTTATAAATCGCGGTAAAAGAAGTCTTAAAGTTTTTTCATACACGCAACAAAAAAGTTAAGGACCTATGTAAAATTTGATTTTAAAATCCAAGATTTGAAAAATACAACATTTATCTGTATTCTGTTCTTGTTTCCCCTTTTGTATCATAGGATGTAATGAAGTAAATTTTTTCTGCATGAAATATATCTCATTAATAAAATTATGAGAATGGGTATAATGACATGATTTACGTGATACAAAATTAAATAATGTTTGATGTAGTCCTTAACTTTTTTGTTAAATATATATATATATATAAATAGTATTATATATACTGACCATTTGACTTTTGCATCCGAGTCTATAGAGAATTTGGTTATCCACGGTTTCATATTGCTCGGTAAAACACGCCTAAAAATGCATAAAAATCATGCATATTTTAATATAGCATTGAAATATGCAATGAAAACGCAAATTGTCGATTTGGACTGATTATGTTTAAAATTTTGATTTTGATTTTTTTAACGAACTGTGTTTTAACTTGTTGCTCATAAGACCATAGAAATATTTCAATTACATATCTTGTTTTTAATCCTCTTTCATATCACTATAATATTATTATTTTATATAAATGTAAGTTTTATAATATCTTGCAAAATGAACTGGTTCAACGAAATAAAGTTAAGAAAAAGCGTTTGCATAAATGAATAAGTCATATTGTTACATTATTTATATAATGACTGTGCAATTTAAAAAAAAAACTGGTGCTCATTTTTAAACTGTGTGGAATTTTGGCAGTTAGTCGCTTTTCTGAGAAGTAAACGACGTCCATAATCGAGATAAAATAGAAAACAACACAGGAATCCGTTTTTAAAAAGATATTTAACTAAGATAAAAGTATGATTTTTCATTCATAAATGGCTGTTTCTTCTGGTTTGATAGAAATACGGTTAAACTTTTTTTAAATCTACACCGGATCATTTTAGCTGTTATGTTTTGTTTATGTTGCTCAGTCTGTATCAATTGCGTCCTCTGTAGCCGCCACGGGTAGCCTACTCTTTTCGAAGTCTTCTGAGGTGTGCACCTCGGCTTTTTATAGCTCTAGTATGGGCAGGAGAAACAAATCATTTCAAAAAATGTACAAGTCCCGAGTAATGTTCGAACCCACAGCCCTTGACTTCGAAACCTAGTGACAGTACCGCTAGGCCATGTTCGACGTAAGTTGCTCTAAGGACATTAACAAGTTGTGTGTAACACACTTACCTGTCCCTCCTGGCAATGCCTGATGTAGTGACAAAGTCTTGGTTCCAATACATCTTCACAATTCAAACACCTCAATTTACCTATGTATTAACAACAGAGCATTACAAAGATAATTGTTGATATGACGTCATCAATTGAGAATTGGTCACGACGTTCTAGTGTTTGCTTCCGATGAGTTCCGATAGGAGAAAAAGCAATGAATCGGAGAAGGAATTATGTTTTCAGGCTGTCTTTTTTAAAATATTTTCTTTTTCTGTCTTTCTTATTACAATGGTTATCTTTCAGTATAATAAACAATTTATTGCCTTTGTTTTAGGGAGATATGAACATTTGAGACATGAAAATGATCTGCTTAAATTTCGAAATTTCTGAAAATTAAAAGAAAAGTTGTTCTTTATCATATAAAGTATTGTCTTTGTTGGATTTTGTAACATATTTTTTGTTCTCCTTTTTTTTTATTTCAACATCTTAAAATAATGATTAGCACAACTTTGGGCCAATCACTACTGATGAGGAATTCGTTTTTCAAAACGACGTCTTAGAGCTGCAGAATTAAAGTAGGTTTAGTACTAGTAACTTTCCGTTTATATCATGATTATTGTCATACAACAACTAAGGCTATATAATATGTTACAATAGATTACATTTACATACAAGGGTTGTTTTGGTTCATTATTTCGTAAAATAAGATTTACCTTTCTGAGCGTACGGTCTCACTTCCCTGGTAAAATTCATTTGTTTAACCTAACTGCAGTTTTAAAGCTTTTACTTTCTTTAAGGATTTAGACATGGATGTTAAATTAGTGAGATGGTTGAATGACTCTCAATATTTTAACGAAAGTACTTTACATTTAATTTATTTAAGTTTGTTTTACAAACAGGGGTCCCAATATGTCTTGTGATGTCTTGTTCGTCTGTTTCATATGCACGCAAGGACCTTGCGATTACTTTCTATTCAAACGGACAGATATAACGGACACGTTGTTTTACCAGTTGTTGTGGAGCTACATAAGATACACTACGTGAAAATGTACAACAAAGCAGGCTGTTTGCAAATAAATTGTTTACCCATGGATATTGCAAGCCTAGGCCAATAAAGACCCTCATAAAGTTTTATTAATAGCATCACAGTTTTGTTGACAAGTTTCATGTCTCTGTGTCAAGGATTTTTCTGGGTATATTTGACTTGTCATAGTTTCATGTTCGTTTCACAAAATTAGGATTACACGCGTGGCTGATGTAGCTGTTTGCAGGAGATGCTTACCCTTCCAGAGCACCCGGCCTCATCTCCTTGGTGACAGTCCACGTGTCTAACCTAACTTGTCAGTTTCAAAGTTTTTACTTTGCTTCTGGATTGCGATTCACACAAGGATTGCTATGTATGTTCTTGATAGTACTCATCAGACCGGATAAAGGCAGTTAGGTCTTAAATTAAAACAAATATTGTCAAAATTAAAGATAATGTGCACTCCATCTTCCTTCGCGACATACATAATACACATGTTGTTTTCCCAGCTGATAAGGTTTCAAACAATATTATTTGCGTTTGTAAACATATGAACTTGAATGACTTATTCAAGAGTTTGGTTTGGAACGTATGTCGGGCAATCTTAGATATACCAGAACTAATTTTTCAGAAATATTATGCATTCATACTGAATTCATGAGTCTTTTCGATTCAATCTAAATAAGGAAAAACTTGACCTTCCTTACTTGTGTTGGATACCTAAACTTCATATAAGATTAATACAAGTGAAGACATATAACCGTTTTCTGTGAATGTTCCACTTAATCTTTAACAGTAATTGTAACACAAATTTTTACAGTCGTCAAAGATGCTCTTCGGGTTTATTAAGATAAAATCTATTCAACATGTCGTAAACCAAATATTGTTCATAAAACGTTCTATGAACTACTTAAATACTTTATCTCATGTATTTTTAATTTCTCTATATTTTACATCATCATCCCTCATTCTAAATTGCAAATACGTGATAAAAATAATTCTGTCATATTTGATTCATAAAACTGTAATCCTGGATATAGTATGGCGCTAAACAGTTCTTTCACTGATAAAACGGCCAATGGCGTAAGCGAAAATATGAAGAAAATTGGGGAGGTCTGCAAAATTGGCTTTTTGAAATTACATCCCATATTTTTTCACCATTTAAAAATTTTTCGAGTTGAAAATTTATGTACAAAAAGTTGAAATCAAATTGTATCTGTTCGAAAAATCATAATATCTTCAACAAAAATGTCTTCATTATTGATTTCACTACGAGAAAAAAATAACCCAAAAATTTGATAAAACCTTTAAAGTCGTCACATTTATAGCTGAATTACAAACAAGAAGATTTCAATTTGGCGATTGTCGGCTTTCCTTTTTGTACTATCATATAATATATTTTTTTCAATTGTTGTTTTTATATCATATTTTTCTAAACATTAAGTATTGAAAAAATTAACACACGAAGTTTTAGACTCTTAGGAATACTCCATCAAGTAGAGAATACTTGTAAATTTACGAGGCAATTATAAACAATTACATTGCAATTGAAGAATCGCCGGCGGCCACGCCCACAGTGTTCCGTCAAAGGCCCGGCATGCTTGAATTACATACAAAAAGAATGAAAACTCGACCTCAATTGCGCTATTTGATGACGTCACTGATACTAGTACGTCATAAGTTGCCGTGACGCTGCTTTGGTACCGTGATGGCGGTCAGTGTCGGAACATTGCGGGCGTGGCCGGCGAAAGTCAATTGCCTCAACAAGACAAAATGTTGCATAAAAAATGAGTCAACGAAGAGAATGGGAGTAATGACAATTTTTATAATCAAAATCAAAAACAAACATACTAATCCATATCCGAAACACAATGTAGATGCAAATTAAAACCTTTGAAACGACAAGTTAGGTTTACAAATGAACTTCCACCAGGAGAATGAGGCCGGGTGTAATCTTTATTTTACATGAATGCACATTTAAAAATAAGCTTTGTTTTGACCAAACAGCGTATCAGCAGTTGTATATGTACATATGAAAAACCTTTTACCTGTAGAAATAAATATAATTAAACAACATTGGCCTGTCCGTTTGACCTTTTATTAGTCAAATTCATATAGAAAGGACCACCCAATAAATGGACGATGTTAAGACCCAAGTTAATACATACACAGTGCACAGGTGTACTCTATGAGATGAGTATATGTAATGATTTACAAAATGAAATTCTATACACAGATGTACTTGGTCCGCGATAAATATTTAAATGAACGGGTCAAGCGGACAGGTCAAAGTTGTTTACCTATACCTATAAATATAAATGTAAACATGTTTATATAATACTCACCTAAAGTTAACGTAGCTTGAAGAATAAAGATCCCTACGAACAAACCTTAGTTAAAAGAAGCAAAACAGAATGTTACAATTTAATTTAAATAAATAAGATGTTAAATTAATAAAACGCCATTCGTGATCTAATCAGGACACACACTTCAAGAAACAAATAAACGTGAACAATTAAGAAATCAATTTTTAATTTAATTTATTTTTTGCAGAATGATGGGAAAAATTGCGTCCCCTGGCTGGCATGTAAAACACATAAACAAAAATGAAAATAAAAGTGACGACATATTATCTATAATTTATACGGTTGTATTGTGTAAATACATGGTAGGTTTGAAGTAAAACTGTCATTTAGAAAAAATATCAAAACCAAAATTTCAATCAATGTCCATACCTAAATCACAAAGCAAAGTATAAAAAAAACGTTGAAGCTGACAAATTAGGTTAAACACGTGACCTTCCACCAGTGAAGTGAGGCCGGATGCCTCATTTAATCAAATGAACACTTTTAAAACTTTGAGTTAACACTCAGTAATTCGGTAAATTTCTATTTTTATATACATTGAACAAAATAGTTAAAAAGATTAAGTTTTGAGAAAAATGCTTGATATTTAAAAGTGTATACATACATATTTCTAGGAAAAATTTCCTTAAAAAATTTTCAGATAAATATTTAATATTGAAAAGTAAAAAAAAACACTAAGCAATGCATGTTTGTGTTTCAAACAGTAAAAATGAGAGATTTTGTATAGGCAACTTTGTTACCTAAAACATCACATTTGTTTAAAGAAGTAAGTTATTGAAGTTATTGACATAACGTTGTTTTGAATTCCCAAAAGCTGTATGAACACAAATGTTTTCATTTTGACTAGTTTGGTATACACAATTGAAACCATTTTGGAATATTAAGCTTTAGAATTACATATCTTAAATACAAATATGAAAAATCTAAAACAAATATTAAATTGAAAGTAGTTACAAAACCAATGCGCGATACAAAGTTACCTAATTTTGGCTGGATATTCATCATTTTGCAAAACGCTGTCTCTCGTAATACAGTCCGTAAGCAAATAATGACACACATAATCCTTAGCCTCTTGTTATAGGTAGAACAATAAGTGTAACGATTCTTATCTGAGAGCAATGGAAAAATACTTGCGCAATTCTCTCATTGTTTTAAAATTTGGACAAACATGACCATGACATTATTACCGATTTTGTTATTTTTAGAAGCATATTACATGCAAGGGTTGTTTATTTTTTGTTTGGTAAAATAAAGTTGATTTGGTTTTTTTTTAATCTACGTTTTATGGTCATTGATTATAAAATTAGTGGGATGGTTGGTTTCATCCAGTAGTACTTGAACCACACCACTTGTCATACAAGTGTTATTCCAAAGTAGAAGAGAGTTTTAAAGGGCACAGGACATTCGAGCAAAAGTTAAAATTACTCCTAGTGCACATTTGAACGACAGATTTTAAATATTGCCTGTAATTTACTATGGACATTTGAGCGACAGTTTAATGGGGTTCGCCGCTGTACCACGCGATACCCTCTAACGTTTGTGCGGAACATTTATTTCTAATGGATATGGAATAACATGAGATGACCTTTTCCCACGAAAACGACGTCCTTCCGGGAATCTGTGACGTTGACGTTTTTCAAAACGTTCCGCACAAACGTAAAGAGGTATTGATCACGTGGTACAGCGGCGAACCCCATTATAACGTATGTATCGTTAATTAATAAGCAAATTCGGTACATTTTCCGTCATCAGGTGCATGGGACAGAATCTTCCAACCTCGTCTGGACGCAGAAAGGCAAAACCAAATTATTTTTATAAGAAAACTGTCGCTCTAATGTCTAACAAATATTTTTGAAATTTTGCTCAAATGAGTAAAAATTCTGTCAGTCGAATGTCCATTACTTCGTCACTCAACCGTGACAGATTTTATGCTTTCGCTCAAATGTTCAACGTCGGTTTTTGAAGATTTTCTTGTCCTGTGCATCATGATGAGTTATGTTAGCATTAAACAGATCCCTTAATCACCCCACACTCTTTTTATTATTTTCATTTCAACATCTTTAAAACATATGGATTTCATAAGATTGGTCCGAGCACTATTTTCTAGCATGTGGGAAACTGCATAATATTACTATTAAGTAATTATTATATATAGTTCACCAGTTTGATGGTAAATTTTATGGTAGTTAAAATAAAAAACAAACATACTAATCCATGTCTGAATCACAATCCAGACGCAAAGTAAAATCTTTGGAACTGACAAGTTAGGCTAGACACGTGATCCTCCACGAGGGAAGTGATGTCGGGTGCTCCGGAAAGGTAAGCACCTCCTGTTTAGCTAGCTACCCCCGCCACGTATGTAATCAAAATTGTGCGAAAGGAACGTGGAACTATGGGACGCCAAATACATCCAGAATAATCCTGGCCACAGAGACCTCAAACTTATGAACAATACTGTGATGACGGTCATAAAGCTTTTTGAGGGCCTTGATAATTCTAGGCTTGCAATATTCTTGCGTCAATAATTTATTTACAAGCAGCCTGCTTGGTTGTACAAAGTCCTTGTAGTGGAAACAAATACACAATAAGCAGGAGAAGGAGGTATAATGCTTCATAGACAAGGAAAGATGACAATAGAAAAATTGAAAGTCATCACGTTTGTCATAAAGTTTCAAATGTAGCCTTTCATGGGCATCATAATTCAGAATGCACTGTGTATGTATTAACTCGGATCTTAACACTACTTATGTATTGGGTAGATCCTACTATATGAATATTCCTAAGAAAAGATCAAGAGGACAGGTCAATGTTGTTTGTCTATATCTGTGGTGCTATTTATGTAGGACCATGACGTGTGTTCACACCAACCCTAGTACTTCATAAGGAAATAAAAGTTCAGTTCAGCGAGGTTTGTAGTCATACTATTATAGAACAGATAAGATTGTGGGAAATCATTTTGTTATCTTCAAATGTTATATTCTGTTGATGAAACACAGTTTATCGACAGTTTATAAGACCTGCTGTGGAAATCCTGAAAAAAATCAATTCAATCTAGATTAAAATAAGCAAATTTTTTTGCTTTTTTCATTCAATCCTCATTTGTAACAGATAATTGACAAAAAAATTTGAAAAACGTGACAAAATAAGCTACACTGGTCAACCTTATTTATGTATTTGATTCAATGAATGTTTCCCAGTTATTGTGATGTCACCAGCTATTGAAGAAACAGCTCATAATAGCCAATACTAGACTAGTCTAGTATATTTAGTACCTTTGGTTTAAACCTCGATGCCGCAATTAATATGCAAGAAAATAGATTCTAGTACACCTGGTTATATCTTGTTTAAAAAGATACCATAAAAATTTAGGTCAAGGACAACCAATGTATGGAAAACATGGGTCATGGGTTTCAGTTCTAGAACCTCTATTTATTTTGAGCTCTTGTAAAGAAGCAGTTAGAAGGTTTTTGTATCACAAGGTTACTGTGACCTTGAATGAAAATATAGGTAAACCAACCTCACATACCTCAAAACTTGATAAAATGATGCTAAATACAAAGTTTTATCTTATGTTTGGCCATCTATATATGACGAGTAGTAGCTGCTACAAAAAGATTACCGTGATCTCGACTTACTGATTGATTGAATGGGGTTTTACATCCCAGTCAAGAATATTTCCCTTAACATTTGCAGTTCTCTCGGGCCAATGTGTGGGTAGAGTTCTTTAACGTGTCATGAGTCATTGGTTTTTAATGTCTCTTCCAAAAGACTTTCATTTCTTAGTGCTTATTGAAAGCAACCTTGACTAGTCAAGCAAACTTTGCAAATTTGGTTGGTTGACATTAAGTCTAAGCCTCTTACATTAGATGATGTTAAATATTTTTACCTTTTCATGTAATAACTGCCAATCCTTGCACTACCAGTGTTTTGAGCTAAAGATTGTATATCATATTCAGGATGAAAAGTCAAGTGGTCAGCTCAATGTTGTTTAGTCTATATTAAAACAATTAAACACTTATTGTGGATCTAACAGTTTATTATCAATCAGTAAAAGAATCAACAGAAATTATTGCACATGAAAGTAAAAGAGTTTATCTACAACAGCCAACATATAAAATATAGTGTGTCAAATTTGACCTGGCTCTTTGACCTTTAATTTTGAATATTCAAACAGACATGTCGGTTGTGTAATTTAGAGGCTATAATAAGTTGATACATAAGGATACGTGAAAGTAATATTAGATACCGAGCGTTTAATGATACATGCCATCTTATCTAAATCACAGTGTATAAGCCCAATTAAATATTCAATTTAAAGGTCAAACGGCCAGGTCAAACTTGACACACTATACAAGTATATACTATATTACATACATATAATATAAACCTGTCAGTGTCTGTAAATACCATAGTATATCAATAGACATGTACATGACATATTCGAACAATTGTATATAAAAACTGGCTAATTGATTTTAAAAAATTCTGTTCTCTTTCATTGAACCTTTTACCAAACAACACAGCCCAATTACCTTTTCAATAAATACTGGCAACTCGGTTTTTTTTTTTTTTAATTCTGATACATTTTTATTAAATTTTTGCTACCAAAAATCATTTGAACAGAACAATTGTAGATTAAAATAAAAGGTACCTCAATTTCAGGGTTGGAAGAAATTTCATACAAAGTCTCAAGGATTTATTATTAAAATATTTAGCTATATAGTAAAACCTGTTTATAGAGGCCACCAAGCGGAACCAGTTATAGAGTTCCAAATATCATGAAAAAAGAACACCTGGGTCTTTATAACCAGGTGACCCTTTATATAAAGGTAAACTTTAAGACAGGTTCGACTTTATTCATAGTTCCTTTCAATCTGTTTTAATTTTATACATGGCTACCTAGACAAAATTTTCTGACTCTTATAGACTAACTTGTCTTCCTTCCCTGGAAGAAGGTAACATATTTGATATAATTTACCAGTTTACAAAATTTAAATGTTGGTTTTGGAATTGTGAATTGGATAAGAATTGTGCCTGTGGTTTATTTATTTTGGTTAAGTGTCCTAGGTTTATTCATTTTACTAGAATGTCCTCAAAAAACTTTACAAGTCTTAAGTTACAGGTGAACAAAATCAATGTTGTGGCAAACCGATTTCAATTTAGTTTTACAGGAATTCACCTTGTTTATCTTAAGTATTAAAATACTTGTAGCAGTCTAAAGACTAAATTTATTATTAGTAAATTTCTAACCCCCATAGTACGAAACAATTCATTGGTTGAAACAGCAGTCAACACTGCAATTGCCACGGGATATTACCTAAAGGACTTCTGCAATCATTTTTGGGGCATCCCTAAAACCTTGATTAAATAAATTAGTCTGTGCCCAACATACCTATGAAATAATTGTATACTACGAGACATTGCTGTATGTGTAAAACTGTAAAGAACATAATGTTGAACAATGACAAGATTTACGTGCAGCTCAGATATAATGACCATCATAATTTTCATATAGCATAAATTAATATCTTATTGTTTATATATGAATATCACAAATGACATTATACAACTAATTTTTCTACAGGTTTATAACATTCTATGTAACAAACAAACAAACAAACAAACAAAATTGCATACATGTTCTTGTTTAAAGTTTACAATCCAGTACCCAGTTTTGGAATTTTGCATTAACACTATTCATTGTTTTAATTCACAATTCAATAACATCAAAATCTGATGTTTCCAAGGATGACATCACATAATTCAAATCTAATGTCTATATCATTGTCCATCTTAAATAAATGTGTCATCCTAATGTCTGCAAGCATGATATTAAATAGTCCAAATCTGCATGAACCATCAGATAGTCCAAAGTTGCTATTTTCAGTAGCAATCACGGAAATCTGCTGGCTGCATGAACCATCACTTAATCAATATCGCTGACTGCAGTAGGAATCATGAAAATCTGCTGGCTGCATGAACCATCACTTAATCAATATCGCTGACTGCAGTAGGAATCATGAAAATCTGCTGGCTGCATGAACCATCACTTAATCAATATTGCTGACTGCAGTAGGAATCATGAAAATCTGCCGGCTGCATGAACCATCACTTAATCAATATTGCTGACTGCAGTAGGAATCATGAAAATCTGCTGGCTGCAGTAGCAATCACGTTGTCTAAATCTGCCGACTACAGGAACCTTCACAAAATTCAATCTGTTGGCTGTAGCAACTATCACATAATTTAAATCTGCTGGCCATGGAGCTTAACACAATTCAAACCTGCTGGCTGCAGGAACTAACATAACTCAAATTTGATGACTGAAGAGCTGACCACATAATTCAAATCTGCTCACACTACATCACATCTGCTGGCCTATGAGCTCAACTGTCTGGAGGAACCATCAAATAATTCAAATCTGCCAGCTGTGAGAAAGCCATGACAACGTTCAAATCTCTTGACTTCAATAGATGCTTTTATATTTATTAAAATAAATATGTTAACCTGCAGTCTGCAAAAATGTCATCATATTGTCCAAATCTTCTGACTACAAGATGTTGTTACTTAGATGTAATTGAAAACAGTAACAGCAAAAACTGACTGCAAAGACGTTATCAAAACATTCAAATCTGTTGAAAGCAAAGATACCATCATAAAATCTAAATTCCCTCTGCAGATTTTATCTCTTTAAAACAGCTTATTAGTTATAATTGACCGCTGTCCGGTTTAAAGAAGCATGACTGACCAAATATATTCTCTTATTAAGTTTAACAACCATATTATGTATATGTAAAAAGTTGTTTGCTTTCCACAAACAAATGTTGTGACAAACCACCTGGCAGTGATTCACAACAAAATAATACTAGTAGCACAATTTTAAGACTGAAAAGCCAATTTAAGAGTTTTAATTGAAGTCCACTGAAACAACTATAACAACTGAACCAAAACCTAACAAAATTAAAATGAATATTGTAATATCACAAATATTCATGGGGATTTAATACTGCCATTATCAAAGGCAAGTACACTGCCCTCCATAAATAAATTTACAAATGTATATTTGTCATAGGTTTACATTATAATCATCATATCTTATTTTGTTCATAGAATTGAAATATTGAAGTTTTTCCTGTACTTGAAAGTGATATCTTAACTTTATGATTTAATTGTATGTAATAAAATTGTTTTCTTGAATTTGCTAAAATTTTGGGGGAAAATTTAAAAATTTGAAAAAAATTACATTTTTCAAGACAAAGACACAATTATGGCTGAAAAATACTTTGCTTTAGCATAATGTTGTTTTCAACAATTTAATTTTTTTGTGAAGATTTTTGAGTCTGCTATGATAGGACCAATTTTAAAAATGTATGTTTATTTATGAAGGGCAGTGTATAGTACCTTGAAACTTTGAATTCTTATCCCAATGGATTTTTTTAAATCACAATTTTATTTTAACTCCATAAATATTAAATGTTTCTACAAAACATGCATATGACTTAATTACGAAGTTAATTTACTAAATAATAAAAATAATAAATTATAATAACAGTTTTAATAGCACAATTATATATATATATATATTATATGAATTATAGCAAAAATTAAAATTTTTTCATTCAAATTTCTTAAAATATTTAATATTTCATTCATATATTTAAGATTAATTTTCTATACAAAATAAATAATGATTTGAAAGGACTTTCCTAGTTTTTCTCTTAAAATAGGAGATTCTTTAAAATGTATAAAAAATAAATAATACATATATATATATCTATATATATTTATATTATAATCAATATCTTTGATATTCTTACTACCCAATTTACACTGCAAGTTCTTTGTAATAAGTTTGATATTTCTACCTTCATGAAAAAAATATGTCTGAATTTTGTATGAAAAGGTTTTGAAAATTTATCAGAATTTTGAACATTTTTATATTTTCAAAATGAATTAAGAATTTTTAGACAAATTTCAGAATACAGATAAGTGTTCCAGAAAAAAAATCAGACACAATGTTTTAGTATAAGGAAAGTTCAAGATGAGTGTTTTTATGAGGTACCGATATACCTGTTATTGCAGAATTATTTAAATTCGGGAACTTTCACAATATGGTAACAGTAGTATCATCAAGAAACTATTTTATTTCTAACAATAAAAAAATCTTCAAAATTCAGGTCAGCTGTAACTGCAAATTGTTTTTTGTAAATTGTTGTATAAAGCAATAAAAATCTATTTTAATTTTCGTTTAAATTTTGTAATTAAACTTAAAGTTTGTTAAATTTTTGTTAGTAAAAATGATGCAAAATTAGCATTTTCATTTGTTTCTACCAAACAAAAGATAAAAGGGAGATAAATGTCAGGACAAAGATTTTCCTGACCATGATAAGTATGATTCATCGAATACATGAAAATGTCATTTTTCCAGATTTCATTTTTTAATCTATACTTTATTCAGATCTGTAAAATTATGATCTATACTCAGAGGACAATAACTTAGTTTGTAACAAAATAGTTTCTTCATGAACAAGGTACCATTTGAACAGCTCTTTACTTCTGAACACATAATTTCTGTATAAAAATTCTTAAATTCCTCAAAATAGCTCTGTTTAACCGTTCAAAGCATTGCCTTACTATAAGTAGATATGGTAAATATGGTAAATATGGTAAATACATTTTGGTTCTTTTAGGTTTTCCTCATTTCAAGATCTTAAAAAGGCTTAGATTCCCACAAATTTGGTCCAAGCATAACTGATGAGGAATTTTATTCCCAAACAGCTGTTTAGTGCCACAAAATTAAGACAGTAATAATAATAATGACTCCATATTGACTTGGCAATTCAAAATATCGCAACAAGATCTTAAAAGATGTGAAACACATGCTAAATTAAACACCTTTAAGGCTTTTTTGTCACATAATGATAAATTTTGCACCTAGATACTTTGTGCCACAGATAAATACAGTATGTTACCCAGATTTGACCATGGGTAGTGTGTCTATTGTGCATGTACTCGTATACATTTTATTTTAGAAGACATTCATGGTAAATTTTAGTTGCTAGCCCATTCAGAGTGTAAAAGCCAATAAAACGTTATGATTTTACATCGTAGGACGCAAACTTCCGGGACTACTTTTTATTGTATTTATGAGACCAGTTCGCAAGATTGCACAAATTATTGGATGCATCCTGTCGCAATATGTTGCTAGATTCCGAAATACATTCCGAAAATTTATTCCAAATGTGCATACGCAACCAAATGCATTACCTGTCTCAGAATACATATCTCACGATAAAACATATAATTCATTCACGTTCATTTACCAGGCGCACTATTTTCATGCATACTCATTTCATACCATTTCATAGTAAAGAAGCCGCATCTTGGCAGAAAGCGATAGCAATGTATGCTTTCACTGTCATGAACGCCGTACAAAAACATGCAAGCTTCCAAAAGAAAAGTGCCCTAGATAGTAAGCATGTGTTTAGCTAGCTACACCTGCCATCTATGTAATCAAAATTGAGATAAAAGAAACATGGAAATATTGGAAGTCAAACATATCCAGGGAAATTTTTAGATACACAGACATCATACTTATCAACAATTATTTGATGATGGCCATAACCCTTTTGAAGGCCTTCATTTCAGGAAATTTAAAGTATTTGGGGTTACCACCTTCACAATAATTTCAATGCAAATAAGTTGTACATTATGTATATAAGAATTTTTTATACAGAAAAATGTATTGAACAATTATACATATTTTTTGACAAATGTGAGCTAATATTTTAAATTAATATATATTATATATATAAACACCACCATCCATAAATAACTATACAAATTTATAAATTTTTGGGGGATAATACAAAAATTGTAGGAAAATGTTTGTTCTCAAAAAAAAAAAAAAAAAAAAAAAAAAAATTAGCTGCACAATTGTCCTCTGTAACAGAATAATTTAACTTTGAAAAGAATTTCAGTCTGTAATGATGTAAGCAATTCTGAATATTTTTGTATAGCCAAAAAACTTTGACATGTTCATTTGACCTTTTATTAGAAATCTACGTATACAATGATCCAACCAGTACATGGGTAGTGTTAGGACTCAGTTAATACACAAATGTTTGTTTCCTATTAATATACATGTAGATGAAACTAGAAAAACTTTGAGCCACAAGCTCACAAAAAATACCCCCTGCTCCCAAAAATCCATCGGATCAAATTTTTAAATAAGAGGTGCACATCTACATTATATCACAAAGATTGTGTGAAAGTTTCATGAAAATCCATTGAAGGGTTTAGGAGGAGTTGCGGATAAGAGATAGGTACCCTAAGGTGTAACGGAAGGACAAAAGGATGGACACACGGACGGACACCCCTATCACTATATACCCCCCACTTTGTAAGCGGGGGATAATAAACACCTGTGTTCCCTAAACATTCACTGGTCCCTAATAAATACTTATATAAAAGGTCAAGTAGACAGGTCAAAATTGTCTACCTATATAATATTTTGTATAATAACTTATGGATGGCAGTATATATTAATATACAAAGTGAAACTTCAATAGCTAAAAATTCAAGTGATTTCCTTGTACACTTAGGATAATAACTCTCAACAAATGCCTCAAAGAGACTGAAAACTGGGTCTTGTGCCATGCCTTTTAAGTTATTGGAAGTTTTACTGCATATTAATATTTTTCATTAAATATTATTGAACTAAAGCTTTCAGTTGTTTCATCATCATCAAGTTTGTTTTCTTTGCAGTTGAGGAGTGCTTTGTTTTGATATTGTCACTTGTTTTTGTGGTTGTGGTTGTTGCTGTTGTTGTTCCCGCCCAGCAGCAATATAAGAAAATACACATAATACAGCATAACATATTTGGTCAGCCTGTAAAAAAAAAAAAAAAAAAAAAAAAAACATTAACAAACAAATCATTAAAACATCAAACACAACATACCAATCCATGTCCAAACCAATTTACCAAACGCAAGGTAAAACATTTAAAGCTTAAACACCTGAACTTCCACCAGGTGCTCCGGAAGGGTAAGCACCTCCTGTTCAGCTAGCTACACCCGTCACATGTGTAATCAAATTAGGAATTAAATGAACATGGGACGTCAAATATATCCAGGGTAATTTTGGTTACATGGACATAATACATCTCAAAAATATCGTAATGATGGTCAAACATCATTACATTTCGCATTAACAAAAATAACCAGAATACATTCCAAAAAGTTATAGTATGCAAATTAATTCAGTTTGTAATATCAAATTATGGAAATGTAACCTGTGTTTAAAAATATTTAAAAAAAATTATTTTCATGTAAGTTTATAAAACAATATTTTTTTTATTTATTATTTTTTTCTGAACAGGTCCCACTTGTACAAAACTTCAAAAAGTAAGAATATCCATTTTTGAGTGTTTCAGATTTGACTGTCACTGAAATTTCTAATATGCTCATGAAATTGCTGGAAATAATTTTGACAGTTTTTTTTTTTTGTTTTTGTTTTGTTTATGTTTTTGTATTCATCATTATAGTTTGTTACCATATGAATGTTACTCAATCAACGGCTCAAATTCTATGTAAAAAGATGGTACAGACAGGACCCATCACAAATGCAGATACTACACTAGACCCTTACCCAACTTTGAGGAATTCAAGACAAGAGTCTGTAACAAAAATTTGAGTAACATTAATTTTTTTTTTTTTACTTTTCAAAACAGATTAAGGTTGAAGTTTTGTGCCAGTTGGAAACCATTAACAGTAATCAATGAAAAACAATAACTGAACAAATTATACAGCCAAACTTGCCTATGAAGAGCTTCTTGACATTTTGGGGATAAGGGCATTATATCAACAGATGTCGCTTATAAATTAATAAAATTTAAATTTGATGAGTCAAAATAATACAAAATGATACAAGCTGTTTTCCGTTTCCCATTTTATTGGCGATATTAATTTAGTCAAGTCACTATAAAATCTTCAAAGAGCATGACTGCAAACTGAAGACACCAACAAATATTCCACAGATTAATTTTCTCGATTATTTCTAAGTCATCCATAAGGACGGACTTGGTTTTAAAGTGATTTTAATTTAACATACAACTTTAAAATCAATAATAAAACCAGAATCTAAGTCTAACCTTATGGTAACTTAGTTGCCAGACGAGACAAAAAGCTATTGCAACTAGCTGGCTGTAAAAACAAGTCAATTGTTTGATATAGGTGGTCTTAAGGACAGGTTTGACTGTCAACCCAAACCAAACAAATCAGTAGTTAAAAATAGCCTATATACCCAAAGATTAATAAGGTTAAAGGTATTCCAATGTTAAGTGTTGAATGGAATGGTGTGAAGTGGAATGACATAATGGAATTTTAAGTCAAAGTCAAGATTCTAATACCATGGTTCGTACAGTTGGACTTCAAATTTAAGGACTTTTTAGGGTCTTTTCAGGGTCTTATTTGCAAATTCAAGGTTAAATCAGAAAGACAATTTTAGCAAAAAAAAATATTGGTGCAAAGACAATTAAATCAATAAAACAATTACTTACGTGTCCATAATAATGACACTTGCAGTGGATAAGGTTGAAGTTGGGCATGTTCGGGAGGGACAAGTACTATTAAATTGCTCATTACAACATAATTTATTAATTAATTAATTTATTTATATCAGTCTATTTGCAACAACTTAATATCGAAATACAGACACAAAACTGGCCAAATTCAAGGGCTTTTTAGGGCCTTCAGAATAAATTCAAGGGCTTTTTAGGGTCCGACTTTAGGGTATTTTTAGGACAAACCTCAAAATTTAGGGACTTTTCTAGGCCTGTACGAACCCTGAATACTGAGGTTGTCAGTCATGGGATGGTGGAGGAAACATAAAGCAAAAGGATTTTTTAACTCTAGGATCTTCCTTAGTGGGATTCTAACTTAGGTATGTGATCCATACACATGATATTGCAAACAAGGTCATAGACAAACCCCTTTATGATGCTTATTAATAATTACCATTAGGATTAAGTTATCACTAAATCTGTTTGAATTTTGTCTTACTGTACTACCGTTTCAGAATAAAATTTGTCATTAATAGTGCTCGGGCTTAAGTAAAACCAAAGAGTTACAAGATGTTTAAAGGAGAACAAAATTAGAAGGAACAATTCCTTTTTAACCAAATCCACCTAAGACAATACTTTGAAAGTTGAGCTTAGTAGTTTGAGGAATTTTAAAATTTACAAATAAATAATTCTGATTAACAACAATTATCTGCCAATACAGTGTGTAAAAATTAAGAAGTAGAAGCACAAGAGCGCTGTAACTTTTTAGTCTGAACTGTAATACACTGTCATTCATGAATAAATTAACAAATTTATATTTGCTTAAAGTTTACATTATAATCATCAATTCAAATTTTGTCCATACAAAATTGAAGTATGGAAGTTCTTCCTGTATTTAAAAGTGATATCTTAATTTTATGATCTAAATGTATGTAATAAATTTGTTTTTCTTGAAAAAATCTATTTTCTTGGAAATTTCTGAAATTTTAGGAATAAATATAGAAATCTAGAAAATTTTTTTTAAATATGTATGACATTTTATGGAAGGCAGTGTATTTTGTATTTTTCTTATATGTTTTCATAATAACAGCTGAAATTTGGAGGTTCGCACAAGTTTAATTTATCAGTTTTGGACACCTAAAGTTGACAAGTGTAGCAATTATAATGTGAGTATAAAAGTGAATTATTTTATGGAAAATGTTTTTCCATTCTCCAACACAGGTCATCATATTATAGAAATGTACTAAATGTGTACTTTTATAGGGGTTCATTTTTTTTCAAAATGTTGGTGTAATATATTTTTAATCAACTAATTCAATTTAAAATATATTCTCCTTATTATTCTTTTTGATATCATGCTTACGTGACAATAAAATTTAAATGGGAGTTAAAAATTATCCTAAAAAAAGATTATGGAACTAATTTTCATTGGGTTACCATTAATTTCCATCCAGCATAAAAATCATTGGTAATCCACTCCAAAATGCAAATTAAAATATTAAAGCCCCATTGCACATGCTACACAGTGACTATACAGTAAAAACTACTTTTCATTTAACCCACTCCAGGTGCAAACCTCCTCTAACAGAAATATCAACCTCCTTTTACAGAAATGTCAAACAGTTTTAAAAACATGATAATACAATTATGCTATTTTGAAATTTGAAAAACGTGAAGTTGATAGAAAAAATACGATTCCTGTGGAGGAAGTCAGAGATCCTTGCTCAAGGTTTTGAAAGGGAAACAAGAGGCCCATGGGCCTGATACGCTCACCTGATAACTAATGGCTAGCTGATAGATTTAAAGAAAACAAATACTAAACCCCAATGACTTTTTTCTTTACATCATGATAACCATTGTATCAATACCTACAACATTCTAATATACATGCCCATACAAAAAGTTAATAGTTTTCAAGATAATTAACCATTTCAGTATTGTTTCACATCTGTGACCTTGACCTTTGAACCCATGACCTTTTTCTATACATCAAAATGATCGTTGTATCGATACCTACAACATTCTAATATACATGCCTATACAAAAAGTTTACAGTTTTCGAGACAATAAAACATTTCGGTATTGTTTTGCATCTGTGACCTTGACCTTTGAACCCATGACCTTTTTCTATACATCAAAATGATCGTTGTATCAATACCTACAACATTCTAATATACAAGTCTATACAAAAAGTTTATAGTTTTCGAGATAATTAACCATTTCAGTATTGTTTCACATCTGTGACCTTGACCTTTGAACCCATGACCTTTTTCTATACATCAAAATGACCGTTGTATTGATACCTACAACATTCTAATATACATGCCTATACAAAAAGTTTATAGTTTTCGAGATAATTAACCATTTCAGTATTGTTTCACATCTGTGACCTTGACCTTTGAACCCATGACCTTTTTCTATACATCAAAATGATCATTGTATCAATACCTACAACATTCTAATATACATGCCTATACAAAAAGTTTATAGTTTTCGAGATAATTAACCATTTCGGTATTGTTTCACATCTGTGACCTTGACCTTTCAACCAATGACCTTTTTCTATACATCAAAATGATTGTTGTATCAATACCTACAACATTCTAATATACATGCCTATACAAAAAGTTTATAGTTTTCGAGATAATTAACCATTTCGGTATTGTTTTGCATCTGTGACCTTGACCTTTAAACCCATGACCTTTTTCTATACATCAAAATGATTGTTGTATCAATACCTACTACACTCTAATATACATGCCTATACAAAAAGTTTATAGTTTTCGAGATAATTAACCATTTCAGTATTGTTTCACATCTGTGACCTTGACCTTTGAACCCATGGCCTTTTTCTATACATCAAAATGATCGTTGTATCAATACCTACAACATTCTAATATACATGCCTATACAAAATGTTTATAGTTTTTGAGATAATTAACCATTTCGGTATTGTTTCGCATCTGTGACCTTGACCTTTGAAGCCATGACCTTTTTCTATACATCAAAATGATCGTTGTATCAATACCTACAACATTCTAATATACATGCCTATACAAAATGTTTATAGTTTTTGAGATAATTATTATAATCAGAGGGAAAAAAAATTAGGTCACGACCTTCACAATTGACCTTGACCTCATTTTGAAGATACTAACAAGAAGATGTCAAAACTGAAAACCCAATGTCATTATCTGGTCAAATAGTCATGTTATAACAATTTGAAGCTATTTTACGATTTTTTCAAAATTAAACGCAAATATGCGTAACCTATTTTTTATCTGAATTTCACAAAATGAACAAACTATAGGCTTAAGACCCTAGAGAAGCCAAATATCACATCAGCTTTTTTCTCCAATCAGTACATTTGGAGAAGAAGATTTTTTAAGATTTTTGCACCCCTAGGTCACCTTGACCTAGTTATGGTAGCCATAGCAACGCCACGAACAAATCTGAATTGCACCGGCTCATATATACTTCTGACAAAGTTTCATTAAAAACTGGCGAGTAGTTTCAGAGGAGAAGTCGAAAATAGGTGTTAACGACGCACACACGCACGCACTCACGCACACACGCACGCACATACACACGCTGCGCTATGCCATAAGCTCACATGACCTTTGGTCAGGTGAGCTAATAATTCTTTCATTTAGAGACATAGAGTCATTTATTTAGCCGTTAGAGACAATCAGAGAGCCTTACTCAACTTTTGCTGAGGGAAATGATAAAATTTCTTACACTAGGAACGGTCTGAGCGGGATCAGAACTTAGGCAGCACCAATTTTGAAGACATATTCTGTGATCAAATTTGAAATATTATCAGAATTCTCAAACAAGAGGCCCAATAGGGCCTGTACCGCTCACCTGGGCCGTTAACAACACAAAAACACAATAAATACTACATTTAAGGAGCAATAACTCCGATGTGGATATTTAGATATTCATGAAACTTGCTATTTGCAGCTGTGACCTTGACCTTCGAACCAATGACCATAATCTATATATCAAAATGATGATTGCATCAATACCAACAATATTCTAATATACATGCCTATACAAAAAATTCATAGTTTTCCAGATAATGAATCTTTTTGGTATTGTTTTGCAACCATGACCTTGACCTTTGGACCTATGACCTTTTCTATACATTAAAAAGATTGTTGTATTAATACCTACAATATTCTAATATAAATGTCTATATAAAAAGTTAATAGTTTTCGAGATAATTAACAATTTTGGTATTGTTTTGTTACTGTGACCTTGACCTTTGGACCCATGACATTTTTCTATACATCAAAATGATCGTTGTATCAATACCTACAACATTCTAATATACATGCCTATACAAAAAGTTAATAGTTTTCAAGATAATTAACCATTTCAGTATTCTTACGCATCTGTGACCTTGACCTTTGAACCAATGACCTAAATCTATATATCAAAATGATCGTTACATCAAAACCAACAACATTCCAATATACATGCCTATACAAAAAGTTTATAGTTTTCAAGATAATTAACGATTTTGGTATTGTTTCGCTACTGTGACCTTGTCCTTTGGACCCATGACATTTTTCTATACATCAAAATGATCGTTGTATCAATACCTACAACATTCTATTATACATGCCTATACAAAAAGTTAATAGTTTTCAAGATAATGAACCATTTCAGTATTCTTACGCATCTGTGACCTTGACCTTTGAACCAATGACCTAAATCTATATATCAAAATGATCGTTACATCAAAACCAACAACATTCCAATATACATGCCTATACAAAAAGTTTATAGTTTTCAAGATAATTAACGATTTTGGTATTGTTTTGCTACTGTGACCTTGACCTTTGGACCCATGACATTTTTCTATACATCAAAATGATCGTTGTATCAATACCTACAACATTCTAATATATATGCCTATACAAAAAGTTAATAGTTTTCAAGATAATGAACCATTTCAGTATTCTTACGCATCTGTGACCTTGACCTTTGAACCAATGACCTAAATCTATATATCAAAATGATCGTTGTATCAATACCTACAACATTCTAATATACATGCCTATACAAAAAGTTAATAGTTTTCAAGATAATAAATAATATAAGAAAGGTAAAAAATTAGGTCATGACCTTCATAATTGACCTTGACACTATTTTGAAGGTAATTACAAGAATATGTCAAAACTGAAAACCCCATGTCATTATCTGGTCATATAGTCAAGTTATAACAATTTTAAAATATTTTACGATTTTTGCAAATTTAAACGCAAAAACGCGTAACCTATTTTTAAACCAAATTTCATGAAATGAACAAACTTAAAGGTTAAGACTATGTAGAATCCAAATATCACATCAGTTTTTGCCTCCAATGAGTGGTTCAAGAGAAGAAGATTTTTTTAGGTTTTGTCTATTTTTAGTAACAGCGGCCATCTTGGATATTCGATCGTCATGATTTGAACAAACTATAATTAGACTCTGTCAAGGACCTTCCATGGCAATTTTGGTTTCAGTTGGCCCAGTAGTTTCGGAGGAGAAGATTAAAGTTTACTGACGCACGCACGCATGCACGCACGGACGCACGCACGCACGCACGCCTCGCCATGCCATAAGCTCACATGGCCTTTGGCCAGGTGAGCTAAAAATGATGGTAGACTTTCAAAAGGCCTATCGTCATACAATGTAAGGAATTTTCAGAATTGAGTTTCAAAAACAGGCTTAAAATAACATCTGATTTGCATATTTGGGTTGATAATTTTAGCAATGTTTTTACCTTTTATATTTAAAATTGGCCTTGACTATGGACATTAAAAGTATTCATTTTCATATTTTTTTCTGTTTAGAGGCCCAGAAAATACTGTTTACCTAGTATTGAACTTTTTTCTCAAATTTAATGACATTTTAATTTTACAAAACTTCATGACTTTTTAAGAGAAGTGAAATTTCCCGACTTTTCACCCCAAGTTATAATATAGCAAAAATGGAAAAAAAACTGAAAGTGTGTCTATTGCTAATGTAAAATTTGCTATGTATATTTAGTAAGTAGGTTAGTAAGTGATTGGTTAAGACACATCAGAAGTGGAGTCAGGTCTGTCACACCCTTTTTGGTAATGCCCGTCCAGTGTCCTCGTAATTGGAAAATGTATTTCAATTTTGCAAAAAATTAGTTTGATTATTTTTTTCCACTCAGGATAATTTTTGAAACTTGAGAATTAAACAACAAATAAACTGTACCAAAATTCAAAACTTTTTCTTTAACCTGCCATGATAGAAGTGGGGTTAATTGAATAGTAATTTTAACATCTTCACTGTGTGATTGTGGATTGTTACCTTCCATTAGAACACCAGAAGCATAGGTTATGAACAGGTTATTATTCACTTGATACTTTGTAAGTTATTAGCTCTTATCAGTCTAATTATAGGACATAGGACCTGTGGACAATCCACCAAGTTATTAAAAACTTCGTCTTAATCGTCGTTTGCCTGAATTTTTGGGGTCAAAAAGATTGCAAATTATTAGAATTTCATACAAAATGAAGTACAATAGAATTTATTTTAATTCATAATATGACTTTGATTTTATCGGTGGCTTGTAAGCTTTTAGTCAAAAAGTTTGAAAATTCATAGAACTTGATTAAACAATGAAAATACAATTTTAAATCAATTGAATTGATTTTCATTTATAATGTGACCTTAAAAAAAAAACAAAATATTAAACAAATGACATTTTGAACAAATACCCTGGTGATATTCTAAAAACATGATGGCAAAATTATGTTTTCCGATAAAATTAATATAAAATGTCATCATCAATAGGTTCTGCAACATTTTTTTTTTATCGAAAGGTATTCTTTTGCCATCGTAAGTCCTAGTTCTACAATAAGACTGAAAAGGATAATCAAATGCAGATGGTAGTAAAAAAAACCAAAATTAAGTAGGTATTAACATAAAATACAACACTGTTTCTATGACAACGCATCAACTCCGATATGCTTCTTTATATGTCCAAGAAAAATAATGAATATGCAATATACTGTAGAATCATTAATATTTGTGGGGTTAAAATTTAACTGTTCATAATTTAAAAATAAAATTACTGGGAGAAAAATGTCATGAAATTGTATTTCGTAAAAATAAATCCTATTTTTTTAATAAGTAAACAATGTGTGGTATTTACCAAACAACATACCAACAAATGTTCTAAACAAAATCCCAAAGCAAAGTATAAACTTTGAAACTAGCAACTAAATAAATTAATTCATGAAAATACTGAGCAAAATTTAATCACCCCCGACATTTTGTGACTTTTCTGTAAAATTGATACTGTTAAGTCACACATCTAGTAAGTTGCATTTATGTTAATATTACTTTCTTTCTAGTGCATGTATGTAAAGAGATGTATCAGAAATGATATGTTGTCATAGCAACAGCACCATATAAGATTGTTAGTTATTAAAAACGTGCAGCACAATAAAGTCGGGTTAGTAATTGCATGGTCAGTACTGGTGAGCTAAGTTTAGGCATGCCTACTTTCTGTAGAAGACATTTGGTCATTGATTGACCTCCATCTAGCATGCTGGACGGCGAACACTCTGTGCATCATCATTGCAATCTGATTGGCCTATTATATCATGGGAAGAAATAAAAGAAAAAAACATGATAATCTGTGTGTTCTATTCATAACACTTAAATAAGCACAGGCAATGCAGATACATGAAAATCAAACTTGTAATGGTAGTGTTATACCATAGAAGGGTTATTTCAACAGGAGTCATTTTTCTTTTTCTTTCATATTAAATTTCTGGTAATCAATGATTAAACTAATCATGCTTCGAACAACTGGGTCTATGTGTTGAACCAACAGTGATGAGACTGAAGACTAGATTTGAAGGCTGATATCTTCACCACTTGGCCACAGCGGCCCTTCAGAGAAGAATGAATATTTGGCCTTTTGTTACAGTTTGATCAATATACAACAACATCACAGAAATACAGTAAAACCTTGCTATTATGCCTCTCGTTATCTTTGCCACTGCACTGATTGCCATACTAATTTGAAGTCAAAAAGATCTGTTTCTTCTGTTTTTCTTTATAACTCTCAATTTTTTGCCAAATCTCTTTTAAAAACTAAAATATGATTTAATAAATGGTGGCGATAAATCATGGTTTTACTGTATATACAGAAAAAACCATTGAGACACCATGGCAAATATATTTTCCAGTCTGTGTGTCACTGTGCTTGTGTCCAAAAATTTTCAAAAAGAAAATCTAAATTTAAATGAAGCTTGGTTTTACTCATTTACCAGTCAGAGTAAGTCATAAAAAAATATTGTTAAGCTGAATTTCCTAAATTGTGAAAATTTTCAAAAATGACTGAAAAACCAGATTTTTGCGACAAAAATGACTGAAAAACCAGATTTTTGCGACAAAAATGACTAAAAAAGCATAAGATTTTGAGCTGTGAATGGTGCAAATTATTGCCCGATTTTAAAAATCAAAATGTCCCCGCAATGAAGATTTTTAACATGTGAAATACCAAAAGCAGACCAGTCTCACAATCATTTCTTGACTAAGTTTTTTTCTTAACAAAATCTAACAATATTGATGCCTTAATAATTTTGTAAATTTTTAATTTATTTGGGAATCATTTTGAAGATCGCTTAAAGCTTTTAAAATTGTATCTAATATTGTCAAAAAAGCTATTTGGTAGTTCTAAAAAATATTGGTAGAAATTTGATGAATTTAAACCAAGGAATATTTTAGTTAAGAAATAATTGTGAATTTGAGGTCATGTTCCAGTTTTAGAATCATCTCAGATACGATATTGCTCAATTAATTTACTCAAATTTCCTAACATCATTTCAATTTCTTTATCTTTTGGTAAAATATGAGATCACAAACACATTGATACAAAGAGAAAGATTACTATGTTTTTAAAGGCTGCCATGAGTTTCCAAAATACAGTAGTTTTGATTCTTATACAATAGGTGTCGCCGCTGAATCACATGACCATCACCACACAAATTTTGTCTAAAACTTTTGGTAAATCATAAACTGTGTAATAAGAGAATCAATGTGACCAATTATGATGAAGATTTGTGGATTGTGGCCTTAAGAGAACTAACAAGTTTCTCTTTCATGTGACCTATTGACCCATTTATTGACCCAACACAGTAAATATACAAACTTGACCTAAATATTTTTTCAAGAGGATCGCTATGACCAAGTTTGATGAAGGTTGGATAAAAACTGTGGCCTATCAACACATGTTGATGCACAATGCATGTTGCAGAATGTGCAATGCACACTGGACAAAGACCGGTCAAAAAAGTGTCACTTGAGCATTTTGTGCTCAGGTGAGACAAAAATAACTGGAAAATTACACTGTTTTTGTAGGGGATAACATCATCTTAAGTAATTCCATATCAAATGGAAATAAAAATTCAGCATAAATTTTATAGTGTATGCAATTAACCAAAATTCCAGATATAAATTTTTAAATCCATTCTTTGATTTGAAATGGATCAGTATAAAGAAAAATTATGTTATTAACCCAGTATGCAATTAAACAAAATATGCAATTTACCAATATGTAATTGTAATTAAATGACAACTTCTCTACTATGATTGTATTTTTGGATGATTAAACCAAGTCCAAATTTTGTTTTATAAAAGGATGAAGATTTCAAAATTGGTATTCCATTGAAAAAAACATCTTGACCACAACTGATTTGAATTATCTACAGACAAAAATGACTTCAATCAAACAAATCTAATAGAACCTTTGTCAAATGACTTGAAAGTATGAAAGTAATAAAAAAGACAAAACTGCACAATGGGGTTTGTCCCTGAACCACATCATGCCCCCTTACATTTGTGTGGAACACTTCTTTCCATGGATATGGAATTACACAAGATGTATGTTATTCTGGGAATTTATAACATTTTCAAAATTTTCCACAATGATGTCAAGTGGTGTTGATCATGTGGTACAGCAGCGAAACCCACTACACAAGTTAAAATAATTTACAAGAGGAATTTTTTTTCTATTTTCTTCCTCCGCAAACCTAGTGAAAATAGGCCACTTCCCTATTCAGTATTTTTTTTTTTTCACCAATCATCTTGGAAATTCTGTCTATTCCTAAAGTTTTATATGAAATCGTCAGAAACTATGCAGACTTCATATGAATGAAAATCTAGTACAAAACTACAATCTTTTTCTGGAACTCATGACATCCTCTCACAGAACACATTGTAATTCAAAAAAGCAGCTTAAAAATCACTGAAAATGCTAGGAAACTAGTGCTTTTTCAATTTGTTCAGGCAGGTAACTCACAAAATTAAAATGTCCACAACAAAAATATTAATAAACATGTATGTCTAATACTGTAAAAATCACAAATACTCCTAGGGAGTTTAGGCAAACAACATTGACCTGTCTTCTTGACCTTTCATTAGGAATATTCATTTTCGATGATCCACCCTACATATAGGTAGTGTTAGGATTCTCTGTTGATACATAAGCAATGTTTGATTCCTGTATTGTAGACAAAATAAACATATTTATTTATGCAATTTACTAATTTTTGTTTATTTCGCGGTCATTTAATTTGCGCAAAAATTAACATATAGTGAAAATTATATTGTGCTAATTGTGTTTTAGTGCATATTTCAAATCTACACGAATACCTGAATTTCCTTTACTTTACCACGACAATAAATACACACAAAATTAAATACGTTTACAGTTTGTGGACAAAATGAAATCCCGTTTTCCTTATGCATGAATGCATTGGTTCATAATAAATATTAAAGTACTGTAGGAACCACTGTGACTGTGACAGTGAAATACCCTTCATATCCATAGAAAATCAAATAAAATTGAATAAAGATTGATATTTTTCACTCGCACCTAGTCGTAACAGGAAATCTGTATGCGCATCAGCGATTGTCATAAAGTATGTCTGTAGAAAGGAAAATGTTGGCAGTATAGGGGTTTTACACATGCGAAAATGACGATGTTTACACCAGAAGTGATGTCCTTGGTGACGTTTTACGTCATATGCGCAACAGAATCAGCCATTTGCCTGGTTTTTCAACATGTTAAATCCTCATAGCACTAATGTTTTACCCTATGCAGATATATTTTGGGCTAATCGTGGATGCGTATACAGATTTCCTGTTACGACTAGGTACAAGTAAGTGAAAATTATCAATCTTTATTCAAATTTATTTGATTTTATATGGATATGAAGGGTATTTCACTGTCACAGTCACAGTGGTTCCTACAGTAAATTAAATCAAAGGTAAAGCAGACAGGTCAATGATGTTTGGCTATATAATATTTATGTATAGGCAAACAACCTTGACCTGTCACTTGACCTTTCATTTAAGTATTGATCATGGACCAAGTGCATTTATGTACAGATAGCACAGGTGTTTATTTTGTACACATATTGATATATGTATACTCACCTCACAGAAAACACCTGTACACTGTGTATGTATTAACACTACCTCTGTATTAGACGAATCCTCCTATATGAATATCCCTAATAAAAGGTCGAGTGGACGGGTCAATGTTGTTTACCCATAAACTCACATACATATTAACATTAACAAAATTATTATTATGTCACAAACTACTCACCATACTGGATTTAAACCTGTGCAGCGTTACTTTCCTATTTTTGGCATCTATTTTACAAAAATAAAATATAAAAATTTAATAATTAAATTTGAAAAGTTTTTTAACAACAAGTAACAGTTATAACATTATGGAAGTGATAGAGTAGAAGAAAAAATAAATATGATAATAAACAACATAGAACATTTATAAGTAGAAAAATAATTTTGGATGACAAGTTTCTCAAAATCTATACACCAATATTTGATGTTGTTGTGAATTTATTTAATTTTAATTATTAGTTGAAAACATTAATGGTTTATAGTAATTTTCCCAAAATCTTCACACCAAATTTTTGACATATTTCTTGAGTGTTCATTGTTCAAGTTTTTTTTTAATTATTAGTTGAAAACATTAACCGTATAGGTGATAAAATAGTTTTTTTCAAAATCTAAACTGCAACACCAATATTCTGATTTATAATTTTTTAATTATTAGTTAAAAAACATTAACCATATGGGTGATAAAGAAGTTTCTCAAAATCTATACACCTACATTTGATTTTTTGGTGAATTTATTAAATTTTATTATTATTTATTTGGAAATAATTAATGGTTAATAAGAAATTTCCAAAATCTTCACACCAAAATTCTGACATTTTTGTGAACGTGTTGTTCGAGTTTCTGTATTATTAGTTGAATACATCAACCATATGGATGATAAAAATATATTCAAAAAATCTATACACCTAAATTCGTTTTTTTTAATTTGTTGAATTTTAATAAAATGCTAAAAAAAATTATGGGTGATAAACAGGGTTCGTACAGACATTTGGACACAAAATTTAATGACTTTTTAGGGTCTTTTCAGGGTCTCATTTGCAAATTTAAGGCTTATCAAGAGGCACAATTTTATAAGAAAAACATTGATGCAATGTTGACAATTGACAATTAAATCAATAAAACAATTACTTACATGTCCAAAGTAACAGCACTAGAAGTAGGGGTTGATTTTGGGTGTTCGGGAGGGCCAGGTCGCTCATTCTATGTAACTTATTTATTTATTTGTTTTGATCAGTCTATTTTTCAACACCTAATCGGCAAAATTCAAGGGCTTTTTAGGGCCTTCAGGATAAATTCAAGGGCTTTTTAGGGTCAAACTTGTTTTAGGGTCTGGCTTTTTAGGGCCTTCAGGATAAATTCAAGGGCTTTTTAGGGTCAAACTTGTTTTAAGGGTCTTTTTAGGGCAAACCTCAAAATTTAAGGACTTTTCCATGCCTGTATGAACCCTGATTAAGAAGTTTCTCAAAATGGTCACACCAAAATTCTGACATATTTCTTGAATGTGTTGTTTAAGTTTTCTTAGTATTAGTTGAAAACATTAATCATATGGGTGATAAAGAAGTTTCTCAAAATCTATACACCAACATCTGATGTTCTTTGTGACTTTATTAAATTTTATTTATTAGTTGAAACAACATTTATGGTTAATAAAAAGTTTCTCAAAATGTGACATAATTTCGTTAGTGTGTTGTTTGAGTTTCTTTATTATTAGCTGAAAAACAATACCCATATGGGTGATGAAAAAGTTTCACAAAATCTATACACACACATTTCTTTTTAAGTGAATTTGTTGAATTTTATTAATTACAAACTGGAATAAAAATTATGGATGATAAAAGAGTTTCTCAAAATCGTTATACCAAAATCCAATATAGATATTTGTTATTAGTTGAAAATCATGATTTAGGAATTAACAATCTCTAAATCTATACACCATAATTCTGACATTTTTCTGAATGTGTTGAAGTTTATTATTATTAGTTAAAAAACATTTACTATGTGAATATTAAAATAGTTTCTCAAAATTCATACACCATAATTCAATTTTTTGTGTGAATAAGTTGAATTCTCCCATTATTTCTTATTATTAGTTGAAAAAAAATATTGATGATAAAAAGTTTCTCAAAATCAAACATCATTATTCAATATTTTCTTTAATATGTTAAAATCCCAGATTCTTTCTTAAATATTGGTTGAAAAAATTATTTTTGATATTATGTTTCTCACAATCAAAGGCCATAATGTGACATTTCTTTTAATTTGTTTAATTCCCAGACTCTTCTTTAATATTACTTGATGAAAAAAATTATTTATGAAAATAAGTTTCTCAAAAAATCAAATGCCATAATTCCCAGATTCTTTCTTTAATATTAGTTGAAAAAAAATTATTGATGATAAAAAGTTTCTCTAAAATCTTTACACCATAATACGACATTTTTATTCAATTTAATGAAGTCCCAGATTCTTTCTCTAATATAAGTTTATAAAAAAATATATTGATGATAAAAAAGTTTCTCCAAAAAATCTATACCATAATCAAACATTTAACGTAACAATTTTTTTATTAGGCAATTCTGATTATGATTTCACTTATATCTAGACAGTCAGTTCTAGGATAGGGTGAAAACCTGAAGCACCCAGTGAAAAAATTTCTCAAGACTTGGATCTGCTGGAGCAATTGTTTTCACACCTAGTCAGTGATAGAAAAATTTAATTAGTAAACCAGTACTTTAGACAATGTGGTCACCGAGGCCCCCAAAATATGACGAAAAAATCCAGTGCATTTCTGAAGACAAAAAAAAAAAAGCATTCACACGATTCATATTAGTGTTAAAAATGGTGAAACAGTGATAGAAGTTTAAAATACTTAATAATATCACGACAAAAAATTTTGGAAAAATAATTGATATACTGAAATACTGAATTATTAATATTGAGTTAAAGTTGAGGCAGCAAAAAGTTATCAATTTTAATTATTCAAATCTTGCATGATTAGCATTCTTTTTTTCTGTTTTAAGTAACAATGATGTAATACTGAACTAACAAAAAGCTTACTGCTGCTGTAACAATAGAAATAATACATTCATGCAGAAATTGATCTTCATGCAATTGACATGGGGGGAAAAACACGAGAAAGAGACAATTTCAACTTTTAATTTTATTTCAATTTCACCAATTACTTTAAATTTTTCACTTGTATTTCCTATCAGTAAACATGATTTAAGAGCATAGTCCTCCTCTTTTTTGAAGCATGTATAATAATGTTACTTTGTGTTAGTTTTATTGTCAAAAGAATGAAGTAACAATGTTTTATTTTCAGTTTATATTTTTCATCAACAGAAACCAGACAAAAATATTTGCACAATTATGTTATTTCCCATAATTTAGAATTAACTATAGAAACAGTTACAGATAGAGAAACACGACCTCAAATAAACCAGGAAACTGCTATACGATTCATTAAACATAGATTTACAGGAATTCAAAAATTAAACTTTTTTGTAATTTTTTGGTGTTTAAGATTCTAGTTTAAAATCACAGTATTCCCTTTATTAATAATACAGTAAAACCTCTATTCATAGCAACAATTCATTTGGTTCAAAATTTGGTGTTATACAGGGGGTTTGGCTACAAACCCAGGGAGGCTTGTTCCAATTCCTTGCCACCATTTTTTTCAGTTAAAATTTGGTGTTATACAGGGGGTTTGGCTATAAACCCAGGGAGGCTTGGTCCAAATAATTGCCACCATTTGTCAAAGCAAAATTTGATGTTATAAAGGGATTTGGCAATAAACTCATTGAGGGAGGCTTGATTCAACTTATTGCCACCATTTGTTCAGTCAAAATTTCGTGTTATAAAAGGAATTTGGCGATAAATCAAGAGAGGTTTATAAAGAAAAACATAGAATTAAAAGATTTTAAGATTTCCGAATGTATTGAGGGGCAACATAGCAAGGTTTTACTGTATAATGCATAAAAAAAACCATTCTCATTTATTTTTGTATTGGGAGTTTAAAATACTTATGAATCAACTGGAACTGGAATATACATAATATTTTTTGAAAGAATATATATAAAAACATAAGCCTGCAGAAAAAATGACTAAAGTTTATGCAAATGCAAAATTTAAGCTAGTTTCAAAATGACATATTTTACAAATTACAACCATTAATAAAAAGTATTTCTTTCATGTATTACTGATTCTAAACTACATGCATTCTATATAGATTAAAATACAAAAAAAATTGACCATTCTAAATTTTCAGATAATTATCTTCCCCAAGGTCTTTCACCGAGACATAGCATATAACCTGCCAGCGGAGGCTCCTCCACTTAGCCTTTCCCCCCCGAGACTTAGCATGGCCTGTGAATGGAGGGTTCTCTGCTTAGCCTTGCACTTAAGACTTAGCATGGCCTGCCATTGGAAGCTCCTCCGCTTAGCCAGCCTGCCTATAAGATATTTGAGATTTATTTATTTATAAATTTATTAATATATATTTTTTTGAAGTTTGCTAAATGCAGACACAACAACAAATAAAATAGAATACAGTCAAGGCATGTTAAAAAGCGACAACATCAAAGTTTTGTATGACGTTTTAAAAAATATATAAGTACATATGAAGGATAAAATATTAATAATAATAAAAAGTAAATGTTGTGTTCAATGGTGGCCTTACCAAATTCCTCAAGAACAAATATGCCTCCTGTCTGCGTGAAACATTTCTTGATACACCCTAGCTCAATAAAGAACTGAAAAGAAAACGTTGAAAAGCAACTTAAAGCTATGACTAGATGACTAGGTGATAACCCTAAGGTTTCAGTGCTAAATTATGTTTTTGATGATGACAAGTTTCTTTCTTTTTATTAATTTTTTTTGCATTATTAACTTGTCATTGTTTTATACAGAAAAACAACTTAAAATGTGTGTACTAAATATCTAGTGTTTTTGGTTTTAAAACTTACTTTGTTTTTTTTAAAGTAAGGGATCATCTCAAAAGTTCACATGTTCTTTCAGACAATCAAGCTTTTAGTTTTGCAAAAAAAAAAAAAAAAAAAAAAAAAAAAAATTTGCTTAAAAAATGAAGATTTTCATAATTTTGTCATAGAATAAAAACATTAGTTTCGAATTAGATTTTAAGTTTTCCTGAAGGAAGATCATATTGCCTGCTTGCCATAACAGATAAAAGAAAGTTGTGGCACTGCAAAACATGATGACAGACAGTAATCCCTATATGTCGATGATGCCACAGGCGGCACAAAACTAAAAACTTAAGTTGGAAGTCAATGTGAACTCATGAAATAGTCCCCCATACCTTGGATTTGGTAAGGAGCAAGAAGAGATTAAATCATAAAGAAATATACTACTCAAACCAAAAACAAAACACAAAAAACACACAAAAAAGAAAGAAACAAAAAAAATAAGAGAAACTCACAAGATGCAAGCTGACCATTAACTATTGTGCAGGGGACATATAACCCAAAACTAACATGACAAAAGTGACATCACAAAATGGAGACTATGGTTTCTATGGTAACAGACATTGTAATACATTTACCTCAAAATCCTGCACCATCAAATAAGTTAGCATAAGGAGGGAAAAGATAAAAAAAAATATACCACTTTAAAATGCCATCACCATAACAATATAAAATACGACAACCATCACCATGGCAACAGTTACTAATACCAGGGTAGCATAAAAAATTGTACTGTACAATAAGAAAACATTTGATATCATTAATTTTTCTTGGATTAAATTATCATATTACTATACTGGTTGACATAAAATTCATCCTTGTGTCTTGTGTACAGAATAGATTTTTTTTGTAAAAAAAAAAAACCTGAAAAACAAAGCAATATATACATATATAATAAATATATATTCCTATGTCGTATGAATATTAAATTTCTAACAAAATGAACTCCATACTGAATTACTTTCTAACAAATCTGATGAAATAGTGAACGTCATAATGAATGAATTTCTGAAAATATGTCTTTTAATAAAATGAAATTCATATGCTGAAAGATGCTTTGAACATTATTGATTCAACATCCTTTGTCTGTTAAGATGTCGCCTTTCGCAAAGAGGTTCAAAATTTCCCAGGTCCAGGTCCAAGACCTATTGATTTTACATTGGGAGACTTGGCATTCAAACTACAAAAGTCAGATGGACCCGTAATTTTTTTACTAGCAAAATGCTACATTTCTATATGAGACCCAAATTGCACATGGACCGTTCAATGATGATATTGTACTGTCAAAACTTTTTGGGGACCTGCCAAAAGGTCCTGGACCTTCCATTACAAAATACAATTTTGAACCCCTAGGCAATGATAGAGAAAACGAGTTTCGCTGAAATGGAAGAAAAATCATATATATATATATATATATATATATAAGCTACTTTTAGTATCACAGTGTTTGTGGCAGTGAATTATGGAAAGTTTTCACATAAAATCAAATAAACCTAAAAAAGTTTAGTATTTTTCAACTAAGTCTAGTCACAACTGAAAATCGCCTCCTCCATTACCAGCAAATAAAAATATGAAAATGGCCCTACTAAGGACAATTTTACATGTTGAAAAAAGTCATGTTTCCACTGTAATTGATGCCCATAGCAATGAATTACATTATACATTTGCATGCAAAAAAAGATAATCATCCATCCGATTTTTGAACATGTAAAAATTCCCTCAGCGTCAAATTTTTTTTATTTCCTCTGTGTCAAGAAATTCTATGGTAATCGTGAAATTGATATAACGGCTTTGTTACAACTAAGATCAAGTAAGTGAAAAATACCAAAATTTTCAAGCAATAAATCAAATTAGTATGCTTTTTTTTTTAAAAATTCATTGTAACAAACACAGTGATATTGATAGTTGTAATTTTGCTTTTCAGAATTTCCATTCATAAACCCAAAACACAAGGACAATTACTCTAACATCCGATAGTAAATTGTTAGTGAATGTATTTAATTGTCGATCTTCATGCAAAACTAATCATCACATCTAATAATTTAAAAAAAATATTCTCTTTATTTTGTTAATAACTCTACTTCCAATGCATTCAAAATTCCCCTTTTTTTTGTTCTCTTTCTACATACAACTCTATTCATCTATTGATATATGATATTTATATCTACTTGCAAAGTGCCCAAGCAAAATACATTTTTTCATTTACTACTCTGAAATTCAGAACTTCTGGGTTCAAATAAATATGTGGTATATCTCTGCTTTCAGGATTGCATTTTTGTAACATATTTTCTTTAATCTGGACAAAAAAAAAAAAAAAAAAAATAATAAAAAAATAATTTTTTGCATAAATATTTTTTGAACAAAACCTGTTGGAGGACAAAGTCGGAGTGGAGAGGACTAATGCCGTTTTACGCCTCAGTCAAGATGGTGACTTCAGGGCAAGTGAAGGAAACTGACTGTCTCTCACTCAAGTATCTGCCGTAAGTGCGATTTGAATAAAGCTGGTGAAAGGCCTTTTTTTCTTTCAGCACACTCTTTAGATCACTCAGCCACCACAGTCTATCAAGACATAAATAGGCATGATCCTATCACTTAATATATTGAGTGGAGGAAACTGGAGTGCCCAAAAAGCCATTGGTCATCAGCAAGTGGTGATTCCTATATACCTCCATTAAACTAGTCTGTGGTGTGAGTGTGTGTAAAAATAATGTGACAAAAATGGCCTGAATTCAGAAATAAACCACAATAGTAACAAAAATAATGTTTGATGATGAAAAAATATGCCACAAACAAAAGTAATACATAATAGGACTTATGGTTTTGCAAAGTCTGCAAAAAGGTATTTATACAATTTTTGGGGGTTAATTTTTAATTATATATTGCAAATTTTGCAAAAAAAAGGTATCTAAACATTTTTGTCAATTTTTAATAAAACTATATGCATGGGCACCTTGTATATACATTTTTGATTTCCATCATTAGGATGCAGAGTGTCATCCATACTTTGAGATTATATAATCAGTTTTGCTACATCTTGAAACATTTTTTTCCCTGATAAACACTACCCTAATATTACATGCTTCTACATTCAAAAATACATACATGCAAACCTATTTTTTTCACCATTAATCTTTAAACATGAAGCTTCATATTAATTTTTTTTAAACTATTTTTTATTTTTGGTTCTTTTTTGTGTTTATTTAGACTACTGGGAGTGGGGGTGGGAAGGTCGGTATTATTTCATTTGCAATTTGAAAAATTTGAGCTGCAAGACTTTGTCTAAAATAAGTTGTTCTGTGATCAAGCTGAGTAGAGATTTCTGTTCAAAATCCTGTGTAAGTTGGATTCCCACACAGGCCTTGTACATGTATAACAGAATTTCTATGTAAAGTGCACTAGAATTCTGTGCAGCAAACTGGACTTATAACAAATTTTGGTGTTATAATTGAATTAATAATAATTTCAAGGGAAGGTGGGGGTTCTGTTTGTGTACCACAAAATCATTTCCCCATAGTGTTTGTATGGAACAGTAAGCTGCAAATTTGCAGAATACCAATGTTTTCAAGAAGATGTGATGCCACATCCAATGGATTGCATGAGCTTTAAGGGGTATTTATCACATGGTTTGCTGGAAAATTGCTATGCTAAATAATACCATATTGTGGACAAAAAAACAGGTGTTTGCCAAGCTTTATCAACCAAGAAGAAAAACTAATTTCGTAAATCTAATGTAAAGACCATGCTTTCTACTTTTAAATTTTTCGCTCTAGTTCTAATCTTAATTCTACATGAGAAAATAGCGGCAGCGTAGTTTAAAGCATGGGTTTACAGCAACCCTCACCAGCTAGGTTCGAGTCACACTCAGGGCAGATCCTTGTGTGAGAAAGTTTGTCAATTTGCTTGTCAAAAGACGGTGGTTTTATTTGGGCACTCCAGTTTCCTCAACCATCCCTGAAAAACCAGAGAACTCCAAATCTCACCAGTTTTCAGCAAGTAAATTGACAAATTTTTCTCACAATAAGATGTGCCTGAATGGGATTTGAACCTGAAGAGTATGAGTTGCAGTGACTGAATGCTTTAGATCACTTGGCCTTCGTGGTCCTTATAAAGTAATTGGACTTTTTAAAATTGCGATTTTCAATTTTATAGATTGAAAAAAAGACCAAAAAACCATTAAAAATGGAAAGATTTCATTCAACAGATGAATTTTGGAAGCCCAAAACAAGGCTTAGTTTATGAAATATTCATTTTAATTATATCTCTGACAATATTTAAATATTTTTTTTATTTTAAAAGCCAGTAAAAATTGTTACTATGGAAACAATAGCAATAACAATCCTAACAAAAAAATGATAAATGCAGTACATGCATACACATATAGATTTTAAAATCCTACTAGAAATGATGGTCTACCAGTAAAATTTACATCAAAATATAAAACTTTTTGCAAAGAAAAAAAAAGACTTGACCCTTTTTTTTAATTCACTTTAATATGAAATTGAGACTTATGGTTAAAATATAAGAACAGATAAGTGAGGATTTATTTTTGTAATACAGTGAGACCTGTCAAAAAGGAACACATTCCTGATCAAAGTTTTTTTGTTCAGATTAGATGAGTATACTGTATATACCTGGCCCCAGTTTCACGATCATTCCTTAACTAAGATTTTCCTTAACTTAAATTTAGCAAATTTTGGCAAGCTTTTTTTGGAAACTACGAATAAATATTTTTGTCAAAACTAAATGCAGATGTCATAAGCTTGATATAATCTTTAAAATGACACCTTTAATTCCCTAAAATCTTAACAATTGACAAAATTATAAAGGTTTTAATTTGCCAGATTTAAGTTAAGAAAAATCTTAAGTTAAGAAATGATTGTGAAACCGGTGCCTGTACACTTTAGAAATGAGTTCCCATTTTCTGTATTGCGAGAGTTCAGTTTTTCCAGGTTTCACTGTAATCATTTCCAATGGAGTTTGCCAGTGTACCACATGACCAATAGCCCTCAACATTTGTGTGGAACATTTTGGAAAGCGTTATGTTGAAATTTCCCGGAATAAAGTCATTTTAACCGGAAAACATAAACTGAAGCTATTCCATCTCCAATAGAAATAATTGACAGATCGCCGGCCATGCCCACTATGTTCCAACAAAGAGTCGACATGATTGAATTATGCGCAACAAGAATGAAAACTCGACCTAAATTATGCGGTTTAATGGCGTCACTGACATTAGAACGTCAATAATAGCCATGACGCTGCTTTGGTACCGTGATTGGCCAGTGTCGGAACATTGTGGGAGTGGCCGGAGATACGTCAATTGTTACACAGAAACATTATAGGGTATCATGAGGTACACTGGTGTTACCTATTAACACTCACTAAATTATCACAATAATTTTGGTTTTTTTTTAAAATCACAAAAGCCAAAACTTAACCTACTGCCAAAAATAAAGGTAGACCAACATTTCTAAACATTTTAATACCATTAATAGCTTTAAGAAGCAACAAAGCCAGACAATTCAAACATCCTCCTACCCATTTCACCTCTCTATAGGCTAAATGAAAAGTCCATGTCTTTTGAAATGGACCAGGTCATTAACAGATAGAGGGGGTGACAGGATAAACATAAAATATTTCTAATTGCTATAAAATACAGGAAAATAAGACTTTCTAGCATATGAACAGGTTTTTATTTGTTGAAATTTATCAAACCGTTACATGTGTTATATATGACTAAAATGCATTTTTTATGCTAGTTCCTATATTACATGCTTTTGAGAGAGAGAGAGAGAGAGAGAGAGAGAGAGAGAGAGAGAGAGAGAGAGAGAGCATGCAAACATTAGAGAAGAATGGGAGAAAGAAAAAGAGGGAAAGTGCTTTTGAGAGAGAGAGAGCCTTTGAAAGAGCATTTGAGAGAAAAAAAGAGGGAGAGGAAGAGGGAGTGCTTTTGAGAGAGAGGGAGAGAGAGAGAGAGAGAGAACTTTTGAGGGAAAGAGAGAACATTTTTGAGACAGTTTTTGAGAGAGAAATAAAGAGAGAAATAGAGAGAGAGAGAGAGGGGGGTTTAGCTAGAACAAAAGTTAATAAAGCATCTTAAGATAATAATGTGTAATATTAAGATGTTGTTAATTAATTTTAATTACAAGACCTGACACTATACAGTAATCTTAACTACCCAATCTATATGTTGTATTCACAGTGATAAAAGTTTTACCATTTCCCCATTTTTTCTGTGTAACCATGCGTCTCATGCAATGTTAGTAAATTATCAGTCATACACATGCATATGTATAGTATGTCATTACAATTATTTAGTTATATAGATAAAATTGTAGATGTACCAGTAAATGCAATGGTCATGACTTAAATTAAACCTTAAGTCATTTCTATTAGAGGTAAGCTTGAAGCTCATGTCACTATTGTGATGTGTAAGCTCAAACATCATCCTCATGAATGGAAAGCTTAAAGCTCATGTCATCACAGGGATGTGTAAGGTCAAATTTCGCATCGTCCTCATGAATGGAAAGCTCAAAGCTCATGTCATCATAGTGATGTGTAAGGTCAAATCTCACATCATCCTCATGAATGGAAAGCTCAAAGCTCATGTCATCATAGTGATGTGTAAGGTCAAATCTCACATCATCCTCATGAATGGAAAGCTTAAAGCTCATGTCATCATAGTGATGTGTAAGGTCAAATCTCACATCATCCTCATGAATGGAAAGCTCAAAGCTCATGTCATCATAGTGATGTGTAAGGTCAAATCTCACATCATCCTCATGAATGGAAAGCTCAAAGCTCATATCATCATAGTGATGTGTAAGGTCAAATCTCACATCATCCTCATGAATGGAAAGTTTAAAGCTCATGTCATCACAGTGATGTGTAAGGTCAAATCTCACATCATCCTCATGAATGGAAAGCTCAAAGCTCATGTCATCATAGTGATGTGTAAGGTCAAATCTCGCATCATCCTCATGAATGGAAAGCTCAAAGCTCATATCATCATAGTGATGTGTAAGGTCAAATCTCACATCATCCTCATTAGGGCTGTCACATTTACAAAATTTTGTAAACGTTTACACGGACCAGTGTAACCGAAGCGGTACCGTTTAATCGACATTTGATTTAACAAAAATATTGGACAAAAAATAATCAGTCTATTTCAATCAAGTCAAAATTTGCAGGGAGATTCGTGGACACTGTTTAATGCAGAAACGAACGCTTTGAAACCGTCCCCTCAACAATATTTATAGGACGTAGATCTGGTGCACACATCCAGGCAAGTGTAATAGAAACTCATTGTCGAACAGTAAATGCAGTGAGTGTTTGTCGTTAATATTGCAGTCTTGATCATTACTACAGTGTTTATAGATTTATGCTTATGTTTCATGATTGTTCAAGGTACTGGAACCCCCTCCATTATATGAATTTAGAATTGAGCACCTGGACTTCAAAACGATCAAACTTTTTTTATCAGCCAAGATGCAAGCCGTGATAAATAAAATAATCCCAAATTAATGAAAATGAGCGTAATTAGGACTGTTTTAAGGGGCAATAATTACATCATCGTGTAAACGGTTTGAAAATTTGTAAACGTTTATGAGCTTGACATGAAACAATAGCGTGTACACGTTTAAACGTGACAGCCCTAATCCTCATAAATGTAAAGCTCAAAGCCCATGTCATTATAGTGATGTGTAAGGTCAAAGTTCATGTCATCTTCATGATTTGTAAGCTCAAACCTCATTTCATTGCCATGAACGGAAAGCTTAAAGTTCATGCCATCATAGTGATGTGTAAGGTAAATGTTTATGATTTGTATGCTCAAACCTCACATCATCATCATGATGGGTAAAGTCAAAGCTCACATCACAGTTTATGACAGATAAGCTCAAAGCTCACATTGTCATCATGAAGGTTAAGCTCAAAACTCACATTACCGTCATGAAGGTTAAGCTAAAAACTCACAACACTGTCATGAAAGGTAAGCTAAAAGCTTATTTCACTGTTATGACACATAAGCCCATGAACACTACTTTAAGGTGATAAAGAAAATATTTATCCAGAAATAATCTTCTTCAGATTTGAAAATTTGAAATTCTGAAATCACATACTAAACTGATAAACATGTGCCTTGGTCAATTACACACAAATGGTATTGAAATCATAAAAAAAATTCAGAAAAAAACGTGTTATGCAGACCACTTGTCAATGACAGTCCAATGGGTGATGTTTATATACAGGTATTACTGTATATAAAGATGAAGCACTTCATACATATCAGGGATTTTCCTGATCTTTTTGGGAAAAGGACCTTGGGATGAAATTGGGAAGATGCTCAACAAAAATGTAATTTTGGGAAAAACCACAACAACATATTAGAAATTCTAGACCACTAGAATACTGGTAATTGAACAAATTATATCGGTGTTCACAGCAAAATAGCGCTGTCTCTTTTGTCTCTAGATAAATCATCCGGCAAAATGTGGGTTAATATAGATTGAAATCGTTATCAGAACGAGATATCCTCCAAATATGATGTTGATGATCTTGTGAAATTGTTATTCTCAAAAAATTGATAAACATAGCTAATTGGGAATTTTTTACTACAGAATTGGGAAAAATGTATGCTTTTTTGCATTGGGAATGGTCCCTTTACCGGACCCTGTGGATACCCAGAAAAATCCCTGCATATGGACAATTATCAAAACAAAAATTAGAAATCTGTGAGCTACTGCTCACTAAGTATACCCCCTGCTTATAACTTCAACCACTGACCTTAAATATAACGAAAATAAATGAAGTCAGTAAACAGGATGTAGATGTCTGGCAGACTTGAGATTGGTACTTGTGACATGGTAGCTAATACTGAACTCGCATACAATATTTCAAGTGGCTGTGTTTAGTAGTTGCTGAGAAAACTGTTATAACTTTTTTGTTTCAAACGGATGAACAGAGGTAAACTAGTATACCCATCTTCTTCGAAGTCGGGTTATCAAAATGTATCAAAAAGTTACGATACCAAACACATATATTACACATACATATATAAACATGTACAGTAAAGAAAGCTGTCACGTTTTATACACCAACATATTATACCTTGCTATTAGCCAAGAGAAGCCCGATTCCCTCCATGCACACCTGTAATAGGCCTCCTTGACCCGTCTTTAAATCCTGTACCGGAAATTCACCACCTAGTTCGGGTCCTAATAAAAAATGCATCGGAAAATCTTCAAAATGAAAACTTGATACTAATTTACAGAGACGTTGTTACAAGATATGGCTAACATAAACCGGAAGGATTGTTTGATTGAATGGGGTTTAAGACCTCATCAAGAATTTCTCACTTATATTGAGAAGTCACCAGCTATAGGTGAAGTGGCAGAAATGTGTACCTTTGCAGTGTGTTCAAGGTGGAATCTTTATCATGCCACACTGCTAATTCAGAGACTGATATTTAATTCTTTTTTTTTAAAACTACCTTTTGTCTTTAAGATTAGGAAAATTAAAGTAATCGCATTCCTTCTTAAGCTATGTGGGAAAAAGAATTTTTCTTGCCCTTGGCCTTAACTGGTTCACCCTGTCAGTATAATGGACTGGGGGAGTGGTACGCTAATCTGTGGCATACTGACTATGTGAGCTAGCATGGTAAAGTTGCCCTGAGTGGGCGGTAGTACAAGGCAGACCATACAACACACTAGCACTTCACCTGCATATACGAAAATCGTTCATAGATTAATCCATAGAGATTAATAAAATAGTTCTCGTCGCGAATAGCTGAAAATATGCTGATGCCACGTTAAGCAACATTCAACCCACCAACCAACCTTTTTAAACTACCTTCTTCCTTTAAGATTTGGAAAAATAAAGTTTGAAATATAGCAAACTGCATTATAACATGCTTGTAACATCTAGGATCCCCATTATAAAGATGTTATATTGTGACCTTTTACAATATTTGGTAGTAATTTTAGATATAATTTTTTTTTGTATATTTGTGACATAATTGATTAAATCTGATTATTAATTAGTTAAATAGTTTGAATCGTCAATTTTTAAAATGCAGCTGATTTCCATCACTTATGGCCGAGTTCAGTTGAGTAATGGTGTCTCACGTTCCAGTCAAGAATATTTCACTTATATCAAGACGTCGCCAGCTAAAAGTGAATTTGCCCATGTGTTACACTGATAGCATTATACAGCAGGTTTCTTTATCATTCCACGCCTACTGTGACACTGGACCTCATTTATTTAAAATTCCCATCTGAAAAACTGTGAATTTCATTTCATAATGCCGAGTGCTTAGCGAAACAACAGTCACTACCCACTTTCAAGTCTTGGGTCAGACCCAGCCGGGGATGGAACCCACAACCTCCCACTTGCAGAATGATTTGCAGGAAAAATTATTTTTACCTGGTATTTTACCATTGTTCCTGGCAGCAGCTTTCTCCATAGCCTCCTTTACACAAAAGTACAGTTCTCTACACTGTAAAATTATAGAGAGAGTAATACATGGTTAAATCTGTAGTTCACCTCTTGTAAACACAACTGATTGATTGAATGGAGTCTTATGTTCCAGTCAAGAATATTTCACTTATATTGAGATGTCACCAGCTTTATAAGTCACCAGCATTGCAGCGTACTTGGGCAATATGCAGGGAGGGTTCTTTAACATGTCATGCCTGCCGTAACACAGGACATTGGTTTTTAATGACTCTTTCGGAAAATAATGTGTAGTTCGCCCAAACATTAGTAGATTTGGCCTGTTTATAGCTATGTAGCATCGCCTGTAATTCTGTTACTACATACAGCTATACAGTTGTAGTGTAATCTGTGTCTCTGAGTCCAACATTTATGACAAATGCAGAAGAGATATACATATCATATACACAGTGTGTATGTACAACACCTCGTATCAGGTTGAGTCCTTTTTTAGCCGTAGATATCACTATGAGTAGCACAAATAGTTTCATGTAACATTTCAAATTCAAAATAATAAAAACAATATTTTATGTGAAAAAAATATATTTTACCACAGAAAAACACTGAACTATGTGATGACATTTGTACTATAGTAATGACGTCATTATGTACATTTGATAAAAAATAAATTAAGAGATTCCCCAAGGAACTCAAAATGACAATATGTAATCCGACTAAAAGTGCATGTGTACTTTACCACCAATGTTGTTGTATGAGGTGATACAAGATTCTGTATCATACATGTTCAATAAAACTTGTATTTCGTCAAATCAGATAGAAAAACTAGTCTAATTTTAGATAAAAAACAATACATGAACAAGAGCAGGATTCTATATAAAATACAAGGCTACAAGTGATTTTTTTTTATTCCTGCCATATATCAATTATTATTTTATGTACTGGTATTATAGGGTTATTGAACTGATATTGTGAAATATTATCCCGAGCTTGTGAGTGCAAATGTCGAGTCAACGAGGGACAATATTTCACAATATCAGTTCAATAACCCTTTTATTATATAGCAAAATAAATTTTGTTTCCCTTCGTCAAGTATTTCATGTAAAATACCATTTTGTTGTACAATACATAAATATTACGCTAGTTCTTGAAATGGATATAAGAACTAGCGCAATATGACAAACAACACAGTGATGACGTCAACAACAATTGTATGACATCATAAACGACAGCGTCATGTGATAAAGCGTGCAATATGAAAAAATTGATTCGGGAAACCTCGGACTGGAACAAAGTTAGCATGCAAATATGGGTATATGTTGCATGCTAACACCTTGGGATTTAACGTTTAATTTCTATGCGAAGCATACATTGCTATATAATAAATAATATTATTATATAATTAATAAATTCCATCTTTATGATTGGCTAAAACGGTAACACGTGACCATCGGATCTCACATCATATACCACAGATTTTCCAGTGAATATCAAATTCGGTGTACGTCATCGATTTTTGTCGACGTTCTCCCTACAATGATTAGAACGTCATCAATTACGTGTACACAAGTGATTGTGTCTTGTTATTTTTTTCATAGAACGTTGACGTTATGGCATTATCAATTTACAATGTAGTGTGTAATTGATTGTGTCTCATCCGGAATGCCATTTATTTTTTCATAGAATCAGACTTAAAAAGTCAGATTGATCTAACTAATGCGGGATAATTTTAGTGTGATCAACCAGGGTGGGCAGGGAAATCTAACATTGGTAAAATAGTTAGATTGCCTGGTCACAGGTTTGAAAAAACATTGTCAACGGAAGTGTCATAGTGGCTAAATTATATAATAAAACAGTTATGGACTTTTTAGTGGTTGTATATGGTGTGATATTCACCGGAAAAATAAATATTGATCGAGGCTGTCCATAATTGTATAATATTGAATTGCTCCTGCCATACCCCAATTTACCAGTATACTAGTAAAACAACATACCCCTACAAAATTATAAAATTCCAGTTACCTTTTTGGTATAAAACTGATTTAGTTGGACCTTTTCTCCATGTTTTCTCCATAAACATAGCACCTTTGTCTTAGGACAGTAGGTCATATTGACCAGTTTCTCATACCACCATCTATCACAAATGGCACCAGTGACACTCCGTAGTATAATACAATCATCACACACCTGTTCATTACAAATATCAAGAAAAAACACCTGTATTTTTAAGTATATCAATAAATGCACATGAACTAGAGATTATTGTTTAATGTCTCATCAGCAATTTTTCAGCTATTCGTGACAAGAACTATTTTTATTAATCTTTATGGATTAATCTATTTGGTTGGTTGGTTCGTTGTTGCTTAAGGTGGCATTAGAAGTTTTTCAGCTATTCGCGACAAGAACTATGTTATTAATCTCTATGGATTAATCTATGAACAAGTTTGTGTATGCATGTGAAGTGTGAGTGTGTTTTATGGTCTGCCTTGTACCAGAGCACACTTAAGGCTACTTTATAAGGTGCTAGCTCACAGAGTCAGTATGCAGCAGACAAGTGTACTTCTCCCCAGTCATATTTTACTGATATCGAGTGAACCAGTAAAGGCCAACAGCAAGGAAAATTCACTTTCCCGCTTATGGTCTGAGAGGGACTCAAATTCACAGCAGTGAGAGACCCTTATATCTTATCCATTAGGCCACCACAGCCTCTTACATGAATTAGAGGGAGAAAAAACTGTCCAAATACTGAGCAGAATAAATGGCTTGTCAAAAGCACAAGAACACAATACCGACAACATAGCACACACACACACACACATATGGAAATTACTTTGTGTTAGTGATAACCAATCAGACAAAATTTAACCATCAATAATCAGAAACACCAATTAAATTTCGGCCCAATTCTCCACCATGAGAGATGGAATAAGTCAATCAGAAAAGTTTTGGCCCAATTCTCCACCATGAAAGACTGAATTAAGTCAGCCAGAAAAATTTTGGCCCAATTCTCCACCCTGAGAGATTGAATTAAGTCAGCCAGAAAAATTTCGGCCCAATTCTCCAACCTGAGAGATTGAATTAAGTCAGCCAGAAAAACTTGGCGGGGGGGGGGGGGGAGGGTTAATTTATTTATTTACTTACGTTTTCATCTAAAAACAACAAAATTTTCTAATTGGGAATTTTTTTAGCCGATTTTGGGGAAAAATCAAGGTTTTTTTTCCATTAGGAATGGGGCCAAATTTCGGCCCTAAATAGGCCCTTGATTAATACCTGGTAATGGTGTTTTATACCCGAGTCAGTCAAGTTTCTTTAAGTTAAATTGAGGTGGTCAGTGGAGGAAACTTAGAGTGTCTGCAGAAAATGACTGACTTTCTGTAAGCAGACTTGCCAACCCCCTGGGCAACTATTCCGTAAGATCAAGGACATTTTTCAGTAAGATTGCACCAGTTTCAGTAAGATTTTACAAAAGTCAGTTTTTATCGCCGGATATCGTCAATACTGCCATGTGCGATAGACATATACTGCAATTGACGAAAAAATCATGATTTAGCTTTTTGGGCATACCGAATCCTTTTTTTCGGAGCCGACTCTCCATAATCCGCCATATCTGCTTCGCGTTTGCTCATTTTTAAGATGTGACAGTTACCGCGACAAACTTTAAAATCACACAGATGCTTGATTATTACACTTCAGAATATTTTTGAAATGCTTTACTTTCAAACGCTCTTTCGACTTTGCGGAATGACAGTGATCGATGGCTATCTTTTTAATGCTTTATTGTAATCTGCATGCCTTAAAAGCGTTTCCAGGAGTTTTCTAAAACATGGTTTGGAAACGTAAAGAGAATATCCGGAAAAGATAAAAATCGAAAGAAAACATGCCGTATCCGTACAATCGTAAGAATTAAAAATTTTCGACAATTTTCAGTAAGAACTACGGAAAAAATCGTAAGGGTTGGCAGGTCTGTGTAAGTGAACTGACAAACTTTTTCAAACTAAGATCTGCCCAAGCATGATTTGAATCTTGGATATGAGAGGCACTGTCATCAGTAAACACAAGCTTTAGACCCTTTTGAGAAGAAAGTGGAAAGATATTCAAACAAGAGGCCCATGGGCCTGATACGCTCACCTGATAACTAATGGCTAGCTGATAGATTTAAAGAAAACATAAATACTAAACCGCAATGACTTTTTTCTTTACATCATGATAACCGTTGTATCAATACCTACAACATTCTAGTATACATGCCTATACAAAAAGTTTATAGTTTTCAAGATAATTAACCATTTCAGTATTGTTTCACATCTGTGACCTTGACCTTTGAACCCATGACCTTTTTCCTTATATCAAAATGAGCGTTGTATCAATACCTACAACATTCTAATATACATGCCTATACAAAAAGTTTATAGTTTTTGAGATAATTAAACATCGCATATGTGACCTTGACCTTTAAATCCATAACCTTTTTCTATACATCAAAATGATTGTTGTATCTATACCTACAACATTCTAATATACAAGCCTATACAAAAAGTTTATAGTTTTTGAGATAATTAACCATTTCTGTATTGTTTCACATCTGTGACCTTGATGTGTGAACCCATGACCTTTTTTCTATACATCAAAATGATCGTTCTATCAATACTTACAACATTCTAATATACATGCCTATACAAAATGTTTATAGTTTTCGAGATAATTAACCATTTTGGTATTGTTTCGCATCTGTGACCTTGACCTTTGAACCCATGACTTTTTTCTATACATCAAAATGATTGTTGTATCAATACCTACAACATTCTAATATACATGCCTATACAAAAAGTTTATAGTTTTCAAGATAATTAACCATTTCAGTATTGTTTCACATCTGTGACCTTGACCTTTGAACCCATATCCTTTTTCTATACATCAAAATGATTGTTGTATCAATACCTACAACATTCTAATATACATGCCTATACAAAATGTTTACAGTTTTCGAGATAATTAACCATTTCAGTATTGTTTCACATCTGTGACCTTGACCTTTGAATCCATGACCTTTTTCTATACATCAAAATGATCGTTGTAGCAATACCTACAACATTCTAATATACATGCCTATACAAAAAGTTTATAGTTTTCGAGATAATTAACAATTTCAGTATTGTTTCACATCTGTGACCTTGACCTTTGAACCCATGACCTTTTTCTATACATCAAAATGATTGTTGTATCAATACCTACAACATTCTAATATACATGCCTATACAAAATGTTTATAGTTTTCGAGATAATAAACCATTTTGGTATTGTTTCGCATATGTGACCTTGACCTTTAAACCCATGACCTTTTTCCATACATCAAAATGATTGTTGTATCAATACCTACAACATTTTAATTTATATGCCTATACAAAATGTTTATAGTTTTTGAGATAATTAACCATTTCGGTATTGTTTCGCATCTGTGAACTTGACCTTCGAACCCATGACCTTTTTCTATACATCAAAATGATCGATGTATCAATACCTACAACATTCTAATATACATGCCTATACAAAAAGTTCATAGTTTTCGAGATAATTAACAATTTCGGTATTGTTTTGCATCTGTGACCTTGACCTTTGAACCCATGACCTTTTTCTATACATCAAAATGATCGTTGTATCAATACCTACAACATTCTAATATACATGCCTATACAAAAAGTTTATAGTTTTCGAGATAATAATTATAATCAGAGGTAAAAAAAATTAGGTCACGACCTTCACAATTGACCTTGACCTCATTTTGAAGATACTAACAAGAAGATGTCAAAACTGAAAACCCCATGTCATTATCTGGTCAAATAGTCAAGTTATAACAATTTGAAGCTATTTTACGATTTTTTCAAAATTAAACGCAAAAACGCGTAACCTATTTTTTATCCGAATTTCATAAAATGAACAAACTATAGGCTTAAGACCCTAGAGAAGCCAAATATCACATCAGATTTTTTCTCCAATCAGTACTTTCGGAGAAGAAGATTTTTTAAGATTTTTGCACCCCTAGGTCACCTTGACCTAGTTATGGTAGCCATGGCAACGCCACGAACAAATCTGAATTGCACCGGCCCATATATACTTCTGACAAAGTTTCATTAAAAACTGTCCAGTAGTTTTAGAGGAGAAGTCGAAAATAGGTGTTAACGACGCACACACGCACACACGCACAAACACACGCTGCGCTATGCCATAAGCTCACATGACCTTCGGTCAGGTGAGCTAAAAAAGAACAAGACAGGGATCTAATGTATTTTGTTCAGTAAGCCTTTTGAATTTTAAATAACTTTGAGAAACTTACCTCCATAAACAACATGTCACCGCTATTGTCACTTCCCCAATGAACTGTGAAGGATTGTTTCTGCATAAACCTACTTCCCATCGGCCTCAGATCTATATCATTACCATGCTGTTAATACAAAATCAATCAATGCTTCATTAAATCAATAATTATAGAAAGCACAGCTTGCTTTTTGGCAGCCAAAGGTTACGAAAGCAAAGCTTTCACCATAGGTAATGTGTATAAATATTTCTAAATCTAATAAAGAACAACAATAAGTCCATTACTCCAACATGTCCAACACAACAATCTGTATACTTGCAAATTGAAAAATTGCATAAAAGGCGAATTTTTATGGAAAAATTTGAGACGGCCCATTATACTTTGCAAGTTCATAAAGACATTTAAAAATTACTTTATTTCTTATATTTACAATACTATTGCCGCCTTACATTTCCATGTTAGTTTGAAAACATTTTTATAATACAATGTTGGTGCACCTTCTCCTAAAAATGGGTCATCCCCTGTCAGTCAAAGAGAGCATTCGACATCTGATGTCAACAAGTCAGCGCATGGAGCAATATCTCTATGAAGTTGCAAAGTATAGTCGATGTAAGATACTTTATTGAAGAAAAGATATTGCAATTGTAAATATATATTGAGAGGGACAATTCTAGGATGGATAGGAGACCGAGTTGCAGTGCCTTTTTCAAGATACGAATTTCTCCTCAAAATTTAAAAATAAAATTAACTAATCAAATTTGATCTTATATAATTTCTTGGAAATAAACCAATGACTTGGTTGCTATAATTTTTTTCAAGCAACCAATTTTGACACTCGTTAAAAATTAACAGAAATACCCAATAAAATTACTTGTTACATAATTCAATGTAAATGAGCCAATGACTTACAAGGTTATTTATCTGGTCAAGTAGATTATTAACATCCTGGCTATATATAAGCCCTATGTGACATTTTCCCAGAAGTCGTCTTGTTTTCTTTCTGACTTCCTGCTTATGAACTCTCATCATCACCATGAATCCTACCAAGTTATATAACATCACAGACAAAAGACGATCTTCATCATGTTCTAAACGTTTACGGTCGCCATCGCTTAATGAACGGTACCTGAAATATAAATAAAAAAGACGATCATTATCATGTTTAAAACGTTAACTATCTCTTATTCTCTCAGACGCATTACTAAGATTTTCCTTAACTTGAATCCATCAAATTTTGACAATCTTTCACTGAACTTCAAAAAAACATTTTTGAAAATCTAAGTATAAACAGGTCCCTCTTTCACTCTTTTTTGGATGGGGTCCATGCAATCGACATATCGCCAGCCATGCCTTTTATGTTCCGACACTGACCGCCATCAAGGAACAAAAGCAGCGCCATGTCAACTCATGATGTGCTGGTATTAGTGACGTCATTAAATAACACAATTAAGATTAGATTTCGTTCTTTTTGTGTGTAATGCAAGCATGCCAGGCCTTTGTCGAAACATTGCGGGCATGGCCGGCGATCCATCAATGGTGTAAACAAGCATCATAACAACTGAAATGGTGAATTAAAGTCATGATAAAATACTTCAAAATTTTGTTTTTAAAGCTGAAATTTCCAAATTTGTTCACACAATTGTGAAAACTGACAGTGATTGTGAAAAAGCAGAATAACAGCCCCAAAAATGACCCAACATGAGCCCTGATGTAATGTATAGTTGTTTAAACTCTGCGGGGATAAATATTTGCGGTTCAGACTCTGGAACTTGCTCACAGGCATAAAATTTTGAAGTGCAGTGGCCGGTTTTAAAAAAAAATCTGTATGTAAAATTTCATGTAATTTGCACACATGTGTAATTTATGCAGATGTTGAAGTAGGGTAAAATTTTGCATAAATCTCTATATCTTAAAACGTGTTTCAAAAGTCAATAAACTGGAAAAGTGGAAACTTAATTAATGCTACATGAACCTTTTTACTTTGTATTTAATTTCGTCTTTAATTGTCAAACCGCAAATATAGCGAAATTAAATCTCCAGTAAATAAGCATCTATACATGATGTTATAAGCTTAAATAGCTAATGGTGCATTTACTCCACCAAAGGTTTTTCTAGTGAAGTTGCATAGATCTGTTAATAAGTTTTCAAGAAACTGGGAATTTCATTTTTCCCAACCAAGTGTATGATCAAAATTTTAATGAATAGCCAATGGCACATTTACTCCATCCAAAGATTTTTCCTATGAAGTTTCATAAAGTTCTGTTAAATAATTTTCTAGAAAAATGACATGCAAAATGTTGGCGGAAGAAATGAAGTTAACATTAAATGCCTTCCACAGTGATCATTCTAGGATTTTTTTAATGGGGACCATTTTCAAAAACTTCACTCTCTAAAATACTACAACATCAACATTTTTTGTAGTTATGTGATGTTGGATATGACCCACCAAGACATTAACAAGGGGTCATTTTGCAAAATCAATGGCCAACTTTCAGAGTTTCCAACCCTCTCTCGGTGTCATCAGTAATACCAGCTCATTTTTCAGTGATTTTGGATAACTTGTTTGTACTAATCGCATATTTGGGCCTTTTGTCTTTTATCGGCGGTGTACCAAAATTAGCTGAAATTGAAGCCATCTTGAATCTATTGTCGACAAGTTGACAAACGTTTGAAACTGAAATTGAAGCCATCTTGAATCTATTGTCGACAAGTTGACAAACATTTGAAACTAATTTGAATTTGGCCAAATATGACAATGAAGACCAATAATTTCTACTCAGTAATATAAATTATGTCATCTAATACTGGTTTCTGATGCCAGTTCACTGTAAGTTTTGCATTTCTCAATAAATGCAAACACTTTGTTCTAAAAACCAAGTTGGTAACAAAAACAAACCGAACCAAATTTTCGTTTTTGCGGTAATGCCATAATTTAAGTACAGTCCAACCTGCCTAAAAGGCCACCTCTATATAAGGGTCACTGCTTATATAGGCCAGTTTAATTGTATCCCAATTATTCTTTGTTTATGTCATTTAAACCTGTAAATAAAGGCCACCTGCTCATAAAGGCCACTTTTACTGGTCCCCTTGGGTGGCTTTTATAAACAGGTTTGACTGTAGTAAAATCGTATTAATTATGGAGAATTCATAATGGTTGGCCTCTCTGCTCTTCTAGAAAAACACTGACAACATTTTGTGTGGGAACATAATAATTACTAGTACGAACCTGTCCATCATCTCACCAGGTCCCTGGTCCATACCAATTATATCCCTTTCCTGGGCTACTGCATCTAAATACACATCTTCCCAGAACTGAAGCTGGTCCCATAAACGACTACGGTCTTTACCTGTAACAATGAACAATATTTACAATCACTGATATTTTTTTTCATAAACTTATTTTCAAGAATAATATTAACATTTCAGTTAGTTAACATGACCTGTCAATCTCTTGTCAAGTCTGATTTTTGTTTTGGGTGGTTAATTGTGACATCAAAAAAAAGGCGGGGCTAAATACTCTAAAGGGATGAAATGATGTCATAAAAGGTGGGGCTAAATGCACTGAAGGGATGAAATGATGTCAAAGAAGGTGGGGCTAAATGCTCTAAAATGATGAAGGTGCTGTTCCATTTACTAACAAAACCAGTGGATTAGAAATTATTTTATAATATTAAATGATTGGCATTTAGCAAATTCTCGGCAGAAATTTCAGCAATTAATATTGTAAATAAAAGAAATAACTTTCAATTTGTTGTGATATATGATGTGTAAACAAGATTTTGTTCTATCAGATTCTATCAGAAATTGCAGCAGGGTAAGTTTCTTTTTGGGTTGGGAATGCCTCAAAATCTGGTAATAAATGAATGATCTTATGTAAAGTAATGTCAATGATCAATTTTATTCTGATTTTCTAGCTTTGAATTTGTGTTTTGTTTTGTAAGATAAGCATTATAGTGTTATACACTTTCATCTATATTCTGAATTTTCTTTGAAAAAAATTCTGCAATTTGTTGCAAAAATTCTGCAATTTGTGGAGAAAAAAATTGAATTTTGTTGCAAAACTTCTGGATTTTATTGCAAAAATTCTGGTTTTTGTCCAAATTTTATACCTTTTTACATTTTCAGAATGAATGCAGAATTTTCAGACAAAATTTCAGGATAAAAATAACTGTTCAGACACTAAATTTTGGTGCAAGAAAACTTAAGCATGAATTCAGATATTTTCAGAAACATTCAGACAAAATTCATAATTATATTTGCTACCCTTTTTGGAAAGCGAAAAAAATCTGATAACAATTTTTACAAAATCAATAGTAGGAATTTGTATGATATATATAGTCGAGCCTGCCTTAAAGGTCAACTCTATATAAGGGCCACCTGCTTATAAAGGTCAGTAGAATTGTATCCCAATTATTTTTTATTCATATTATTTGAACCTGTATATAAAGGCGATCTGCCCATAAAGGTCACTTTTACTGGTTCCCTTGGGTGGCCTTTTAAGACAGGTTTGACTGTATACTGAAACCAATATGAGTGGGTGCAGTGCTCCAAGTAGCCTAGTAAATACTCGAAATTTGCGACCAAAAATCGGATTTTGCGACTACAAATTGTCAGATGATCGCCATTATGTCAAATAATTTTTTTCAGTTTGGCTACTAAAAATCGGCAAATCCGGAAATTTTGTTCATGACCCGTCACCCAACCTGACAAATAGTTTCGCCCTCAATAATATCTTAAAAGCGCTTGAACTAAAGCAGGTGACTTTATAGTTCAAAGCGCATAACTGACCGTGATCAAATTTTGCTTTAATGGCAGCCAAACGGCAAAAATCGTTTTGTTACGACTTTTACTTCCTCTAATGATCAAGTTTGATCCGTCTTCTCATCGCTCCGCCTCGAAAGTTGCCACCCGTGGTGACACCAATCCGAGGATCTCACTAAACCATTCAATCGGTAGTAGCGACGGGCGGTGTGATTAAAAAGAATATTTATAAGGTTTGGCCACCAAGAATTTTACATGGCGACAAAAATCTTGAAATGGCTACTGAAATATTTGAATTATTAGCCATGTGGCTACCAGTTTTCAAAACCTGCTTGGAGCACTGGGGTGTATATACTATATGTGTGAGATATTAACCTGTATAGTAGACATTTTCCTGTGGGTAAAATTTTTGTGGTAATTTCTTCAGCGCAAAATAACCGAAAATTTTACCCACACAAAAATTTCCCCCTTAACAGTAAGCAAGTATGCATAATATTTCTTTAATAAGGGTACATGTCAAAAAAATACTAACTGACTAGTCCTTCAAACAGATATAGCCTATGTGAATCCGGGCAGTGTGGTACTGGTGACGTATTGAGCATTTTACCCTCGTGATATCTGAATCCAGTACTCAACGAACTCTTACTACTCCAAGTACTTGGTGATCTCAACCGTTTGTGATAGTTTACAACCTGAAATGAACAGGAAAATATGTACTCAACCGAATCTTCAATGAACAAAAAAATATGTCCTCAACACTACACAATGATTATTGAACACGAAAATATATACTCAACACCATCTTCAATGAACAAAAAATATGTCCTCAACACTACACAATGATTATTGAACACGAAAATATATACTCAACACCATCTTCAATGAACAAAAAAATATGTCCTCAACACTACACAATGATTATTGAACACGAAAATATATACTCAACACCATCTTCAATGAACAAAAAAATATGTCCTCAACACTACACAATGATTATTGAACACGAAAATATATACTCAACACCATCTTCAATGAACAAAAAAATATGTCCTCAACACAAGCTAAAGCAAGGCTTTTCCTAAACAAATTGTGAATTTTCGAACTGACTCAATTTAGAAAAATTATCAACAATAAAACAATAAATGTGGGTGAGATCAGTAGATGACACACTAAGCTTTGAGAAACAACCACAATTCCTGAAAACTGAAACAGGGATAAAAGTCAAACTGGATTGGGAATTTTTTCTTTTTCTTTTTGGGGAAAAAAAATGTTTCGTTTTTGCGATGGGAATGCCTATCAATTTCAGCAGTAAATATAAGGTAGGAAAAGCCCTCTAAGCACCAAGGTTTTAATCCAATTCCGGACAGATACTAGTGTGAAAATTTATCAATTCACTTACCAGTTTTTCTTCAGTTATTATGTTTATTATTATTTTCTCCAGCATGTTTGAATGATCACCTTGATAAAAGTGAAAGGATCTTGATTGGGCATAAATCGCCATTATTCGACTCACCCCTGCTTAATTTTGACAATGTTTGGTATTATACATGAACATTTTTTTATCAACTAGTATACAAATGCCATAAGTCTAACTGAAAAATAAAATCTCTTATAATCTTGAAAACTGACAAAATAAACCTTATTTATTTTTTAGCATTGGGTATTTCAGTTTCCTTCAGCAGAAATAAAGAAATAAAAAATAAACATAATAATAAGAAATAAATAGAAGAATAAACTATATTTGAGTTTGCTCTAAGTATGATATACTATTTACCAATACTTTTACAAAACATAATTTTAAATTTCTTTTGAAATTTATTTGTTTATTTTTTTATTTATTATATCTATTTATCACAACAAATAATAAGGAACCCAAATTTCCGGTTTTTTTTTTTATTTAAAATATTGTTCATATTAATTTTCACTAATATTCAATATTAGCTAGATTAGCAAGATTTTGAATTTGTCGGCTCCAAATTAGGAGAAATCTTACAAGGATTTTAGCTGCCTATTTAATGGGAATGGCCTGTGACTGTGGCCTAACAAATGTGAAGTATAAAGTTTAATAAAGAGAAGAAATTGCGAATTTTTAAACCTCTTAAAAATAGCAATTAAACTAACTTAACCTCGTGATATATCAAAGAGCTAAGCAGGGCCCAGATTCACAAGGGTAATCTTGGTGGCCAAGTTGTCTACAGTCCATGTTAATGGATCACATTGCCTCGATCTTATAGCCTCGGTTTGATCCCCACTTGGGACAGATCCTAGTTTGAGAAAGTATACGTTAGCTTGACAAAATTTGTGGAATTCCCCAGGCACTTCAGTCTATGTCATTATCCCTGAACTGACCACTTCAATACAAATGAAAGAATCCTGACCTGGGGCATATAAACCCCATTGTGCACATTGCTCCACTCCCAGTTTCACAATTACTCTCTAACTGCAAATTATAATATTTTTTATGCTAGTGATTATAAACAATTTCTGATAAATTAAATTTAGATAGTGTATTTCCTAAGCTTGAAATTATGACCCATTTTCAAAATTCCTGCATTATCTTAGAAAACTAATCAAATTATTCATTACATAGGTTTTCCACATGGTCTTAGTGAAAGAAAAATCTTATTTACGGAATCAATGTAAAACTTATGTAAGAGGGAGCATAGCATGTATAATCTTAATTTGCCAAAAGTGGATATGAATTCCATTATTTTAAATAGATACTTTATAAAACAGGTAACAAGAAACGGGAAAGCAAAGAATAAGAATAACAAGGGGAGATAACCACTTCATTTAGGCAATTCTGAAGGGCCTTCATTCTGACATGATGCATACCAAGTTTGGTCTCATAGGCTCACTTGAAAAGTTAAAGCATGGCACATGACAACAGACAAAAGTGGGGATGGCTATATAGGTCAACCTAAGCCTTTTTGGCTAGGTGACTTAAATAATAAAATATTTAAGGAAAACAGAGAAAAAAACCTATATCCATTATGTCTTGATTAAAAATAGTAAGAGACAAAGTTACCCCCGACATTTCCATCTCACTGTCTGACATAGCTCCACGTATTGAGTGGTGATTTATCCGTTTCTTTCTCTTTGCCTCGTCCCCTATAGTTTCAGAACTGGTACTGACCAAGGTACTTGCCTCAGACACTTCAGAGTCAATACTTAGTCTTTTGTCTCGATTACTCTCAATTGCTTTATTTTTCACTAACTGTCTCATGACATCCTCGCCGGCACTGGGCGATTCTAATTTAGTCTCCGGGTCCATATTGGTTATCACTATATCACAAGTTTGGCCGGCAGCTAGGGATATCTTAGTAGGGTTTCTATTGTGATCAATAGCTGGTTTTTTGGTTAACAAGACAGCACCACCTGTGGTACCACCACCACTGCTTGACATCTCACTAAGACTCTGTATTTCTATATTTTCAAATTCTTCTCCATTAACCAGGACTGGTGAACCTGTTGATATAATTTTAACATGCAAAAACAAATTATCTTAAAGTGATCGGTTTCAATAATGTTTATTTCACAACCAGATTCTTCGAGAGAGAGAGAGAGAAAGAGAGAGAGAGAGAGAGAGAGAGCCAAATGATCTAAAAATGGTTGGTTTCAATAATGTTTATTTCACAATCAGCTTCTTTGAGAGAGAGAAAGAGAGAGAGAGAGAAAGAGAGAGAGAGAGAGAGAGATGAATTTAGAAAAAGCAAATTTAAATATTACTGTATAAGCAGAAACATTAGCTGTAGGAAACTTTCGCGGTTTTGATCTTCTGAACTATTTAGCAGTAAGAAATTTTCATGGTTCTTTCCACAGGGATCGCGTACAAAGGAAAATAAGAAATTTGAGCTGAGAAGATATATTTGCAGAGTCATCATGAAAATTGTGAATAAGGTTTCCTCCTGAATGATTCTTCTTATACAGTATTATCACCTCTCAATCTGACTGAAATCCAACTCATTTGAATTCACTATCAAGTTCCATAATTTAACCACTACAGAAGCTCAATTGACGTATCGCCGGTCATGCCTTTTATGTTCCGACACTGCCCGCCATCACGGTACCAAAGCGGCACCACGACAACTAATGACATACTAGTGTCAGTGATGTCAATAAATGACACAATTCAGGTCAAGTTTTCATTCTTTTTGTGTGTAATTTAAGCATGCTGGGACTTTGTCGGAACATTGTGGGCGTGGCCGGGGATACGTCAATTGGTAGAATGCTGGCTTTGTATGTCAGAGGTCATGGGGTCAAACCCCAGCTAGGTCTGACCAAGACTTCAAATTGGCAGTGATGGTTCTTTCCCCAAGCATTTAGAAATGAAAGTAACAGGTTCCTTAAGAAGAGACCTTAAGAACCGACCACCCCCCCCCCCCCCCCCCCCAGTCATGACAGGCATGTCATGTTATAGAACTATAGAACCCTCTCTACACATTGCCTTGAGCGCACTGCAAAGGTAAAAATTTCTGCCACTTCACCTATAACTGGTGATGTCTTGATATAAGTGAAATATTCTTGACTGTGACATAAAACCCTATTTAATCAATCAATCAATCAATCAATCAATCATGGATAAAGACATGTAAGCATACGTAATGTACAAAGCCAGATAATATAAACTAGAACTGTCTCTTGAGAGCCAAATTATATGGCGAAACATTCAATATAATGAAATTCGAATAAATATATTATTCCCTGACTTGATACAGTTTAGATGATGGAGATGTGATATTTTTTTTAGTAAGCAGATATGAAATACAAATACATACATATTATTATGAATTAGATATTGATATATCATTAAACTAGAGCAAAATCAGAGATATCTGCTGGAGGTATTTTATACTCTATATATACAGTCCAACCTGCCCTAAAGGCCACCTCTATATAAGGACCACCTGCTTATAAAGGCCAGTAAAATTGTATCCCAATTGTTTTTTATTCATATTATTTGAAACTGTATACAAAGGCCACCTGCCTTTAAAGGCCATTTTACTGGTTCCCTTGGGTGGCCTTTATAGGCAGGTTTGTCTGTTTATATAGAGTAGTGCCTCTTTTTATGAGGCCCTTATACCCCACTCCCTCATTTATCCCCATCTATCAATGGAAGCCAGGCATTTCATATGTTGAAGATCTAGACATCATTCATCCCATTACCCATTTTTCTATGTTAGGCAAAATTGCAGAATACTACAAGAAATCTGTGAGCTAATGCTCACTTAGTAAATCCCCAGGCTTTCAACATATGTTAGAATACAAACAAAATGTGAAGTAGATGTCTGGCAGACTTAAAATTGTACATTTTTTGCAGAATGGGACCTCATACTGAATTTAAAGTGGCTGTGTTCAGTAGTTGCTGAGAAAACTATTACGAAAGTGTTTGTTTCAGATGAAAAGACAGACGGAAGGACGGAGGTAAGCCAGTATACCACCCCCCCCCCTTTTCTTCTTCCAATCGGGGTTATAATTAAAGTGTAATTAATTAAAAGATTGTGTAAATACAGTGTACATAAATTCATACTTTGGGTGAGATGAACTGTAAAAAGTAAGATTTCAAAAAATATTTGGGAAAGTAGCTCCAAAAAAATGGGAAAACATTAATGTTTTTTCCAATGGAAAAATGTCCCAATTTCAGCCCTCAATCAAGGGTACAAAAAGCTTTGTTTTTGGCCCAGCAAATACCTCTGATTATAACAGTCTATTATATGAATATATTTGAGTTAGTATGTTAATAAAATGCATGATAACTCTGAACTTGACCTTTGAACTCTTCATTAATATACAACACATGCAAAATTTAGAATTAAAAAAAGTTGCTTTAAGTAAAACTTGAAGAGTTGTTTTTTCAACTTCCCATTTCCAATTCATGCAATTTTTAGAATTTTAACAAAAAGACTTTATGTAACCCTTTTAACAGAGCAAATTTAAATTCACATCTCGTTAATTTCCCGATAACATTGCCACCTCACTTAATATCTTAGTTCCAACGTCCATGTCTTTTTTTCTAATAATCTCCCTTGATTTTTGCCCATTGTAAATCTAACTGAAGAAACTCAGTGAATTAGGATCCCCACCAATTAGTACTTTTTGTGATTTGCACTGAAGTTCAAAGGGCCATAACTCCCAGGAAAATGAAGAAATCAAAGAAGGTTAATGATATGCACATTTCCTAACAATGTTGATGTTTAATACCAAGCATTTTTAAAATACTAACAAGTAGTACTTCATAATTTTGGAGCGTAAATCTGGAAAATATGTAGCTGAACAAAGGGAAGGATAGACCTTTAGATTAAATGTCCCCTCTTTCTTCGAAACATTGGGATAACAAATAGTGGCCATGAATGGGGTTCGCCTCTGTACCACATGATCAATACCTCTTAACGTTTGTGCGGAACATTTTGGAAAACGTCGACATCACAAATTCCCGGAATAACGTCGTTTTTACGGGAAAACGTCATATTGTGCGATTCCATGTACATTGGAAACAAGCGTTTCGCAGACACGTTAGAAGGTATCACATGGTACAGCGGCGAACCCCATTGAGGTTTGAAAAACCAGAAGGACACAGCTTCCAATTTAATGTCCCTCATTTTTGAAGGCAGGGAAAACAAATGGAGAAGAATCGAGTTTTGAACAGAGAGAAGGAAGAAACTTTGCATTTTTATGCCCCCTTCTTTGAAAGGCCAGGATAACAAACTAGCAATGAATTGAGGTTTGAAAAAAGAGGAGAACGGAACTTCCAATGTAATGCCCCCCCCCCTCTTTCCGCGGAAGGTGGGAATAACAAAGGGTGGCAATGAATCGAGGTTTATTATATAATAACTGACATGCATCTAATTAATCATGCAAATATGACCTGACCCCGTGCTATTGCTAGATGTTGATTGGTCAGAGTAGTTTGAGGCACCAGTAGAGGAAGCAGGGTGAGGGCGTTCAGACCAATTACCAGGTGACGAGCATGTATGACCTGTAGCGGAAGGTGTGGAGAATTCTTGACGATGAGCAGGGCCTGCCAACCAATCAAATTACTTAAACCAAATTACATTCAAGCATCGATCATCACAAACAAAACCAAAGCGCAAAAAAAAATTATAATAATAATAATGAAAATGAAAATAAATAAATAAATAAATAAATAAATAAATAAATAAATAAATAAATAAATAAATAAATAAAACAAGGACCAAATTTGACCTTCTAACCTGACTTAACCATTTACTACGTATATCAATAATAATTCAAACAAATTCTATAAAATGAACGATATCACATTTTAATTTTCTAAATTATTCTTTCTTCTGGGTTCCTCTAATTTTCATTTATTTTAATTTCTTTTTTAAACTAATTATATCAATGGAAAAAAATCATGATTTCATTAAGTTCTTTTAGTTTTTTTTTTTGTTAGTTTTTTTTATTCTCTTCAGGGAATGTGTTTCTTATTCTAGAAATTGTTTTTGCTTGCAGGACAAGTTACATTAAATTAAATTTACAGCTTTACAGAATTTTGTTAATGTATATATTTAGGAAGAAAGTAAATAAGGTCAAAAGAATCAGACAACAGCAACTAAGAACACAAATAAAAAAATAAGGAAGCCAAAGCAGAAAGCTAACTTTTTAATAAAAAAAACAAACATAAAAAGCACCAAAGCTTAAAATGAAACACAGTGTAACTTAATTATGTTTGTATAAAAAAAAAAAAAAATAATAACACCAGTAAAAACAAGTAAGATAACAATATTTATCATAAACTTATCATGTTCAGATATATACTCCCCACAAAAATTTTAAGCGTCACCTATCTAAGGGGGATGAAAGTAGGTTTCATCAGAGGAAGAAATTCTGTGATATTTTCATAAATAAAACTTTCTTTGACTTTTAGTATTACTATGTATTTTACTTAATGATGGGAAAACACAACTTTGTAATCATTTTTTGAAAAATCTTTGAAATTATGTATTTTAACCAACATTATTAGGTCCTATGCTGCAAAACTGGTTTTAATGGGAAAACACAACTTTGTAATCATTTTTTGAAAAATCTTTGAAATTATGTATTTTAACCAACATTATTAGGTCCTATGCTGCAAAACTGGTTTTAATGGGAAAACACAACTTTGTGACCATTTTTTGAAAAGTCTTTGAAATTATGCATTTTAATCAACATTATTAGGTCCTATGCTGCAAAACTGGTTTTAATGGGAAAACACAACTTTGTAACCCTTTTTTGAAAAGTCTTTGAAATTATGCATTTTAATTAACATTGTTAGGTCCTCTGCGGCAAAACTGGTTCTGATCGGAAAACACAACTTTGTAACCATTTTTTGAAAAATCTTTGAAATTATGTATTTTAACCAACATTATTAGGTCCTCTGTGGCAAAACTGGTTATGTTGTGATGGCTAAACAAAATTCAAAATAAAGTTTACAAATCAATGAGGAAAAGATTATTATTGGGATGTTTTCTTATCATTAAGTAACATATCTAGTGACAATAAAATACAAAATCAGTTTTAAATATGAAAATATTACAAAATTCCTTCCTCTGCCAATGCCTACTTTGATCCCCCTTCAGTCAAATGTTTAAATATGACAAATTCTACAGAACATGTTATTTATTTAAAGGTTCTTGGTACAGGGGTTCAAAATTATGTTTTGTAAAGGAAAGTCCAGCACCTTTTGCCTTCCTTTTTTTTTTTTTTTTGGAAGGTCCAACATAAAGTTCTAACAGTCCAATATCAACATTGAAATTGGGTCCATGGTATCATAGAGAAAAAGTAGGAAAAATCATTATCCTGACAAAAATTAGTAGGTTCGTCCAACTTTTACAGTTTAAATATCAAGGGTCCTAATGTAAAATCAGTAGAGTTTGATGTCTGAAGAAAACAAAAGTGGGACAATACCTGGAGAAAGTATTCCATGAGCTATTCACATATTTATATAAAATCAAGATTGCTAGAGATTATAGAATCTTCTTGTTAAAAATATACTTTGAAAAGAAAAAAGTTGGTAAGCTTTAAAATTTATTGTGGAGAGTATATATATATATATCAATTTTTTGTTTCAAAGGTAAGCATCCCAAACTAATTTCAAGAAAACAAAATTTCACCAAAAATAAATACAAATGTATTGATGTTTACAAACTTATCCAAAAATTTTCAATGAATTTATTAAAAAAAAAATTCAAATTTGGGGAAAAGGCGTAGGTAAATTTGGTTTCCAAGGTAACATAGGATGTACAATGTAAACAGGAAGTACAGCAACGGAAGATAAGATATCAATGCTCATATTATATACTTATATGGTGTCTAAATATGTAAAGCAATCAACAATGCCCGGTATAACAAGCTATAGTGAAACCCAATTAATTGCAGACCTCGCGAAATAAAAACTTTCTTCCCTGGACATTGGTTTCGGTAATATAAAATATCTTTCTAAGGCCATAATAAATTAATATCTAGATTTTCATCCAATTTTTTTTTTTCAAAATGGGGGCGGGGGTTTGTTTTTTTCAGAATCTTTCATGCACCCTTATCCTTGAATTTAATATGTTAACAATGGGCATCTGATGGTCAAGTTTTCCACCTACATATTTGTTGTATAATTCCAACAATGTCAAGGTGTCTGGAAGATGGCAGTCATACTAATTTTTTTTTAATCATTTTTAAGCCCGATTTTACAGAGGCTATCATAAATACCATGCTATCAATTAATAGAATAACATTCTACTTTTGTTTTGAAACGTACATCTGCAACTCAATGGGAAACCAGTCAGCTTCTACTTGTTTCCATACCTAAGGCTCATGGAGCACCAGTCAATTTGTCATAGAAGTTGGACTCAAAACCGGAAAACAGTTAACGTCTTTGTATGACTTTATGGCTCATGGAACAGGTCGATTAGTTATAAAAGCTGGAATCCAAACTGGACACAAATTCAAAATCAGAAAATAAAATAAATCCCGATGAGTGTTAAAAATGGAGCGGGCGTGGATGAAAATCTAGGTATTAATTTATTATGGCCTATACCATAATAATAATATTTTATTACATCTAATAAGTTTTTATAAGACAAATTAATAATAATAATTATAATTTAATTGATGTACTGTAAACGTATTTAAATTTGCGTGTTTTTATTTTCGCGGTGTAAGAAATTTAGACATATACGCGTAGTTAAATTTTCGCCTTTTTGAAATATGCACTACAACACAACAAGCATAATATAATTTTCGCTTGGTAATTATTTTTGCACAAAATAAATGACCGCGAAATAAGCGAAAATTAGTACACCACCAAAATAAATACGTTTACAGTATTAGATGCTGTTAATCTGGAAATTTTCACATAAACTTGCGAGTGTAATAAGACACAAAAATAGAGCTTTCAAGAATATTGTATTTTTACAACAACAATTGTCCAAGATTAAAAACGCCTACATCTTGTCTGTCCACCAATGTGTACACTATAATTTTGATATAATTCCCTTACATTTGCATGGAGCACCATCTGAGGATGCGATAATAAAAATAAAAGTATTTGAATATCTTGAAATGAAGATTCTTGTGAAAGTTAACTGATGTCAAATTTTTTCAATCTACAGTATTTGCAAAGGATTTTGAATCACGGAGTCTATGCGATTAACCGGGTTTGTTTCCTATAAACTAAAATATAACTCTACCATTTAGCAATACAGACACAATCACCAGTCATATATACACAAGTCTAAATGGTTTTTTGTCCATCAATGTATGAAACCTTTCTTACCTGATTTATCTGAGAAAACAGGCAAAAATACTTATATTATCAAAAACCTAAATTTTTGGGTTCCTTCAAATTTAATTTAAACAATGAACCCCCCCCCACCCCACCCCCTGAAGTTTTAGGAAGATAATAAGATAGTTAAACAAATATGATGCATTATGATTTGGCATAAAAACATGGTCAAATTTCTATCAACATAAACAAGTTTCTATAAAAAAAAATAAAAATCTCTTCCATTTTTATAATATGTTTTTTTTTCTAAGATAATGTGACATATCTATTTTTCATTCTCTTTCTTTCTTTTCTTCTTTTATTTATTTTTCCTTTTGCTTTTGTTGTATTGTTTTTCTCTCTCTTTATTTATGAAAATCAAAATGTTTATAGAATGCTGCATCTTAAATTTATTTTATAATTTGACCCAAATCTCAACATTCCCTTAAAATTCTATTTAAAATCAATTGTTTTTTATTAATTTTACATCAGCTTTACATAAAAATTTTATGCAGAATTTTGAGTAAAGGGAAATTATTATTTTTTTTTTTTAAAATATTGGGATGATTACCTATGAAAAGGAACAGCGGAACTTGTGAAAACTAAATCCTGAATCAGGTGTTTAATCTAGGATTTTTCAAAATGGGTCATTTTCAAAGTTAAAAATACCATATATTTTGCATTCATGTAATGTTAAATATGGCCCATTAAAACCTTAGAGCATGGCAAAATATGGCCATACCACCCCCCCCCCACCCACCCCTCGGCCTTCTTGAATAAAAACAAAAAGTCTGTCTCAACTAAAGAATGGAACAATCTAGAGGATTAGTGACGAATTCATTCGGAACATCTCTTGGATGTGAAATGATAAAGGCGACAACTTTCTCATTTTTAGCAGCGTATTACAGCACTTTGAGGAAGTTGAGAAAAAAATTAAGGATTTTGCTAACTTTCTGAGTTTATGGAGTCTAATGCGATCTAGCTATCTAACTTGATTAGAATTTTGGGAAAACTTCAGATCATACTTAATTTTGGGGTGAAACATGCAAAAAATGGATTTTTCAGAAAACAATTACGTTTAACGCACTCCTGTTCAATAACCGTTCACTGTACGAAAAAACCGCCCATTGACCGAAAAAAGTTTAAGATCTGACGGAAAAGACGGTATTTTATATTTTTTCTATCTTGCACATAAAATCCACAATAACTGTTTAAAGTTGACCCTATCATTAAAATAAATTTAACGTACCGTTTTGAATTCGTACCCATAATAAAGTAACCAATTCTTTACCAAATTATTGGTAAGTTTGGCACTTATCCGTTAGGTCTGTGTTAAACTTTTGAGTGGCAAGTTCTGTGGATGAGCTCTACTGATAGAAATCCTCTAGATTGTTCCATTCTTTCCCGCGAAACCCCTACAGGTGTCGCCACACTAGTAAACTATTATATATTGACATCCCATTAACTTTTTAATCAAACCTGCCTAATCCAAACAAGTCCCAGAACAGGTTCAGCTAAGACAGGTTCCACTGTGTAATAACCACATGTAAATATCATAAACATTACACCAATGAATAAATTATAATGGGCCTCATCAATGGCCTCATGTGACTCGCACAACAAATTATTATTTTCATTGCATAATGTTCCTATCATATCTAAGAGAACAAAATTCTTGACGTGTGTTATTCCATATCTAATTTTAAAATAAATTTTCACACAAGAATCCAAAAGAATCATTGGTGAAGCCCATTAAAAATAATCTTAAATATCAAAGTATGTTATGAAAAACTACATGTACCAGTGAATTTATCAATAAATCTAGTGTATTTCAGTTAAGAAGACCATGAACCACTTGTTCAAAGCAAATTGATAAAATTGTTTTCAAAATCTAATGAGTTAATTTGTTAATTCACACCAAGAGATAAAATATGATAAAATTGTTTTCAAAATCTAATGAGTTAATTTGTTAATTCACACCAAGAGATAAAATATGATAAAATTGTTTTCAAAATCTAATGAGTTAATTTGTTAATTCACACCAAGAGATAATTGATCCATGATAAATGAACATGTCAGTAATTTTCTCTATTCATGGTAGACTACTACAACAGCTTAGTTAGTAAAGTGCTTGCTCTGTATGTGGAAGGAAGGTCATGGATTCAAACTCTGGCTGGGATGTGATCAATACTTTAAAACAGGTAGTGATTGTTCTTTTGCCAAGCACTCAGCATTTTGAAATTAAAGTCCCAGAGTCCTTTAAAAAAGCCCTTAAAACCAATGATCTGGTCCTAAATACAGTCCCTTTTTTTCTAGTGGAAAAAGACCGTCTAGGTCAGAACCAGTGGATAGTTACATAGAAATCTACTTTTCCAGGTTTCATAACCGATTTGATTGTTGAATAAATTTAAGAATAACTGCAGCTATATGTTAAAATGAAGATTTTGTTGTTATCTGTGGATTTTTTTTTTTTTTTTTTTTTTTTTTTTGGGGGGGGGGGGGGGGGAAGAGAAGAGAGAGAGAAAATAAACACCATGTTTTCTAGCATCCTATTTTGTTAAAATCATTTTTCCCTTTTTTCCAAATTTCAATTGTGAAAACTTAAAATGCATGGTTCTAAAACCAAAGTTGAAAATTGTAGTGAAAATTAGACAAGTCATTCACCACAGGCTATAAGGAAAAATGTTGATTTCAAATGAAATTTTATTGAGATAAAGTTCATTTATAGGCAAACAACATTGACCTGTCCCTTTGACCTTTGATTTATATATTCTTATGGACGAGTTAATTTAAGTAATAGGGACCACACATGTATATTTTGTCTATATAATGAGAGCTCTAATAATGACCAATGTGTATATGTATTAACTGTGAATCCTAACACTACCCATGTATTAGATGGATCCTTGTGTATGAATATTCCTAATGAAAGGTCAACGTGACAGGTCAATGTTGTTTGAGTATATCTACAAATTGTGTACAGTATTTTTTAAATTTATTGTTATACAAAATGTATATGTTTTATTCTGATTAAAAATGATTAAAATGCATACCAAGAGCAGCAACCATATGCTCCTCATGCAAACTGCGAGCTTCTGATTTTTGAGGAGAATCTTCGCTTTTTGAAGATAAGCTTTCATGACTTCCAAAAGGAGAGTTAATCTACAAACAAAGCTTCAATGTTAGTGAGTTAGTCAAACAAGCATTACTTCAAAACAGCATTACCAATCAAACATCATTCATAATTAGTTACTGTTAGTTTCACTGTGTTTGTAAGTGTATTTTGAATTATGTTGGGTTTGTTTTCAGTTACTCTTACCCTGATGCATGAGTGGCTTACTGATTACAGGGCCTTTCGCCTCTAGGGTGGAATACCGCCCATGACAGATCCTAATGTGAAAAAGTTTTCAGTTCACTTGTCGAAGGCCTTTGGGCACTCCAGTTTTCTCCACCAGAACTGACCACCTTGATATATGTGAAAGAATCTTGACTGGGACATAAAACACTCCATTCCACTTACTTGAGCCTATTTGTAACAGAAGACTATTATTAATCTATTATGGACCTCTCCCGAGGGAACTGTTCTCCTATAGTGTTGTCTGGAGAGGTATAGTGACCAAGCCGATGGGCATTCCTGAGGGAGAGGTCCATAATAGATTTAGTACATCACATGTCTTTGTTTTCCAAGAATTAGTTTTCAAACGAATTATTTACTTTATTCAACATATGAAAACGTCTCAATCCCTGAGAGATGGCAGTCATCAAACTTTTGGAATTTCATTCTCCTTGGTTCGGAAATTTGTATAAAAATCACACAAAATATTGTTGATTTGGTCGATCTCCATAGAGCCAAACTCACCATTAATATTTCTGGCTCTGAGAAATTCATTTAAAATATTAACAGAATACTTTGTGGACTGCTTTGTGTTTTTGCTTGTAAATAAGTCATCTGAATTTATATTCGTAAATCGCGCGTCGTCGGATGCCATTTTGTATTTGACGACAACAATAAACAGCGCCACCTAGTCAAAGGGAAGTAACTTTGTGTTGCCTGCGGGGTCGTACAAGGCACTATACTTGGATGTATATGCTATGCGTTGTCAAGGACAGATGATTTCTACATAAAATAGTATTCATGTAGTTATCCAATGATTATTCAACAAATTAACATGTGATGTACTAATAATTGTGCATCCTGAATTACAACAGAACAGTTCTGTGTACAGTGAAAAATGTTGCTGCAATAGAGATTTTCAATCCCAGCAGCTGTAACTTTGTCTTTTCAACAGAGGTATTCTCTGGAAATACAGTGTATTGGATTCAAGTATATTTACGCACGTAAGTGAACAATACCAAACTTTCAAATTTGTTATGAAAATTTTCCAAAATATGCTGTTACAAACACAGGAATATTAACAGTAATATTAGCTAATACATTCTCCATATGTAAGTAGACTTCAACTACACACCATTGGTTTTACATACATGCTTGTACCAAACACAAAACTGACTGACAAAATGTAATTTTTACCAGCATACCATGTAATACCCAATAACATTTGTGCAGAACTGTCATTTTCAATGGATATGAAATCACATTACTTGGCATTTTCCATAAATTTGACAATAACTTGGGAATGATTGATCGGCTAAATAGGGTTTTATATCCCATTCAAGAATATTTTGCTGATATTGAGATGTCACCAACTATAGTTAATTGTTTAAATGACTGGGTTTTACGCCCAGTAAAAAATATTTTGCTTATATCGAGATGTCACCAACTATAGGTGAAGTGGCTAAATTTTTTACCTTTGCTGTGCACTCTGGGCAACATGCAGGAAAGGTTCTTAAGCATTCCATGCCTACCCAGACATGAATTAGTTATTCAGGTCTATTCTAAAGTACCACCATGACTTTCATTTCTTAATGACGAGTGCTTGACAAAAAACAGTCACCATATAATTTTAAATTTTGGTCAGACCCGACAAGAACCTCGATCTCGATCTTGATATTCTTGGAAATAACGACAGGACAGTTTTTCTATAACCAATGGAAACAAACAAGCTTGCACAAAGATTGACAGGTATCACATGTCTTGTTCATGAAAATGATTATTTCATGTCATAAAACATACACGACCATTAATTAATAACATGCATTCATTCCATTCAATAGGTTTATATATATAAATCACCATCTCAAATTAATACCAGGATATTCTCATGAATTAATTAAACAATGAATTCGAGTCGTTTTAAGACACGTAATGTAATAACTATTGAAACCTAAGCATACTAACAAAGGGCAATAACTCTTTAAATATGCAAAATAGAGTTATGGTTCTTGTGCACTGCACTTCTTCTGATTGAGCTCTATTTGCCAATGAAGTTTCATGTTGATATGTCTAAAAGGTTTTGAGGTATGCTCCAGACAAAATTATGATAGACAAACACATGAATGCATGCAACCGAACTCCATATAAGGGCCACCTGTCCATAAAGGCCACTTTTACTGGTTCCCTTGGATGGCCATTAGAGACAGGTTTGACTGTACATATAATTGAGGTATCGCCAGCTATGCCCTCTATGTTCCATTACTAGCCGCCATCACGGTACCAAAAAAATGACACGACAACTAATGACAAACTACTGCCAGTGAAGTCATTAAATGGCACAATTAAGACTGAGTTTTCATTTTTTTTGTGTGTACCAGTTATTCAAGCATGCTGGCCCTTTGTTGGAACAATGTGGGCGTGGCCGGCAATTCACTGATGACCATTTACACATTGGTGTAGGTATATGAATTACCTCCCTTAATGACCCTTTTACACATTGGTGTAGGTATAAGAATTACCTCCCTTAATGACCCTTTTACACATTGGTGTAGGTATATGAATTACCTCCCTTAATGACCCTTTTACACATTGGTGTAGGTTTATGAATTACCTCCCTTAATGACCCTTTTACACATTGGTGTAGGTATATGAATTACCTCCCTTAATGATCTTTTACACATTGGTGTAGGTATATGAATTACCTCCCTTAATGACCTTTTTACACATTGGTGTAGGTATATGAATTACCTCCCTTACCTCTGGTGTAATACTGGTTTCACTATGGCTGTTTCTGGCTGTCCCTTGTACAACATCTTTGGACATGTAGTGTGTGTGTATGATTTCTAACACCATGTAAGCACTAGCCATGCCACCCAGACCATGATTTTGGAATGTGTGTTCTAGTCCATGTACAATGGCTTTTATCAGGGTCATAACTCCTTTAAATGTCTGTTTTGTCAGGCACTAAAACATAAATTATAACTATTATTATTAAAAGACCAATAATGGATTAAAACCTGCTCTACCTGGGGATTTCCATGTATGACTTTACAACTGATATTTCACAGACTGTTAATTTTATAAAAAAAAAAAAAACATTAAAGATCACAAAAATAAGAAGGTGCATATCATTGATGTGTGTCAAATGCATGCAAATTTTTTTAATTCATTTTGAGAAAAAGTCAACAATGGAGAGCCAAGCAAATATTAAACCTGTTTCATGTTAATGCAGATAAAAATATAACTGTCAGTGAAGCTGCATAGGTTTTATCATTTCATCATAAGAATCTCAGATCATGATCGGCTTCAAGTTAGGATGATTCCACAAAATAAATCTGATAAACTAACAATCACAGGTTCTGATCACAAATAACATCTGTAAATAATATCAGAAAAATCAAAATCTTCCATAACTGCATGAATGTTCCATGTTAGCAGGTTCCACTGTAATATCAGAATTTTTTTTCAGATGAGCCAAAGCCCAGGACTGTTTGATACAGAAAATCAAAAGCTCGCAATTTTTTTTTTTTTTTTTGTCAAGTCCAGAGTTTGATTAAGGCCAGAATCAAAGAAGAAAGAAACAAATTAATATGCATCGTTTCTATTGGCAGTTAGAGGGTAGGTATTTTCGACAGTATTTACAATACATTTCCGCACTGTCATTATCATTGATGACCCATGGAAATTTGTCAACCCACGGCTGATGAAACAATCAGACACACTTCTTC
>CM037864.1:14511855-14801855 GCA_021292105.1 Anadara kagoshimensis
AGCTGCAAATGGTTTTTGAGGTTCAGGTGTAAATTGATGTGGTGTACTGTTTAAACTTACCAAGAGCTGCAAATGGTTTTTGAGGTTCAGGTGTAAATTGATGTGGTGTACTGTTCAGACTTACTAAGAGCTGCAAATGGTGTCTGAGGTTCAGGTGTAAATTGATGTGGTGTACTGTTTATAGACTTACCAAGAGCTGCAAATGGTGTTTGAGGTTCAGGTGTAAATTGATGTGGTGTACTGTTTATAGACTTACCAAGAGCTGCAAATGGCATCTGATGTTTAGGTGTAAATTGATGTGGTGTACTGTTTAAACTTACCAAGAGCTGCAAATGGTGTCTGAGGTTCAGGTGTAAATTGATGTGGTGTACTGTTTAGACTTACTAAAAGCTGCAAATGGTTTTTGAGGTTCAGGTGTAAATTGATGTGGTGTACTGTTTAGACTTACTAAAAGCTGCAAATGGTTTTTGAGGTTCAGGTGTAAATTGATGTGGTGTACTGTTTAGACTTACTAAGAACTGCAAATGGTTTTTGAGGTTCAGGTGTAAATTGATGTGGTGTACTGTTTATAGACTTACCAAGAGCTGCAAATGGCATCTGATGTTTAGGTGTAAATTGATGTGGTGTACTGTTTAAACTTACCAAGAGCTGCAAATGGTGTCTGAGGTTCAGGTGTAAATTGATGTGGTGTACTGTTTAGACTTACTAAAAGCTGCAAATGGTTTTTGAGGTTCAGGTGTAAATTGATGTGGTGTACTGTTTAGACTTACTAAAAGCTGCAAATGGTTTTTGAGGTTCAGGTGTAAATTGATGTGGTGTACTGTTTAGACTTACTAAGAACTGCAAATGGTTTTTGAGGTTCAGGTGTAAATTGATGTGGTGTACTGTTTAGACTTACTAAAAGCTGCAAATGGTTTTTGAGGTTCAGGTGTAAATTGATGTGGTTTACTGTTTAGACTTACCAAGAGCTGCAAATGGTTTTTGAGGTTCAGGTATAAATTGATGTGGTGTACTGTTTAAACTTACCAAGCGCTGCAAATGGTTTTTGAGGTTTAGTTGTAAACTGATGTGACTTACCAAGAGGTGCAAATGGATTTTGAGGTTTAGGTGTATACTGATGTGACTTACCAAGAGGTCCAAATGGTATTTGAGGTTTAGGTGTATACTGATGTGACTTACCAAGAGGTGCAAATGGTTTTTGTGGTTTAGGTGTATACTGATGTGACTTACCAAGAGGTCCAAATGGTTTTTGAGGTTTAGTTGTATACTGATGTGACTTACCAAGAGGTCCAAATGGTATTTGAGGTTTAGGTGTATACTGATGTGACTTACCAAGAGGTGCAAATGGTTTTTGAGGTTTAGGTGTATACTGATGTGACTTACCAAGAGGTGCAAATGGATTTTGAGGTTTAGGTGTATACTGATGTGACTTACCAAGAGGTCCAAATGGTATTTGAGGTTTAGGTGTATACTGATGTGACTTACCAAGAGGTGCAAATGGTTTTTGAGGTTTAGGTGTATACTGATGTGACTTACCAAGAGGTGCAAATGGCTTTTGAGGTTTAGGTGTAAACTGATGTGGACTTTTAGAACCAGTTCCTGTAACAAATAATAGATCATTACCCTTTAATTAGTAAACAACTAGGATACATAGGCAAGCAACATTGACCTGTCCTCTTGAACTTTGACCTTAATATTTAGCACAGACCAAGGACCAGTTGTTCAAATCTTGATTAGTTTAATCAGTTGATACGGTAAGTCAAAATTTGAATTTTGCATCATTTCAAATATTTTGCGAAATTAAAGTTTAACATGTTATAAATGGATATAATTTCACATTTTATGTTGAATTGTACTGATATTTAAAATTTGTGTTAACAATTGATTAAACTAGTCAGGCTTGAAACAACTGGCACCAGCGCATTTATGTATACGGAACATGAATCAGTGTTTACTTTGTTTATGAATTTCAAACACATACTGTGAAGATATTTTATTTCCCGTGTATTTATTTTCGAGGTACTCCTAAATAAAATTTAGAAATATCTGTGTAGTTAAATTTTCGTGTTTTTTTTTAAATAAGCACTACACTACAACACAATTAGCATAATACAATTTTCGCTAGGAATAAATTATCACGCAAAACAAACGACCGCAAAATAAGTGAAAATTAGTTCACCGCGAACATCAACAAATTTTACAGTATTTGAATGTAGAATCAATGGCCGAGGTCTAAAGACAGTAAGAAATATGTTTACCCAGTTAGATGCTATAGGTAAGCGTTTGTGTGTCATACATGCCATTTGTCATGTCATACAAACTGTGAATTTATATTATGTACTGGGTGGATGGACCCTGGGTGGAATGAATATTTGTACTAAAGGTCAAGCTGACAGGTCAATGTTGTTTGCCTGTATATATATATACATTAATCATGAATAAATGTTTACAAAAAAACAAAAAATACATGTACTGAAAACAATATATGTATATAAACATGAGAACTCAATTAAATAAACCGAAAAAAAGAAATATATATATATATACAGTGGGGTTCGGCTATAACGAAGGCCATGGGACAGTATTGTTGATTTCGTTATAGGCATATTTCGTTACAAACTTTTCTCCATCTTGGGGAGGATCGTAGATGGTGAAGAAATGAGTTATCCCCCTTTTCTGAGTGTGTATTGCATCAACCGGAAGTAAAGAACGTTAAAAGAAATTAAACCTAATAGATGTTTCAAATGCTTAATTTTCAAATAAAAATATAATTTTATACAGTGTTTGTTTTTGTTTTTAAAAATGTTTAAGAATCAATCATGATTTTGACGCATATAATAACTACGTAAAATTAAGCATTTAAAAATCCATTAGTTTTACTTGCCGATAACGTTCGATCTCCCGGTACTCTGGGCAGTAGAAAATAATAATAAGAACAACAAACACAGGACTACAGTATTAGAAAAAAAAATATTTGCTTGACAACAACAGTTCATTGTTTTATTAATAATCCGAGAATCAGATGACTGAACATTACACAAATTAAACTTCAAAGAAATCGTCACACATCGTTTCATTAATATTAATGTCCTTTATCCAGAGCACTATTAATATAATAATTAAACTTTTTAAAGATGAATTATTATGTTCTCATCAATTATAATAATAATGATAATAAAATAAAAAAACAAAATCAATTATTAGAGGAAAATAATAATAAATTGCTTACATTGATTTTAATTTTTTATCATTAAATATACAAGTATAAACTGAATAATTCTGATTACCGGCCGCGACACGTGTTGCAATAAAACTTTTCTACATTTAAGGATCAATTTACCTTAAATACATGTAGTGACATTATAGTTTGACAGTTTACTTTACGAAATCTCATGTATTAGGCCGATATACTTCAGTGATCACAACCTTCATCATTAGGTGTTACACACGAGTAATTACATGATTACACTGTATACACACGCTGACCTTCCTGTCTGATGCTCGTCCTAAATGTTTTTATAGTCACCTTTACAGACCAGGTGAGATTACCGACTTCGTTATAGACCTCATAATTTTAGTTATTTTTATTTAAATGGGACTGGATTTTTACTACGTTATAGGCATTTTTTCGTAATAGGCCAATTCGTAACATCCGATTTCGATAAACATGGATTATATAGTAAATTGACAGGGGATTTTTTCCAACTTCGTTATAGGCCTTAATTCGTAACATCCGTGTTCGTTATAGATGGACTCCACTGTATATATATATATATCAAAATTTACAATCAAAATTAGATATGAAAAAGTGAAAACATTTATTTCTACATAACTTGCAAGCCAATGCCCTTTATAATGTCAGTCATTTTGAATGATTACAGTATGAAATAGAAAAAAAATTATGCAACCATGGCAACAACAGCCAAAAAACCTAGAAAATGAAAACCAGTACATGAAATCATGACAAATACAAAATTATTGAATTCAAATGTTTTAAAATAATGTGTACTTATATTTAGCTACTGTATAAAAAGAAATATCCATGGGGAAAATATTCAAGATTTTCATGGTGACTCTTGTACAGCGTATATGTCATCTCAGTGAAAAATTCTTAATTCCCTTGGTACACTTCCCCTACAGTCGAAAACCGTAAAAATTATTACTGTGAAATAGTTTAGAAGGTCAAAACTGAAAGTTTCCTTCCGCTAATGCTTCTTCTTATACAGTATGTGAAGAAAAAAATATTTTTGTCACCAAACAAGAGTCAAAATTTCACATTTAAACTCAATATATGTTTTAATTTTCTCCAAATGACATATAACGCCTGTACTTTAATATTAAAACAAGAATAGAATTCCTGGGTCCCCCGCCGGTCACCCATAACTCCAACAAAAAGTATCGACCAATGCTGATTTTCGAACTTGACCAAGGTATTAGTGGTATAAACATTTGGTATAAATTTAATGAAAATCCGTCAAAATTTGTAGGCATGAGAGCGCTTACAAGGCCAAGTTTTGGATAAAACGGAGTCATTATTGTGGTCAAAGTCCCATAACTCCAACAAAAAGTATCGACCAATGCTGATTTTCGAACTTGACCAAGGTATTAGTGTATAAACATTTGGTATAAATTTAATGAAAATCCGTCAAATTTGTAGGCATGAGAGCGCTTACAAGGCCAAGTTTTGGATAAAACGGAGTCATTATTGTGGTCAAAGTCCCATAACTCCAACAAAAAGTATCGACCAATGCTGATTTTCGAACTTGACCAAGGTATTAGTGGTATAAACATTTGGAATAAATTAAATGTAAATCCGTCAAAATTTGTAGGCATGAGAGTGCTTAAAAGGTCAATTTATGGATAAAACAGAGTCATTATTGTGGTCAAAGTCCCATAACTCCAACAAAAAGTATCGACCAATGCTTATTTTCGATCTTGACCAAGGTATTAGTGGTATAAACATTTGGAATCAATTTAATGTAAATCCGTCAAAATTTGTAGGCATGAGAGTGCTTAAAAGGTCAATTTTTGGATAAAACAGAGTCATTATTGTGGTCAAAGTCCCATAACTCCAACAAAAAGTATCGACCAATGCTGATTTTCGATCGTGACCAAGGTATTAGTGGTATAAACATTTGGAATAAATTTAATGTAAATCCGTCAAAATTTGTAGGCATGAGAGCGCATAAAAGGTCAATTTTTGGATAAAACAGAGTCATTATTGTGGTCAAAGTCCCATAACTCCAACAAAAAGTATCGACCAATGCTGATTTTCGAACTTGACCAAGGTATTAGTGGTATAAACATTTGGTATAAATTTCATGAAAATCCGTCAAAATTTGTAGGCATGAGAGCACTTACAAAAAAGTGTGACGGACGGAAACACGGACACACGGACACACGGACACACTGACGGACGCCAGGCATTTCTATGTCCCCGCTCCACGTTGCAGCGGGGGACGATAATATGGACCTTATTGACAAAAAAATCTGTACAGTACAGTATGTACCATTACCAACAATATTCTGTACAGTACAGTATGATACCATCTTACAGTAAAGAGTACAATACCACAACCATCATGCATAAGAATACCACTCATGATTACCCGTATAAATTAGATGTCATTAGAGTTCAGGGACGGACAGAGGGACTGACAGATAGATGGACAGACGGTCTGACTGACTTAATAATTGATTGATTGATTGATTGATTGATTGATTGATTTGATTGGTTGACTGATTGATTGATTGACTGATTGACAGACTGACTAACTGACTAAATGATTGATTGATTGCTTGATTAATTGACTGACTGAAAGATTGACTAAAAGATTAACTGATTGGTTGATTGAAGACTGACTGATTGATTGGTTGACTTAATTCGGTTATTGGTTGAATGACTGAATAACTGACTGATTGATTATCAGATTGATTGACTGAATGGAGTTATTGATCGATTGACTGGTTGACTGAATGGAGTTTTAACTCAGAGTAAACAATGTTTAACTTAAATCAAGACATCAATAAAATAAAAATTTTCATCTTCGCAGTGCACTCACGATAATGTCCAGGGAGTGCTCTTTTACATACCATGTCTGCATTGACACAGAGCATCTGTTTTTAGGGTCTTGATCCATGACTATCAGTAGTAAATGCCCAGTTCTTGGCAAAAGAATAGTCACTATCAGTTTTTAAGTCTAAGTTTGAATCTAAACCTCCCACATATGGAGCAAGTCCACTACCAACAGAGCTACCATAGTGGTGCTTTTGGGGTTAGACACTATTTTCATTATCCTAGACCTTAGGACTACCCAATTTTATACAGCCCTGCTTGTAAATCTGTAATTTGAAAAAAGGGTTTATTTTGTGTTCACTGGTGTGTCCATTTCATGAAAATGGGGTTGCTTGATTTGAAGGCATGTAACATGATTCTTAAAAATGCAATACAGATAACAATAAAATATATAGTGACTACAATTGCTCCATTTCCATAAAAAATATACATCAGTATAAACCATTATAACCCCATGCATTTTATAACTAAATTAAATTTTGTCTTAACGGACAACAAATGATGATAACCCATCACAATAGCTCAGTTGAGCTAAAAAACTCATTATAATCCCATGCATTTTATATTTAAGTTAAATTTTGTCTCAACGGACAACATATGAATCGTCACAATAGATCCGGTGAGCTAAGATAACAAATACTATGTTCCTGCAAACAAGTGTCATCTTGCGGCAAATCCATCCCATAAAGACTAAAGTTATCTAAAAACTAAAATCAAAACAAAAACAGAAGTACCAAAGGCTCTGACACATTACCCTAAAATTTATGCAAACCCATTAAACCCTAACTGGAAAGATATCTAAAAACCCATGCAGGATTACAAAACTCCGCTCCTCCAAGATGAACTTCAAATCATTATTACCAGGATCTGAGCGTTGTTCTAATTTCTCATCATCTTCATCTTCTTCATCAGTTGCTAGCTGGTCATCTGAAGCTAGTTGGTATAAAATTTACCAAGTTACTGGAATAGCTGAACTTTCAAGGGAAATAACTCTTTCAATATTTAGCTTTTAAGGGACATACTCTTGAAACATTTTAACTTTCAAAGGAATATAACTCGAATATTTTAACTTTCAATGACATTACTCTCATGTACTTGCTCTTCCAATGAATCTAAAGAAATCTGCTGTGATTTTTTAAAGTTAGCTTTTTAAGCTTCAGATTTTTTTCCACATGAAATGGCGATATTTCCATAGGGTACCTATTTTTGCAATCAATCTTGGATAGTTCTGCCTTTTCAAAGTAGCTACTTTTTGTGACCTTAATTCAGAATTTTTCAATTCAACTTTGAAAAAAAATGAATTCAGGTGACCTCTTTGGGTACCTATTCTTACCATAATCATAAGAATGCTGTGTTTTTTTTTTCAAAGTCAACTATTTTTGGGACCTTAATCCAATATTTCTTTCTTCAGATTTTTTTCCACATGAAATATGCAAGATTTGGAGAAGAGATACATTGCATGAATCAGAACAATGTCCTCAATTCTGTAAAAAGCTTTTTTTAGACTTACAATTTTGACCGAGATGTAAAACAAATCCCTTTTACATAGCTACTCATCAAAAAAGCCAACACGGTTGTGTTTATGAGCTTTTGTCATTGGCAAATATTGAGCATTTTGTTTAAGACAATATTCAAACCTGGATTTGAAACTTGCCACGATTTATTTAACCATTGAAATGTCTAGAAATGGTGTTTATAGTGCTATAACTTCCATTACCGTGCAAAGCAAATTGAATGATGCGCCATAAAGTGTGTTATGTTATGATTGGTTTGCTTTGCACTGCAATGGAAGTTATAGCACTATAAATGCCATATCTACATAGTTCATTGTTATATTTACCATTTAAAAAAAAATCTTATTTTGATTTTTAAATCTCGAAATAAATTGAGATACACTGTTGTATATGACATGCATTTCCTATTGTTGAAGCAGCCAATCTCTGACGTCACCCATATAGGCAAAGCATATAGGCCTATAATTACATTTGGCCTCAAACAGAGTTTCATACTATGAAACATCACAAATGTAAATATTTTCTTGTTTTGTGACAAAATTTCACTGATTTTAACAACATTTTTAATATTGCACAATGTATATCACAAAAACAACAATAGGTGGCCATATATTTTACATTTACAAGCCATGCTTGATAGTTTTATCTTAACTGTGAAATCATTTATTTCTGTGGTGTTCAATTTTCGTGGTGTCCAATTTTTATAGTTCTAAAAAAAATGTGGTGTCCCATTTTTGTGATTCCAAGAAAAATACAATTCCATGGGGGTGGTAAATTGACGGATATTGGCCAAGCCCACAATTTTCCGATAAAGGCCCAGTATGCTTGAATTACACGCTAAAAGAATTAAAACTCTGCCTGAATTGTGATATTAATGACGCCACTGACACAAGAACGTCATTATTTACTGTGGTTTTGCTTTGGAACCTTGATGGCGGCCAGTGTCGCAACATAAAAGGCGTGCCTGGCAATACGTCAATTAAGTTTGGTAAGTTTATGATGTATACTATTCTGTTGTCTTGTAAATTTGTGAATCAAGATGTCATTGGAAAAACAGAAAATGAGGATACCAGGAGAAATTAATGATTTCACAATATTTACTGTAAACTAAGTCTATGTGAATCTACAAGTGTATCTTTTTATATTAATAAAAGAAATAGCTGAAAGTTTGACAGTAGTATATATCATACTAAATATTTGATAAATTTATAGTGCGATTTCATTAGTAAAAAGATAAGAAAACATTCTGTTCAATTTTCAATAGCCTAAATGCTAAATAGCCATGCCTACTCAGAAGCTGGACAGTGTAAAATAATTCATATTATTGTCTTTGCATTGTGGACAGTTTACAGACTAAGTATAATGAGTTAAATCTGAAAAAAAAAATTCACCATACACTGTACATTAAACTGGTTGACAGTAACACAAACCCTATCATCTGTGACTCTATACAGCTAGCAAGTCTGAAAATTCTATAGAGGTTCTTGGATTTAAAATGTTGGGGTCTAAAATCAATAAGTGTCACACATCTTATACAAATCCACAAAGATTTTTTTTTAAAATCAATAAAGGAAGAAAAAAAAGCCAAATCTAAAACTAATTTCCTGAAAAATTTTTTTAACAAATAAAAAAATGATGCAAATTTGAAACAATTTTCAAAGGTTTTTTCAATAAAGGAAGAAAGATCCAAATCTGAAGCAATGTCCAGAGTTAATTTTTTTTTTTCGGTGAGATAAAAAGCCAAATAAAAAATTTTCCAAGACATTTTTTTAACAAAGGATCAAAAGATCCAAATATGAAACAAATTTCCCTTAGTTTTTATTAACAAAAGAAGAGAGCAAAATGTGAAACAATTTCCCATGGTCAACATCCACTCCAGGGTCAAATTTGAAACAAATTCTCAAGATTTTTATTTTTAAAAGGTGGGGGTGGGTGTCACAGGTGATAAGTGATTGTATTCTATCTGATGAAATCACAGGGTTAAAAACAACATAACATACCAAAAAACTCAGACATCGTACTTGAGGCTGACTGTGCCATATCTGTTAACTCATGACTTATATGTGAAATTAACGAAGATGGTGTGTTTGATCTGTCCGGCGTATTATCACCAGGCTGTCCACTCTGAAAATAGAATCAAAGTATTGAAGGTATTGAACCCATGTCATCTGCCAACCACAGAGAAAAGTGATTGAATTAGGGCATTGAAATTTTCCTGTATAATTAGATGGCCATGAGGTGTGTTCATTAATATAACTTTATTTAAAGACATTACAATTTTGCAGTAAAGTTGGCCTTGAGGTATGTTCAACAATACTTATGCTTTCCGAAGCACTTGTGCAAGAACATTTTGGTCCATTGAATGGTAGCTATCTGGTTAATCTAATTCATCCAGATGCTTAATCAGGTTATCTCTCTTAGATTTGGGCATTGACAAATGCTAATATTGGTAATCTACACACAAGTTTTAATTGATTTTATCATTCATAGGCTACACCCCCCCTCACCCCCAACCTAGTTTGCGGGGGTTATAATACCTATAAGCCATAGTGACTTTTAAAGTTAGATTAGCCATCCAAAGATAAAGTGTTAACCAGTGTTGGAACAAACACTGTACAGTTCCTACCTTCAATCCCAGATTTGGCTTAATGTGTATTCCCTGTGTACCACCACTACCACCACCTGGGACTGCTGGACCTGGCGGTCTAGTTGCCATGCTATCAGACATATGTGGTGGATTTGGTCTGATCTGGCTGGCACCAACATTGAAGGGCTGTTCTCCAGATTGTTGTATTTTAGGCGACAGGGGTTTTTCATAATCTTCAAAAGCAGAATTAATACTTCTTGTCAAGGGCTGTAAGGCTGGTCGTTTTGGTAATTCAGGTGTACTTCCAGTTGAACCTATACTCTCTGATCTGCTGAAGTTAGAGCTGCAATAATTGTCAAAAAAATAATAACTTTATCACATTTATATTCTAAATACAGAATTTTTAAGAGAGGGTTGAGTGAAGTATTGGAGTTTACACCCTTGTCAAGATTCTTTTTACTTACCGGTATACCAAGGCCATTCATTCTGGGATGGTGGAGAAAACTGGAGCACCTGTGAGAAAACCACCTACCTAGGCTTTCTCTTAAGTGGGATTTGATGTTAAGAATTGAGAGGCACTGACTGTGATACATAAGCAAAAACTTCAGACCACTCGATGATTTTGTCCAAAATTTTTATTTACCGTACTTTCAAAAGATAGGGAAAAGTAAATTGACAGATTTAAGTTGAGGAAAATCTCTGTTAAGAAAGATTTTTACATGTCATGCACATTGTCACTATCCATTTGTACCATCTAAGGAATGTTTGTGATACAGGCCAGGCTGTCAGTTCAGGAATGATGGAGAAAACCAGAGTTACCAGAGAAAAGAACCATCAACTTTTAGCAAGTGAACTGACAAACTTTCCCACACTAGGATTTGTGCCAACTAGGATACTGACCTAACCAGAGAGACCAAAGAATATAACCATCAACCTTTAGCAAGTGAACTGACAAACTTTCCCACACTAGGATTTGTGCCAACTAGGATACTGACCTAACCAGAGAGACCAAAGAATATAACCATCAACTTTTAGCAAGTGAACTGACAAACTTTCCCACACTAGGATTTGTGCCAACTAGGATACTGACCTAACCAGAGAGACCAAAGAATATAACCATCAACCTTTAGCAAGTGAACTGACAAACTTTCCCACACTAGGATTTGTGCCAACTAGGATACTGACCTAACCACAGAGACCAAAGAATTTAACCATCAACCTTTAGCAAGTGAACTGACAAACTTTCCCACACTAGGATTTGTGCCAATTGGGATACTGACCTAACCAGAGAGACCAAAGAATATAACCACCAACCTTTAGCAAGTGAACTGACAAACTTTCGCACACTAGGATCTGTGCCAACAGGGATTCTGACCTTGGCAGTGAGGTGATGTAATTGTTAAGCGCAAGCTTACGGCCTTAGGGATTTTTCTGGCTTTTATTTTGGGAAAGGGACCTGTGATTAGAATTGGGAAAAATTAACCAACAAATCAACATTTAAAAAAAGAAAGGAAAGTCTCTTTGATTTACTCATTTTGACATCTTTTAATAATACAATTGTAATCAGTGGAAAACAAGGGATTTTGTATATTTTTTTCCCCTGATTTCTATGTAGAATCAATTTGGGGATTTTTAACTACAAAATTGGGGAAAAGGTGCACTTTTTGTCATTACGAATAGATATGTCTACCAGACCCTGTGAGTGGCCAGAAAAATTCCTGGACCACTCAACCGAAGAGCCCTCCCCCACCCCTGCTATATCACAACACATGGTACATACCTAGCTAATGATCTACTGGTTGGTGTCACATTACCAGAATCATACTTATATAACTCTGTAGATACCTAAAACACAATCAAATACAAAGAGCCCCCCCCCCCCCCCCCCCACTTACCCCATCCCACCCCTGCTTTATCACAACACACGGTACATACCTAGCTAATGATCTACTGGTTGGTGTCACATTACCTGAATCATACTTATATAACTCTGTAGAAACCTAAAACACAATCAAAAACAAAGAGCCCCCCCACTTACCCCATCCCACCCCTGCTTTATCACAACACACGGTACATACCTAGCTAATGATCTACTGGTTGGTGTCACATTACCTGAATCATACTTATATAACTCTGTAGATACCTAAAACACAATTAAATACAAAGAGCATAACTTAACATCCAAATTGAGTTAAAACTGCTCAATCAGAAATATTGTGAAATGACTCATTTTTTTGGTGATCCAATTTTAGTTTTTAGTTGTTTTCTTGAGCAAGCCTTACCCATGAATTTATGAGTTATAGAAAATATTGTATATTACAAATAGACCATAAATGGTCACCAAAAACCACAAATTTACATCCTCGCGAAATGGTATGTTTTCTTAGAAACCACGAAAATAAATGATGTCTCAGTGCGCAAACATACATAAACATCAGCTATTACTGAAAGGGGATGCCATTTCAAAAGCGACCCCAACTGGAAAATCTATGTTTTCCCAACCATGTGCCATTGACACATCTACTCCACCCAAAGACTGTCCCTGTGAAGTTTCATAAAGCTTGGCTGAATAATTTTTTAGAAAAACTGGGGACAAACTGTTGGAGAAAACACTTTATTATACCTCATTAGAAAAATACGATACTATCTGTAATTTGATTGGATCATTGGATCATGTGATCAGGGTGGAGAAAACTTCGTGTATCCCTACTGAAAACATTATATCCCACCTCTTCGGAACACACCATGACGTCACAATGATATGACTACATCGATGGAAAATCAGTCACGACGTTCTAGCATTTGCCTTCGATGAGTTCCGATAGGAGAAAAAACAATGAATCGGAGAAGGACTGATGTTTTCAGGCTGTCTTTATTAAAATTGTTTTCTTTCTTTCTGTCTTTCTTATTACAATGGTTATCTTTTGGTATAATAAACAATTTATTGCCTTTTTTGAGGGAGATATGAACATTTCCCTCGGGCAACTTGTTGCAGGTGAACAAATGTTCATATCTCCCTCACTCAAAGGCAATAAATGTATAATATACCACTATATATACATCACTCCTCACAATGTATTGCATAAGACATTATTGCAACTTCATCTACACGATCTAGAGAGCTGGTGGCCTTTTAATATAGATGAAATAATCTTGACTCAACATTTTTTTATTAATTTTTATACTTATGGTTTGTAACTTCACCTAAAAACCTGGTAACCTCCTGATATATGTGAAATAATCTTGACTCGCTCACTCACAAAATCATTATTTTTCAACTAAGTTTTATACTTCACTGAAATGATAACTAACTTTATTTTCAATTTTAGCTCGTGTTGCCTCAGTGTGTTGCCCTGGCAACTCTCTGCTGCTATAAGTAGGACTTGACGATTCTGAACTACTTATGTCACTCTCCGGCATTGAAAATGCTGAGTCACTGGTTGTGATGGGCGTCTCTGGATAAAAGAATTTGTCTGGCGGCGAATACACTGTTGCCTCGTCAACTGCTAATACCTGATTCTCTGGCATAAAACCTAAAAGTCAACAAAAATAAATAAGATTTTCAATAAATACTGTAAATGTATTTTAAGGTGTAAAAATTTTAGCACAACAGGGCTCAAAGTGACTTTTTGATTCTAGGAGCCAGGCTGGCTCCTTATATGAAAATATTAGGCGCCAATTAACACTTTTAAGCGCCAATTGAGACTTTTAGCAGTTTTGGCACCGGCAATAAAATTAATGTGATTTTATCCTAAAAAAAATCTAAAAATGCATTGTATACTGTATAATATCAAACATTTATTATCAATCAATAATCGGGAATGGATATATTGCCTGCTTATGTAAAACACAAATAGAAAATAGGAATCTGCCATGATCCATAATATTGAACCTCCTGAAGAGCAGTCGCCAAATTGGTGACTTATGAGTAAAATTTGGTCGCCAATGGAAAAATTTGGTCGCCATGGCTCCTAATTTAGTCGCAACTTTGAGCCCTGCACAATTAATAGTTTGGGTATCTTTATGTGGACTTTCTGGCACAAAATCTAAAAAAGTCAACAAAACCAAATATGATTTTCATTAAGTACTGTCAATGTATTTTACTGTGTACCAATTTTAGCGCATTTTATATTTTGAATAATTTCATGCGGACTAGATCTAGTGTAAATCTCATGGACCTCCTTTTGTAAAAGGATTCAATGATTATTGTCTGCATGAAAATGAACTTGATTTTGTGGGGAAAAAAAGAGACAGATATAGCCACTAATGTTTTTATAAAAACTTCCAATATGCAAAATTGAAAAGATAAACAAATAGAGTTTTTATAGAAATTTCTAATATTCTTAATTTAAAAAAAAAATAGCCAATAGAATTTTTATAAAAATGTTCCGATATGTTAAATTGGCAAATGACAGCATGTCACTACCCCCTGATTACTATGTGAAATATTTTTTTTTCATCAATTTAAAATATAATTGTTAAAAAAAACTTTGACAATAAACTTCCAAGAATCAAAGAAAAGCATGATTTATTCATAAAGTTACTGTGACAAATTTAGTGTCATGCAATAATTTTAAAAAAGTGTAAAATATCACATTTTGACTGTAATGCTTAGTTCCATTTATAATAAATGATTTAAAAAAAAAATAAGTCATGCAAAATATGATTTTTGAATCTTTGGAATTTTTCAAAATATGTGACTGTAATGTTTCCACTCACAATAAATAATCTTAAAAATTAGTCATGCAAAATTTTGTTTTTGAATATTTTGAATTTTTTATCAATATTTGAGTACATGTTTTTTTTCCAGATTAACTAAAATCATTTTAATAAAAAAAAATTAGGCAATTGTTTTTCCTTCAAATTCAATATTGAAACTATCACTTTTGATCAAATTAAAGTTTTCAAAAATTAATTTTGTTCTTATAGTCTGTCAGCGTTATTTTGGCAGAATGTTTATAAACACAGGTGAGTATTTTCTACACAAATGGGTATTAAAACACTGTTATTGTATCCGTATATTCATGCCTTCATGCGTTCATTTCAAAACCACCTTTATATATCATTCCTATTTACACTAAAATAGACTCTTCCATGTTTATAAACACTGCCAAAATATCGCTGACGGACTATATCAAATACATTTATCAATGTACATAAACAAATTCCATTGCCATGCACTATGCATTATACTTATAAAAATAGAAAAATGCAATTATGACGCTGTGTCCCTACAACAGCTTGCAATCAGAGTTGAATGACATCAGAAAATTGCTTTAAGACTTAACACAAAAGTAAACAACTGATGAAATATCGTTTATCTCCTAAAAATTCAATTACAGTATAAAGATGTCAAGTGAAGGCATTCAATGTTTGAAAACACGTAAGTATGTGACTTATGTGTAACAGTGTGTGTAGCATATGTGTACACATACGGCGAGAGAAGATAGATAAAAATCGTTTACGAAGTCCAAGATATCCCGCAACTATAGAACAGAGAAATAGAAAAAATAAATTTCTCATTTAACAAAAAGTAAAATAGAAAAGAAAAGAAATTTGTAAGTTCCAGAGTTCATACTGCAAACAGCACACAAAACTCAAGGACTTCTCAAGGACTTTTCTAGGACTATTGATTATTTTTCAAGCACTCAGAAATCAGCATATTTGACAATCAAATTTATCCATACATCTGATAAGCTCTGGTCTTTGTAGTCACATTATTTAGAGAGGGAGGCGGTTTCTTAAAAATATCTTCAACTGCATTCCACATGTTCCAGGAGCACTGGTAGGTCAGACAAAAAACTACGGATGGACAGACAGACAGACAAACCAAAGGATATAGAGACAGATAGATGGACAGATGAACACTGTTTCTAGAACCAAGTGAATAACAAGTATACTGTAGATTGGGAAATTTTCACATCATCTAATTTGCGCGTGAACGCACTTTAATATTTATTCGGGTCTTTTAACTTTCGGGTGATCGCGACACTGTAGTATTAATTTTAATTACTGCTTATTTTTCGCGGAACTTTTTTTTCGCGACTTGTTTCACTGGTAAATTTACGCCAAAATAAAACGTTGGCGAAAATTTCCCAATTTACAGTAATGTAAATGTCCAATTCCAATATAAACAATTAATATGAGCAAGCTACCAAACATTTCACCACATTAAATACCAAGCCATATAAAACTAGAATGCTTAAAAGGTATCAAATCTTCAATTATGTTATATAACTATAAATGTCCCTCCATGGCCATTCATTTTTTTATTTTTTTTGTTCCATACCTACCCTATTTTTAATATTTCTTAATGTAGTACAGTGGGACTATATTTTACCATGAAGAAACAGGAATAATGTCTGAATTAAACTTTCCTGTGTTTTTTAGCATATGGTGAAAAAAACTGGTGTGGCCGCAGAAAACCACCAATCTTTGGCAAGCGAACTGGCAAACTTTCTCACGCTAGAGTCTGTCAGAGACGGATTTTAACCTAGGAGGTGAGATGTATTGAAATCTGTGAATGGGCCACTGAGGCCTTTAGTTCCTGGAAAGAAATGAATTTTAAGATATTCGAAAACTGTTAAACAGATAAGCAAGGTGAAAGAGTAATCAAGCAGGGTTACCGGTCAGATTTTGAAACTACGGCCCCCTAATTAAGGGACACCATCCCCCAAGTATTTGAAAGACAAATATCATATTCATTTTAAAGCAAATAGTAGTTGACAAGCAATAGCATTAATGAAATGGATCTTTAAAGCATGTAGCACCATGTGGTATAATGAAATATATATATATATATATATCGTAGTTTAAGTTTAAGCCGTCAGATTCACTAGATGGGACATTATAAGAAAGTGTTATTGTGAATATAAAAGAAGCAGGCGGTTGGTGATACTCACATCATCAGGTGTGAACCACCTGAGAGAGGGATATTCTAATGAATATTAGGCCTTTTTAGGCTCATTTTAAGCTATTCAGTGCATCACTATTATGTCATAATAATGATATAAGCTGTGGGGATACTCACATGTTGTGAAACAAATGGGAGGGGAATATTTAGTTGTTTTTTGGCATCATTTTAAGAACAAATTTCAGTGCACCACTGATGGGACGCTATTAGGAGGTGTTATTGTGTATATAAAGAAGCAGGCTGTAGGAATACTCACATAGCATGAATCAGATGGTAGGGGAATATTTGGTTGTTTTTCAGCATCATTTTAAAAACAAATTTCAGTGCACCACTGATGGGGCCTTATTAGGAGGTGTTATTGTGTATATAAAGAAGCAGGCTGTTGGAATACTCACATGGCGTGTCACCATCTATCTCACTGTTTACCATATCTGTAACAAAGTCACTAAGAGATGAATATGATGAACTAGTGCTTTCTGCCCCATCGCTATCACTGCCACTCTCGTCTGCAAAAATGCAAATAATGTTACTTCAAATATTAACATGAATATTTACCTAAAATAGCTTTAAGACTGTACAGCTGTTTTTTAAAACAACATCCGAAAGACGGCTGCATGGTTTTTTTTTGTTTTTGTTTTTTTATTATTATTATTATTTTTTTTAATTTCTCATTGTTTTTTTTTACGATTGATTGATTGATTGATTGATTGATTGAATGAATGGAGTTTTACGTCCCCCTGTCAAGAATATTTCACTTATATTGAAATGTCACCAGCTACTTTTATAAAATGTCAACCAAAATCTTTAAGTTGGTGTAGTACGGCATAATAAACTGATAAACATCATTTCTTTTGAGAATTGGATCATAAGTACATGTAGGATTTGACAGAATTGAACCCGAACCTAGCATGTGAGATATTCCATGATCTCCGCCACCCGAACCCCCCATCCTAAAAATAAATGAGTGCAAGAAAGGATGCAGTAACTAATCAATTAATGTATAGCGAGTAGTAAAATAATTTCAAAATACAATCAAATTCAGTGAATTAGGATCCCCCGCCAGCAGGTTCTTTTTTTTTGTGATTTGCACTTACCGTATATTCTCGCTGAAAACCCGCACTTTTTTGACAAAAATTAAAAATTTGAGGAAGGGGGTGCGGGTTATTCGTGCAGTTTTACAAAGAACTTGCTGCAGATATTGACGATCTAGCGTGAAATCGGTACTCCGCAAGTCAAATGGGACAAAATCGTCATCACAATCGATGTTGGCCAATTTATTCCAGGATTGTATATTTATTATTTAATGTCTGATGTAAAGTCAACATGTATGTAGATATTATTTTTTAATACATGTATGGATACAAACGATGAAGCTTGAATAAAACATGTACTTTTTGACTCCCGATCGTGAGATGGGGTAATACACATCTTGTTGTCACCGACAAAGGAAGTCAAAGTTTGATCATGCGCAAAGGTTGTGATATGTATTGCATGATTTGTTAAAACAAGGGGGTCGGTTATATGGTTTTTAGACTAATGTTTCAGATTTAACAATACCGGACTTTCTATATTATGTAAAGTTGACAATATATTGCTCAAATATCACCACATTATAATGTTCAGAATGACATGTGGTTCTGCATTCGCGAGTATTGGTCAATAACTAGGTGACCTCCGATTGTTTGAACTTTTGTGAAAAAAATATTCGTAGTCATTATTTTGTTACGTTTGAAATCTAAACATGTCGGAATTGCAAATTAAATTTGAATAAATTTTATTAATATCCCGATAAGCGATTGTCGAATCATGGCACTTTTTTTATCAAAACTGACAGATACGAAACCGCCGTATGACCTCTGACATAGGAATATATAATAAGTGTTTGTAATGGCGGCGCTTTCTTCTTCAACATGTATACACAGGTCCCGGTAATTATGGATGATTATATCAATGAATAAGGAATCGGGAATGGCTTCAATCATTAAACAAACAAGACACACGCGAGGTGTTACCGGGAAGACTTGATTAAAGTTAATTACAGGTGACCAGGTATTTACTTCTTTGCCGACGGCTATAGTTTCTGTTACACGTGACAACGTTACTCATACTTACCTTAATTAATTAGTTATTTATTTATTTCAAAGACTTTATTGGTAAAAATTATTTAAAATTTAATATAAAAATATCACAAACAATAATAACAAAATAAAATAAAGATCAAAATTTACTTTCAACTTGAAAATTACCATAACTTCCGGTTTGTCGATCTTCTATAATGCCTTGAATTATCAAAATATTTTCTGGGTGCGGGTTATATTCCGCGAATACAAATTTTCCTGGGATATTCAGGGTGAAATAGGGGTGCGGGTTATGCCCCAGGGCGGGTTTTAGGCGAGTATATACGGTATGTTCAAAGGACAATGCAATAGCTTCCAGGAAAATGAGCTAACCAACTCAGGTTAAGGATATGCACATCTCCTATAAATGTTGATGCTTTGTACCAAGTTTCATGAAAAAGTGCTTCATAGTTTTGAATAAATTTGGGCAGACAATAATTTCAAACGGACAGAAGTACAGTAGAAAAGATGGACAGAAACTCAAATTTAATATCCCCGCTTTCTTCGAAAGGCGAGGGATAATAAAAATGACTTCAATATTCATTATTGCATATATAAAGTGTAAATTTCTCATATCTCAATGTAAAGTCAATAATTACAAGTACCTGTTGGATTCTCATCGCTCGGAATTTCTACAACTGAGGTGACAGCTTGTCCGAGGGAGGAGTTTTCATCGTAAACTTTGAACTCAATGGACTGTAACTGGTGTGCGTACCATTTAGGTTTATCACCAATTAACAAAGGATCAAATACAGAAGTCTGTACCCGTAAAAATACCACATTCCGTGGACTAAGTGACCACTCCGCAAAAAACTCAACTGCCTGAAAAACAAGAGAATGAGAGCATATAAAAACAGTAACACTGAAGTACAGAATGGCGTTGTGTGGAGTGGAGGAGAGGGGAGATGAGTGGGGCAATATTGTTTTATGTCAAAGTCAAGATTTTTCAATATATTGAGGTAGTCAGTTCAGGGATGGTTTGGGGGGAGGGGGCTGGAGGGGGCCAGAGTGCCCAGAGAAGACTACAAACATTTGACAAACCAAGTGACAAACTTTCAAGAAGTGCCCAAAATGGGATTCAAACTTAGGCAATAGGCAAGAAGTGCTGTGATCGATCAGTGAGTGCTTTAGACCACTTGGCCGCCCAAGGTGCCCAGACTGCAGTAAGGATGTACAACATAAGTCTATTATCAAATTTGATTACTAAAGTTTAAAATATTGCCGTTGATTTCAGCGTAAAAGACTGTCAGTTTAATTTAAGGTAGACAGTATCAAGGTGACATTATCTTGTCATATTCCAATGTCGAGTTTGACGTCTTTTTTTATCCATGTTGCACAACTGTTGAGATCTTCAGCACCTACAGGGTTATGGCATGTGTATGGTTGATTGATTGATTGAATGGGGTTTTACTTAAAAATATTTCACTTATATCGAGATGTTGCCAGATGGAGGTGAACTGGCAGCAATTTTAACCTTTGCAGTGTGCTCAGGACAATGTGCAGGAAGGTTCTTTTACATGCCACACCTACTGTGACATGAAGCATTGGTTTTAAGGTGTCCTATGAAGGACCCTGTGAATTTCATTTCTATGGGAAAAGAACAGTCACTACCTATTTTCGAGTCTTGATCAGACCTGGATGGGGTTCCAACCCATGACCTCCAACATATGGAGCGAACACTCAGGGTTTGTACAGACATTTGGACTCAAAATTTAAGGACTTTTTAGGGTCTTTTTAAGGGTCTTATTTGCAAATTAAAGGCCTAATCAAAGGGACAATTTTAGCAAACAAATATTGGTGCAAAGGTAATTAATTCAATAAAACCATTACTTATGTGTTCATAGTAACGACACTCAAAGTGGAGGTTGAAGTTAGGCATTAGGGAGGGTCAGGTACCTTTAAATTGCCCATTTCAATGCAGCTTATTAATTAATTAATTAATTTTTATATATCAGTCTATTCGCAACCACTTAATATCAAAATACAGACACCCAACTGGCCAAATTCAGGGCCTTCAGGGTAAATTCAAGGGCTTTTTAGGGTCAGACTTGTTTTTAGGGTCTTTTTTTTGGGCAAACCTCAAAATTTAAGGACTTTTCCAGGCCTGTACGAACCCTGTATTAGCTCTTTTGCATCTCATTCAGATGAGCTAATAAGACAGAAGACACTTGACACATTGCTACCATTTGCTTAGTCAAATTTTGGCACTATATAGGGGTTTGATGACAAATCAAGGAAGACCTATAAAGAAGACATAAAAAATGAATTTTGAGAGTTCAATATAGTGTATAGATAAGTGAGATGAAAAAGTTAATGAGGGGTATTATTATGAGGTTTAGCTGTATAGAGAAAGAATACTGAACTATTCAAAGTAAAAAGTTTGTTAAAATTTTATTTTTCCTCAAAAAAATTTTCATTCAAACATGTAGGTGAATGTGACTTTACCTGTGTACGAGCTAATTTGGCTGTGAAAAGTGAGCGGATTGGCCTCGACTTTAAAAAGCTGTACATCTGGAAAGCTACAACCGGTCTCGGATACAGCCTCAACGTTCTGGTGTGTTCTGAGAAATTGCCTAGGATGTTGGAAGAATTGAAAAATCGAATCTGAAACATAAAAGTAAAGGACATTTATACCAGTGGTCTAGTTATATAAAACTAAAAAATTGCATTCTACAGAATTTTTTTTATTAAAGACTCTTAAATTTCAACTTGATTTAACATTCTTTTTCCGAGAATAACAACCACCTTCAATATACTTTAAACCAACCAGTATAGAACCAACTTAAGGGAAAACATTTGATGTAAAGGTATAAGAAAACAATAAATGTGATATAATCATAACTAAAAATATCTTGACTGGTGCTTAAAACACCATTATTCCACTGCATGCCTGTATGAAAAGTTTAATGATATCCCTGTTATTGATGACTTAATTGACTTGAATGGGTGACATAAGATTTTTAAATTATCATATATATGCAAATTGATTCATGTTTTAAATTATCTGATAATAATGAAAGTTGTCATCTAAACTTAGTTAAATTATGGATTTATGGATTTTCATTGGAAATAGTCACATAAAAAACAAAGATTAAACTAGAAAAACTGTGAGCCACAAGCTCACAAAAAATACCCCCGCTCCCAAAAATCCATCGGATCAAATTTTTAAATAGGAGGTGCACATTTACATTATATCACAAAGATTGTGTGAAAGTTTCATGAAAATCCATTGTGCAGATAAGAGATAGGTACCCTAAGGTGTAACGGAAGGACGGACACACAAATGGACACCCCTATCACTATATACCCCCCCCCACCCACTTTTTAAGCGGGGGGTATAAAAAATCATCATTTTATATACAAGTATATAGGGACTAGGGGGCCGAGTGGTCTAAAGTATGAACTTATTGATTGTAGCGCCTATCATCACTTGGGTTCAAATTGCACTTGCAACAGATCTTAGTGTGAGAAAGTTTGTAAATTAGCTAGCTGTAAGTGGGTGTTTTTCTCCAGGCACTCTGGTTTCCCCCACCACCCATTAACTGACTGACTTGATGTAAGTTAATGAATCTTGAAAATGGTGTAAAACACAAACACCACTACTAGACTATCATTTATATAATCATATATACCAACATAAGGACAATTTAAAATGTTTCAACAAAATCTAAGAAAAAAATTGTTACCATGGCAACTCTAGTGGCAACATCAACAGAATCAACATCGTTGCCATATATCAAAGGATTAAATCCGGTCTGAGATGAAAAGCTTTCCCGCCGTTTCCACGTTTCTGGATTCTGAGCTAAAGCATCTAAATTTTTGATTGGCTGAGGTGTCATGCTCATACTGGCCAGTGCCTATAAAAAAATTATAAGTTTTTGTATAAATTGTTTGCAAAAAAGAGATATATGTTAAAATCTCAAAATCAATTTCTTCATCTACATATCCCTGGATAATTACCAAATCTTGGCCGTACAAATGGTGGGAAAGAATAAAGTGTTTTCTGTACTTTAAATATAAAAGGATTCTTTCATTAATAGAATGCTAAGTATATATCATCAAAAACAAACATACTAATCCATGTCCGAATCACAATCCAGAAGCAAAGTAAAAACTTTGGAACTGACAAGTTAGGTTAATAGACATGTGAACTTCCACCAGGGAAGTGAGGCCAGGTGCTCCGGAAGGGTAAGCATCTCCGGTTTAGCTAGCTACACCCACCACGTGTGTAATCAAAATTGTGTGAAAGGAACATGGAACTATGAGACGTCAAATATATCCAGGGCAATCCTGGACACAGAGACATCAAACTTATCAACAATACTGTGATGACGGCCATTAAAATTTTTTAGAGCCTTGATAAGCTAAGGCCTGCAATATCCCTGAGTCAACAATTTATTTGCAAGCAGCCTATATATTATTGCCATTAATGATAACCTTTTAATTTAACTATGGAACCCTATATATATTTTAACTAAAAGTCCTATGGACCTGCAGGTTTTTTTTCGTTATTTTTTTTACCAGGATAACGCTGTTTCTTTATGATAACATAAATTGCATATCGACCTTTCAATGTTGATACTGGACTATCAAAAATTTTATTTGGGACCTGCCAAAAATTAAAGGCAAAAGGTCCTGGACCATCCATTCCAAAACATAATTTTGAACCCCTGATTGTGTCTATAGGTTTGAAGCAAATTATTGAATTAGTAATATTTTAACTCATTTTTGAGAAATAAATGGACCACTTTTTCCCATTTGAATATGGATTGTAACTTTTGTAAGATTGTCTTACAATCTGCAAGGTTGTGGGTTCGATCCCCAGCCGGGTCTGACCCAAGACTTGAAAGTGGGTAGTGACTGTTCTTTTGCCAAACACTTGGCATTACGAAATGAAAGTCACGGTTCTTTCAGACGAGAACTTAAAATAAACAAGGACCTATGTCACAGTAGACATGGCACAATAAAAATCCTTGTTGTATAATGCCATCAGGGCAACAAACAGGCAAAATTTCTGCACCTTCACCTATAGCCGACAACGTCTCGATAGAAGTGAAATATTCTTGACTGGGACATTAAACGCCATTACTCAACTCAACTCAACTAAACTCTTACAATTTTTTCTGAGCCCACTGGTTTCATCAGTCTGAAGCTTAACCTGGTTCTCAAATTAATGGAAGTACAAATCTTCCTCTTGCATAAAACACCAATGGGGTTCTCCGCTGTGCAATGTGATACCCTCTAATGTTTGTGGCGGAATACTTATTTCCATTAGATGAAGAATGGCATAAAATGACATATTCCCGTAAAAACGACATTTTTTCTGAATTTTGTGACGTAAACATTTTCCAAAATGTTCCGCACAAACGTTAACAGGTATTGATCAAGTGGTACAGCGGCAAACCCATATAATGAAAGGTTATCCATAACATTAGTATGACTGATGTTGTATGCATTCATTCATCAGCTTGGAACCCAACAAAGCCTTTTCTAACTTTTTTAAAAAGTGGTCAGGGCCATGGCTTTAGGAATTTAGTCCATGCAAATTGGGAAATTCAAATTTAAAATTGAAGCCATTTCATTAAACATATCTAAAGAAATGCATATTTATATAATCCAAAGTGTAAATGAAATTGTGTAATTTTCAGATCATGTAAATAATGTGTATATTATAAGTTATACAGGGCTTTGGCAGGTTACACGGCCCCATGTACCCCGTCAAAGATTTATGTACCCTGAGCCGCAGGCGAAGGTATATTCATCTTTGACGGGGTACATGGGGCCGTGTAACCTGCCAAAGCCCTGTATAACGTTTTTGTCACCCTTCAAAGCGTTACCAGTTGGATATTTTTAACTTCCATTTCGTATTCTGTGTGACTTGCGCACGTCGTCGTCATGTTTGTTTATGTAACTAGACGTCAGTGATGTACGAGTTACTTCCCTTTTACCGCTAAACGTTGCGTGCGTTCATGTACCCCGGCAGATTTCCGAACATAGTTCCATGTACCCCGGCAAGTTAACCAATCGCTATGCGAGAAATTTCTTTGAAGGGTGACAAAAATTTATACTGGTACTTTGTGTGAGCCCAACTGTAAAAAGTAAGGTACCTAAAGAAATTGAACTAAAAACTGGGAAAATATTAACGTTTTCGTCATGAAAATCCATCTCAGCCCACAGATTAATTTTGTAATGTATTTTTATTAGTTTACCTGTTTTAGGTGGTTTTTCAAGTGTGTTCCTTCAGGATCTGGCAAGGGAGGTAATTCTTCATTCTTTCCATGAGTAATCTGGAAATAGATTCATTGATTTTTATGATTACTCATTGAAACTTTGTGATATAATCTTAAAATTTGCATTTAACTAGCAAAACACTATAAATGACATATTTTTCAATGTCAACAGCTGTTAACAAATTTGAGAGACAAACTCTATTGACAGTACAACATACTGTTTTTATTTACAATTTATTATTCAATGACAGATATTATTTCTCTGTGCAGGGCTGAAGCCTAACTAGAACTTTCTTTTGAGAGCCAAATACCCCCATCCCTAACATCTACAAGGGTTTAAAGTATTCCCGCGACCATGACCTTTCCAATATGACCTTGGTTCAAAGTCATGACACACCTTTGGGCCATGAAGATTATTTATGTGAAATTTTATGACAGTCATCCAAAGCAATTATGAGATATGATCCAGACAAAATTTAACACAGACAGACAGACAGGCAGACAGGGTGATTCTGATAAACCCCCATCAAACTAGTTTGGAGGAGGGGTATAACTAATTTGAGATAAGGGGGCAAGCTCATTTCAGAAAAGAAGTTGTAATACCTGGTAGTAATAAATACCGGTATCTAAATTGTGTCAAATTTAGGGTCCCAGACTTATTTTAAGGAGCCATGGTCTACTGCCAATCTTAACCCTAGAGTGTGCATGTGTAATGTGTATGAGAGAAAGAGAGAGAGGGGGGGGGTAGATTATTTAACAAGAATTAAGAGCCTAATTATTTAACAGACAGCTCGCCCCCAGAGTTCACTGTAGAAGAGAGAATAGACAATTCATCCATTATTTTGCCAAATGACCCCATTGTTACAGTCTTATTGGCCATATAAAAATTACATAAAAGCAAAATAATTCAAGTTCTAGTGTTTAAGGGGAAAGTCATTGTAAATGCTTTCCCACCAACCCCGACCTCTGACCTCACACTCTCCCCAACCTCTGACATCAGGGATTTATCAAGGGCCTATTTAGGACCGAAATTCAGCCCCATTCCCAATGGAAAAAAACCATTGATTTTTTTCCCAAAATGGACTGAAAAAATTCCCAATTAGAAAATTGTATCAGATACATAGCTGAAGTCTGGCCATAAATGTGTCTTCAATCAACTCAATACACTAAAAACATTAGATTTAATCATTAATGGCATCAAAAATGATGTCAAAGTTTTCCCAAAATGAGCAAAAAGTTGATAGTTTTTCCCAATTTTTAGTTTAGGGCCTTTTCCCAAAAGACCCTGATAAATCTCTAGACGTCACAAACTCTAAATTGAACACTGAGCCCAAATGTTTTAAACAATCACACGTCACAAACTCTAAATTGAACACTGAGCCCAAATGTTTTAAACAATCACACGTCACAAACTCTAAATTGAACACTGAGCCCAAATGTTTTAAACAATCACACGTCACAAACTCTAAATTGAACACTGAGCCCAAATGTTTTACACAATCACACGTCACAAACTCTAAATTGAACACTGAGCCCAAATGTTTTAAACAATCACACGTCACAAACTCTAAATTGAACACTGAGCCCAAATGTTTTAAACAATCACACGTCACAAACTCTAAATTGAACACTGAGCCCAAATGTTTTAAACAATCACACGTCACAAACTCTAAATTGAACACTGAGCCCAAATGTTTTAAACAATCACACGTCACAAACTCTAAACTGAACACTGAGCCCAAATGTTTTAAACAATCACACGTCACAAACTCTAAATTGAACACTGAGCCCAAATGTTTTAAACAATCATACGTCACAAACTCTAAATTGAACACTGAGCCCAAATGTTTTAAACAATCACGCGTCACAAACTCTAAATTGAACACTGAGCCCAAATGTTTTAAACAATCACGCGTCACAAACTCTAAATTGAACACTGAGCCCAAATGTTTAAACAATCACAACATATGTTGATAAGGACAAACCTTTAAATCAATATATTTATAATTCGAAATGTTTATGATTAATAGAGTGAGGTGAAAAGGTTATTGAACATAATATCATAACAATTATAGGAATAATAAGTACACGTAAGTTTGATCAATAATGATCAACATTTACATATCACTGCTACATCCTGAATCGTGTAGAGTTGTATCTAGATGGTTAGTTCACAGTGATTTTGTTTGCTTAAAATTACTCCTGAATAAAGGTAGTTTCCCCTAGGGTTGGTTGGTTGGTTGAATGTTGCTTAAAGTCGGATCAGCAATTTTTCAGCTATTCAAAACGAGAACTATTTTAATAATCTCTATGGATTAATCTATGAACAATTCCATGTATGCATGTGAAGCGGGAGTGTGTTTTATGGTCTGCCTTGTACTAGTGCACACTCAGTGCGACTTTAACGTGCTAGATCAACGAGTCAGTACGCCACAGACAAGCTTACCACTCCCCCAGTCCATTATACTCATACATGGTGAACCAGGCCAACGGTAAGGAAAATTCACTTTTCCACATGTGGTCTGGGTGGGACTCAAACTCACAGCAGTAATTAAGAGACCATGGATTTGAAGACTGACGTCTTATCCATTAAGCCACCTTGGCCTCAGTTTCCCCTAGGGAAAAATGACTGAAATTTCCCAATATGATCGAATTCCCCAAAACAAGAGTGATACATAATAAATGGTCTTTACTCACAAAATATCAGAAAGCACCACAATATATTGTCTTTGCAATGATATGAAGATACTAGCTATTGTCAGCATTTAATAATGCAATTTGCTAGATCTCAGAACTTCAATCTTTCCAATCTTAAAGGCAGAAGGTAGTTTTCATCTGTAGTTTTCAAACAGTCAATATATGGTTTGTTGGTTGAATGTTGCTTAATGTCGCATCAGCAATTTTTCAGCTATTCACAACGAGAACTATTTTAATAATCTCTATGGATTAATCTATGAACAATTCCATGTATGCATGTGAAGTGCGAGTGTGTTGTATGGTCTGCCTTGTACTAGCGCACACTCAGGGCGACTTTAATGTGCTAGCTCACAGAGTCAGTACGCCACAGACAAGCTTACCACTACCCCAGTCCATTATACTCATACAAGGTGAACCAGGCCAACGATAAGGAAAATTCACTTTTCCACATGTGGTCCGAGTGGGACTCAAACTCACAGCGGTGAGAGACCATGGATTTGAAGACCGACGTCTTATCCATTAGGCCACCTTGGCCTCAGTTTCCCCTAGGGAAAAATGACTGAAATTTCCCAATCTGTCCGCTAAAATTCACCAAAACAAGTGTGAGACAAGGAAATCCCACATGGGTAAAAACGCGAGATTTCTATGTCACAGGTGTGAGAAATAATAAATGTCTTTACACACAAAATATCAGAAAGCACCACAATATATTGTCTTTGCAATGAAGATAATAGGTATAATGCCAGCAAACAATAATGCAGTTTGCTAGATCTCAGAACTTCAATCTTCCCAATCTTAAAGGCAGAAGGTAGTTTTCATCTGTAGTTGTCAAACAGCCAATATATGGTTTGTTGGTTGAATGTTACTTAATGTCACATCAGCAATTTTTCAGCTATTCGCGAAGAGAACTATTTTCTTAATCTCTATGGATTAATCTATGAACAATTTTGTGTATGCATGTGAAGTGCGAGTGTGTTGTATGGTCTGCCTTGTACTAGTGCACACTCAGTGCGACTTTAACATGCTAGATCACAAAGTCAGTATGCCACAGACAAGCTTACCACTCCCCTAGTCCATTATACTCATACAAGGTGAACCAGGCCAACGGTAAAGAAAATTCACTTTTCCACATGTGGTCCGAGTGGGACTCAAACTCACAGCGGTGAGAGACCATGGATTTGAAGACCGACGTCTTATCCATTAGGCCACCTTGGCCTCAGTTTCCCCTAGGGAAAAATGACTGAAATTTCCCAATCTGTCCGCTAAAATTCACCAAAACAAGTGTGAGACAAGGAAATCCCACATGGGTAAAAACGCGAGATTTCTATGTCACAGGTGTGAGAAATAATAAATGTCTTTACACACAAAATATCAGAAAGCACCACAATATATTGTCTTTGCAATGAAGATACTAGCTATTGTCAGCATTTAATAATGCAGTTTGCTAGATCTCAGAACTTCAATCTTCCCAATCTTAAAGGCAGAAGGTAGTTTTCATCTGTAGTTGTCAAACAGCCAGTATATGGTTTGTTGGTTGAATGTTGCTTAATGTCGCATCAGCAATTTTTCAGCTATTCGTGACTAGAACTATTTTCTTAATCTCTATGGATTAATCTATGAACAATTTTGTGTATGCATGTGAAGGGCGAGTGTGCCTTATGGCCGGCCTTGTACTAGCACACACTCAGGGCGACTTTAACGTGCTAGCTCACAGAGTCAGTACGCTGCAGACAAGCGTACCACTCCCCCAGTCCATTATACTGATACCAGGTGAATCAGTAAAGGCCAAGGGCAAGGAATATTCACTTTCACAAAGAAAATTCACTTTCCCACATGTGTTCCGAGCGGGACTCGAAATCACAGCGGTGAGAGACCCTGGATTTGAAGACTGACGTCTTATCCATTAGGCCACCGCGGCCTCTGTCAATATATGGATCAAGGCTGTGATACCTATTATTCAATATTTTCTCTAAAAATCCATTCATACATTGTTTAAATAAAGCTTTGGGTTAAATTGTCTTGTATGATTTGTATTAAAAATCAAAGGTTGAAGTGTGTGGCACAATTTGTACTAAAAATCAATGGCTAACACAGACCAGTAATCATTACTGGGAAAGGGATCTCTCTAGGGCAGTATTTCCCACTAGGTGTGATCATTAAGCCCAGGGAAACATATGTGGGCTATGAAAAGCGTTAACAACATTCAAGGGAACTCAAAATGGTACACAGGGCTGAATGATTCTCTCCAGGGCTGAATGATTCTCTCCAGGGCAGTTTCTTCTATTAGGTGTGATCACCTGCCGCTAGGGCAGGAAGACACATGTGGGTCATGAAAATGAGTTGGCTTACTTTTGAGGAAACTCAAACATTAAACAGGGCTGGGGGGATTGTATCATCAAGTACAGAAAAGTTTTGATTTTAAAATTGTGAATTAAAGCAAGTCTATTTAAAGTTTTTTCCCCACACATTTGCCAAAACAGGTTTGTTTGTGAAAGAATTTCTTAGAAATTAGTACCCAATGGCGACTTTCCTTACTAGTCACTCCTTACTTAAATCAAATAGAATTGAAGAATCTGTATAAATAATGAGGGGTATGCCATGGTACATGGGTCACAGAACCCAATTAGGTTTGTAATTCTATCCAATTAAGAAGAAGCAAACAGACTCCATAAGCTCAAATTAATAACACATTTTAAGCCAATCAATGAAGCACTGAAATTTGGCCTCTTTCCAGAAATCCAGATTTGACGAACTATTTACGGGAAGTAAGTGTAGAATTTTAATCAATATCTTGACCAAAAGAAGATATATGTTATCCTTTAGCTTAATGACATCATTTGTGACATAAAGAAATCTGTAATTTCAGACTTATTGATTTCGGGAAAGCCTTTGACGTCATGCTAACAAAAGTATAGATATAATAGAGATGATGCTACTTCAAACTAGCCCTGTATAAATCCACTGATTGATGTAATTTGCTCTGTGTAAAATGGGAAAGCGAGCCAAAAAATCAAAAATTTATGTGTTTTGAGGATTATCCATAATTACTAGTATAACCATCCCAATCCTATTGGTGAGGTATGTTAGGAGTTTAAAAACTTCAACATAGACAATGATGATATGACAGTCATCTTTTCTTTGCAGACAGAAACATGCAACAAATAAGTTAATCATTTTGTACATTATTGTACACTTGTGAGTGTAAGATTCATATACTGTTATATATATATCTCAAAATATGAATAGCCAATATTATAAAGTAAATACCAAATGCCCTTTTCCTCCACTTTGTTTTGGGGACATGGACTAAATAACTAAATGTCTATGTAAAATGCAACAATTGTTTCTCTTAGCTCTCATTATTTCAAGACAAAAATTTTAACTGATTTTATATTCTGAGAGAGAGAGAGAGAGAGAGAGAGAGAGAGAGAGAGAGAGAGAGAAAGGAGGTGCAGTAATGGTGTTTAATGACCCTGTCAAGATTCTTTCACTTGAGGTAGTCAGTTCTGGGATCGTGAAGGAAACAGGTGTGTTCAGAAAAAACCTACCTTACGAGAGAGAACGAAAGAGAGAGAGAAAATAACCGGAACCCTTGTGACACTAATAGATATTGATTCATGTAATGTAGAGTAAACTAAATAACTCAATTCATGTCTAAATGAAACCATACACTCTATTTTTTATTATTATTTGCGGAGTAATATCATTAATGTCAGGAAACACTGATCAGTCATATCGTAAAATGATATTTCTATAGCCAATAATAGTTTACTAAGCCATTATAGATTGATTGATGGACAATATTGGTTTTAGTAAATCTTGACAACAATATAGCCTTCAAAAATTAAAGTCAATGCAGTGTTCATTTTAGAAGGGCTAAGGGGCCATTGATCTCTTTATTTACCAAGTGATCCCAATGTTAAGGCCTCCATGGGGCATATTCACCATAATATGAATGTAAAAATCTTGGATATTATGGTGTTTTAGAGGAAAGGTTCTGAAAATAGCCCCCTTTGAAAAATCCTATAATGTTCAAGTCCGTCTAGGGCATCACAGATCACAGCTTATTCAGGTTTCAGTGACATGAAGCAACAAAGAGTTAAAATCCTTTTTAGTTGTGACAGCAGTTCTTTTTGAAGTACACATCAGCATATTACACTGCGAATATTGCTTGGTGAATGGGAGTTAGGGTTTGAACCCAAAGACCTTTAAATAATAAGTCTGCAGTCTTAACCGCTCAGCTTCAAGTTTCAACATTAAAAGTTTATGAAGGAGAAATAATTATGTTTTAAGCACCAGATTCTTCACTTATACTGAGGCAGTCAGGTCTGGGATGATGGAGGAAACTGGAGTGCCTGAGATAATTTGTTGACCAATCTGACAAACTCTCTCACATGAAGGAAACTGAAGTGCCTGAGATAATTTGTTGACCAATCTGACAAACTCTCTCACATGAAGGAAACTGAAGTGCCTGAGATAATTTGTTGACCAATCTGACAAACTCTCTCACATGGAGGAAACTGAAGTGCCTGAGATAATTTGTTGACCAATCTGACAAACTCTCTCACATGGAGGAAACTGAAGTGCCTGAGATAATTTGTTGACCAATCTGACAAACTCTCTCACATGGAGGAAACTGAAGTGCCTGGGATAATTTGTTGACCAATCTGACAAACTCTCTCACATGGAGGAAACTGAAGTGCCTGAGATAATTTGTTGACCAATCTGACAAACTCTCTCACATGGAGGAAACTGAAGTGCCTGAGATAATTTGCTGACCAATCTGACAAACTCTCTCACACTAGGATCTGCCAAAATGAGATCCCAACCTAGGCAATTAGAGGTGCTTTGGTCCATCAGTCTGTGCTTAAGACCATTCAGTCACCCCTTCAGTTTGAAACCCATTAACAATTGACTAAGATCAGTCTGTGGTCTTAATCACTCAGCTTCGAGTTTCCACATTAAACTAGAAAAACTGTGAGCCACAAGCTCACAAAAAATAACCCCCACTCCCAAAAATCCATCGGATCAAATTTTTAAATAGGAGGTGCACATCTACATTATATCACAAAGATTGTGTGAAAGTTTCATGAAAATTCATTGAAGGGTTTAGGAGGAGTTGCGGATAAGAGATAGGTACCCTAAGGTGTAACGGAAGGCCGGAAGGCCGACGGACACCCCTATCGCTATATACCCCCCACTTTTTAAGCAGGGGGTTTTAAGTGGGGGGTATAAAAATGACGAGATCAGTGATATATTCGATTAGTTCAAGCAATAGAGCACTTTATATGACAGAAACATGTCGCATAAATGTACATCATCAAAATGCCGCAAGCATTACATGAATGGAAGAGGATTAGACCTGTGTATCAGATATTCTGATTACATAACCATTAGAATACTCTCATACATCAGATCAATGTTACGTAGTATCAGGGCATAAGAATCAATATTTCTCGTTAGCCGAAAAAACATCTTCAATCAAACTGTGAATCTAGAAGAAAAACAGTTTTTGACTGTCAAGATTTAACTGAAATTGAATTTTTTAAGAATAAAATTGCAATAGTTTCCTGGTGATTTTTTTTTTTTTTTTTTTTTTTTTTTTTTTTTTTTTTTTTGAAATTTAGGAACACCAAATGAAGCAAATTGAATCAGATTACATTTTGGTTTCATCTATATAAAACAAATTTAATTCAAATACAGAATTACTCTCATGAGTGGAATGGAAGGAGCGAGTTATGTTTTTGTTTTTATTTTTACATCAGTCTATCACTGATGGAGTGGAGGAAACCAGAGTGTCTGGAGAAAACCACTGACCTTCAGCAAGCCAACCGACAAACTTTCTCCCATTATGATCTGCCCTGAGAGGGATTCAAACATTTTTGATGAGACGGATTTGTATCTGTAAGTCTGACAATTAGATCACATGACCACAGAAACCCCACCCTATTTGAAGACTAGGTTGGTCAGCCATATGTGCTACTCACCTAATATAACCACTACGGAAACTAAGTTGGTACATTGCTTGCTGTGTAAGTTGGAGGTCGTGGGTTAGAAACCTGACCAGATCTGACCCAATACTTGAAAGTGCCTAGTGACTGTTCTTTTACCAAGCACTTGTCATTAGGAAATTAAAGGTATGGTTCTTTAAGATAAGTGAAATTCTTGACTTATTAAACACCATTACTCAACTCTAAACTCCCATAAAACTTACCTTATTAGAATCTAAATCTATCAACCAGATATCTGTTGGCAACTCAAAACCTTTCTTGTACGGGAAAAAACTTGATGGAATTCCAATGATGTAAGGTGTAGGAGCCAAAAATAGCTAAAAAATAAAAATAATTCATCAGAAATAAAGCCAAAAGTAATTTATCAGAAATAAAGCCAAAAGTAACTGAAAAATGAAAATAAATTATCAGAAATAAAGCCACAAGTAATTGAAAATAAAAATAATTCATTGAAAATAAAGCCCAAAGTAACGGAAAAATAATAATAATTCATCAGACATAAAGCCACAAGTAACTGAAAATAAAAATAATTTATCAAACATAAGAAAATAAAAATAATTTATCAGACATAAAGCCACAAGTAACTGAAAAATGAAAATAATTCATTAAAAATAAAGCTAAAGTAACTGAAAAATGAAAATAATTCATCAGAAATAAAGCCACAAGTAACTGAAAAGTAATGAATTCAACAAAAATTATTTTTCCTTCATAAGCAGTTAGCAGTAAATCAAAGCCAAAAGAAACTCTCAAAACTTGTACTATGGTAATCAATCAGAAAATCACAGGAACCTGTATTACTGGTATATCAGTATACACCTCTTAACTAGTACACATATATAGTACATACCTGTTCAGCTTGTGTCATACAGGTAGGTAAGAGTGGTATCACAGGAAACATATATTCTAATGGATATAACATAGACACAAAAGCCATCACACTCATAGACAATGCATTATAGTCTCTGGATTGCATAACCACCTAAAATATATTATAAACATAATGTGTTTAAAAATATGCATAAAAATCCATATAGGGTTGCTATTGTACAATCACAAGATAATTGAGGTAGCAAAGTCATTGAGCGGCATTATCTTATCTTGCTCAGTCTGTTTCAATCACTTCTAGTTGTAAACGTCTTCTGTAGTCGACCACAGGTGGTCTACTCTTTTTTGAAGTCTTCAGAGGTGTCTTTGGCGTGCACCGAGACATGGGACCTCATTTCTGAATCTCATCCGAAAGACGTTTTTTTTACAGCTTTAGTATGGGCAGGAGATGAAAATCATCTCAGAAAATTTCCAAGTCCCGGCTGAGGTTCGAACCCACAACCCTTGACTTAGAAAGCTGGTGACAGTACCACTCAGCCATGTCTATGCATAACAAGGTGAAGAAATGGATTTTGGTAATTCAGAATAAAATGGCAATAAGTAAGATAGAGAAGTCATTAAAGGACATTATAAGGAGGTTGTACTGTACCTTGCATTCTAGCATGATAGCTGTGAGGACTTTCATACACGTATCAACTCCTAGAAGTTCTAGCGGTAGATGTAATGGGAAATCTATCAATGTAAATCGTGTATGATCTGGTAGTGCAAACAGTAATGGAGCTTGCAGATCCTTAGGAAGAACCTGAACCTACAAAATATAAAAAATAAAATAAATAAAATTTATCCGATTTGGTTTCCATGGATACATGCAAATGTTTCTAGCTTAGTGATAGATTTTTATTACATTGAAACCTGCCTTTAAAATCACATCTATATAAGTGAGTGAGTGAGTTATTGTTTTAAAAGCCGCATCAGCATTATTGCAGCTATTCGCGGCTAGAAAAAGTAAAAGATACAATAGTATCAATAACACAAAGTATTAAAAAGTAAAATTAAAAATAACAACAAATAAGGGCCTCCTGGTTTCAAAACCAATAAAAATTGTAATTGCTCTTTTTTGTGTTATGCAAACCTGTATATAAGGGGCACCTGTCCATAAAGACCATTTTACTGATTTTCTTGAGTGACATTTATTTCCTACAGTAATTGCTCTTTATTCAGGTTAATCAAACCTGTATAAAAGAGTCACCTGTCCATAAAGGCCACTTGTACTAGTTCTCTTGGATGGCCTTTATTGCCAAATTGTTCTTAATTCAGGTTATCTAAACCTGCATATAAGGGTCACCTGTCCATAAAGGCCACTTGTTCTAGTTAATCTTGGATGGCCTTTATTGCCAAATTGCTCTTAATTCAGGTTATCCAAACCTGCATATAAGGGTCACCTGTCCATAAAGGTCACTTGTACTAGTTCTCTTGGATGTCCTTTATTGCCAAATTGCTCTTAATTCTGGTTATCCAAACCTGCATATAAGGGTCACCTGTCCATAAAGGTCACTTGTACTAGTTTTCTTGGATGGCCTTTATTGCCAAATTGTTCTTAATTCAGGTTATCCAAACCTGCATATAAGGGTCACCTGTCCATAAAAGCCACTTGTACTAGTTCTCTTGGATGGCTTTTATTGCCAAATTGCTCTTAATTCAGGTTATCCAAACCTGTATATAAGGGTCACCTGTCCATAAAGGCCACTTGTACTAGTTCTCTTGGATGGCCTTTATTGCCAAATTGCTCTTAATTCAGGTTATCTAAACCTGTATATAAGGGTCACCTGTCCATAAAGGCCACTTGTACTAGTTCTCTTGGATGGCCTTTATTGCCAAATTGCTCTTAATTCAGGTTATTAAAACCTGTATATAAGGACCACCTGTCCATAAAGGCCACTTGTACTAGTTCTCTTGGATGGCCTTTATTGCCAAATTTTTCTTAATTCAGGTTATCCAAACCTGCATATAAGGGTCACCTGTCCATAAAGGCCACTTGTACTAGTTCTCTTGGATGTCCTTTATTGCCCAGCTGCTTTTTATCCAGGTTATTAAAACCTGTATATAAGGATCACCTGTCGATAAAGGCCACTTCACCGACTCCTTTGGGTGGTCTTTATTGCTCTTTATTCAGGAATATAAGGGCCACTTTACATGTTTGACTGTAGCTTAAAGATCAAACTTTCTAGACTACCTATCTCTTGTGTAATGCATTTTGTCTTGGTTGAAAGGCCGAGTGGAATGGAATTGAGAAATAGTGTATACACCAGAGTTAAGATTCTTTCACTTATATTGAGACAGTCAGTTCTGTATGCTTTTAAAGAAAACATAAACATAAACATATTGATTTTTGGACACTGATACAGTGTGGTGATAAGCAAACTTATCGAGGGGCATTGTAAGAAAGTTTTACTATTTTAAACAATGACCTGTCCACTTGACCTATACTTTGAATATTTATTGTGGACCAGTACATTTATGCATAGGGAACACAAGTGGAAATTTCTGTTACATCATTGGAAAGCAAACATTGTTATTGTATCAACAGCGAATCCCAACACTACCCATGTACTGGGTGGATCGTGGTATACAAATATTCCTAATAAAGGTCAAACAGACAGGTCAATGTTATTTGACTTTACTGGGTGGATCCTGGTATACAAATATTCCTAATAAAGGTCAGACAGACAGGTCAATGTTATTTGCTTACAGTATAAGCTATAATCCTTTGATGAACATTATTTCAGTCAATTGGTGTATTCTGTTCAGTGAATTCTATAAACCTACACTGGCAATGAAGTGGATTTTAATTTACATAACAATCATCTATTATATTAAACTGATGGGGAATACAAATTGATTTTTAATGTTAAACAACAGCTTTCATTTTCACTGGAATATATACAAAATGTCACAGTCAGTCAGGTTCAAGACTGAGACTCGAAGATAACCAAGTAAGGTTAAGATAACCATCTTGAAATTGGTGAGACCATGGTTTGATACTGCGAGGAGAGAGAGAGAGAGAGAGAGAGTGTGTGTGTGCGTGGTTTGTCATGAAAATACTGAATAGAAAACAAATTTGAGAGAGAGAGAGAGAGAGAGAGAGAGAGAGAGAGTGTATGTGTGTGTGTGTGTGGTTTGTCATGAAAATACTGAGTAGAAAACAAATTTGAGAGAGAGAGAGAGAGAGAGAGAGAGAGAGAGGGTGCATGTGTATGTGTGTGTGGTTTGTCATAAAAATACTGAGTAGAAAACAAATTTGAGAGAGAGAGAGAGAGAGAGAGAGAGAGAGAGTGTGTGTGTGTGTGTGTGTGTGTGTGTGTGTGTGTGTGTGTGTGTGTGTGTGTGTGGTTTGTCATGAAAATACTGAGTGGAAAACAATTTTGAGAGAGAGAGAGAGAAAGAGTCCGAGAGAGAGAGAGAGAGAGAGCATGTGTGTGTGGTTTGTCATGAAAATACTGAGAAGAAAACAAATTTGAGAGAGAGAGAGAGAGAGAGAGAGAGAGAGAGAGAGAGAGAGAGAGAGAGAGCTGGGGAAGAGAGAAAGAGTGAGCACTTTAGTTAATATTCAATAAATATTGAATAAACTATTTATATATATTGTCACATGAAAACTATGTGTATTATTGTTAACTGGGATGATATTTCTATAGCTTGGAGATATTTTTTCTACTAAAACACCTACACATTTAATAACAACAGGTTATTGAGGTCACGTGAAAGAGAAGATGAGGAGGAGGCGGAAACTCAATTTATTAAATTCTAATTCTAGAAAATGTCAAACTGTCAACAAATCATCAACCACGTCTTCCAATATGTCCAAACAAAATAAAATACATGTTTCAGGTTTCCCCGATTGACTCTAATATAGTAAGGCCCACACTAAAAATTTTCTTCACTCTCTCGAACAATTTCATATGTGTCGATAAATTGTTATATACCTAAAGAATGTTTATGAAAAAAAAAAAACATGCAGCAACACACAACAATGATAAAGATAATAAGTAAATATAAGTTTTACATGTATAGATCTTGTATTACTTTTCTTTTTCAATATTTCCTCTCAGTTTGCAAAATATTGGTGTTGCCAATGACCATAAAAATTTTCAGACAAAAACATAACAACAAAATCAGGGATTTATCAGGGTCTTTTGGGAAAAGGCCCTAAACTAAAAATTGGGAAAACTATCAACTTTTTGCTCATTTTGGGAAATCTTTGACATCATTTTTGTTGGCATTAATGATTAAATCTAATGCTTTTAGTGTATTGAGTTGATTGAAGATTGAGAAAAGCAGCCACATTTATGGCCAGACTTCAGCTATGTGTTTGGTACGGTTTTTTAATTGGGAATTTTCTCAGCCCTTTTGGGAAAAAACAATGTTTTTTCAATTGGGAATGCGGCCCTAAATAGGCCTTTGATAAATCCCTGAAAATACCTAAAGACCCTAACTTTTGGGGTTTTTTTAAGAGTGAAACCTGAAACACATATTTTGTTTTGTTTGGCCTAGCCATCATAACAATTTATAGTGATCCCAAATATTTGTATTATAGTTAACATAAAATGGCAAAATAAAGATTTTATATGATTTTCATCCCTAAAAACATTTACCAACCCTGTAATTCCTAAGTCATAAATTCAATTCATAGAAATACTATTTCTAATTTCCTCCTGTTTTTGTCACTTTTATAATACAAATCAATACAAATTTATACCAAATACACAAATCACGTTTATCAGGTTTTCGTTCTTGGAATATAAGATTGAGTCTACTCAGTCTGATGTATAAGCTACTTGTGGTAGAAAACCAATCTCTTCTGAAGCTACAAGTGACCTTATTTTTTTTCCTAAGATTCAAGCCGGTGACAACAAACCCTTTAATATATGGCGAGTGCAGTCTTGAAAATGTTGAAAATCACACCCAGGTCAGACAGAGAGTTCCACTATTGAATTAAATTGCATTAACTACGACAAATTTGTCAAGTCAGAGTCATCTCAGGGGCTGCTGTCAGCCTACCTATTTTTATTGCTAAAACTTCATTCTGCTAATTTCTGGCCCAGGACTGCATGGGTATCCAAAGCTATCTATTACCGGTAAATGGTTGTTTTTTTTGTGTTTATAATTTTGTATTTTTATCATTTTATTGACATTTTGATTGATTCCACTTCAATATGGTTATTAACTTTCTAAAATCTCATGACCTTGGTGGCAAAGCGGTCTACAGTCACAACCTAGGTAGGTTTGAATCCCACTTGAGATTCATAGTTTGAGAAAGATTGTCAGTTCACTTGCCAAAAATTGGTGGTTTTTTTTGGTTTTTTTTTTGTTATTTTGTTTTTTTTTTTTTTTTTGTTTCTTACACCATTCTTAATCTTCTGACTACCCCATCATTTAAGTTCTTAATCATCTGACTACCCCATCATTTAAGTTCTTAATCTTCTGACTACCCCCATCATTTAAGTTCTTAATCTTCCGACTACCCCATCATTTAAGTTCTTAATCTTCCGACTACCCCCATCATTTAAGTTCTTAATCTTCCGACTACCCCATCATTTAAGTTCTTAATCTTCCGACTACCCCCATCATTTAAGTTCTTAATCTTCTGACTACCCCCATCATTTAAGTTCTTAATCTTCCTACTACCCCCATCATTTAAGTTCTTAATCTTCCGACTACCACCATCATTTAAGTTCTTAATCTTCTGACTACCCCCATCATTTAAGTTCTTAATCTTCCGACTACCCCATCATTTAAGTTCTTAATCTTCCGACTAACACCATCATTTAAGTTCTTAATCTTCCGACTACCCCATCATTTAAGTTCTTAATCTTCCGACTACCCCCATCATTTAAGTTCTTAATCTTCCGACTACCCCCATCATTTAAGTTCTTAATCTTCCGACTACCCCCATCATTTAAGTTCTTAATCTTCTGACTACCCCCATCATTTAAGTTCTTAATCTTCTGACTACCCCCATCATTTAAGTTCTTAATCCAGGGCTCAAAGTGACTTTTTGAATCTAGGAGCCAGCCTGGCTCCTTATATAAAAAAATTAGGCGCCAATTGAAATTTTTAGGCGCCAATTGAGACATTAAATTCCCGACAGGGTCATATAGTAACCACGAAAACAGGGCTTTCCATGATTCTTGGAACTTACGCTGAGTCAGAGACTTCTGTTTCTTCTCCTCCGGCTCGTCAACGCTGTGATCGATTGCCTGCTTTTTGGGAGCAGCGCCTCTTGGCTTGAAAAAACTATCAATAGACTGCCGCTTCCCAGCCATGCTTATTGTTCTATTCGGAACACTTTTGACGTTTTGTGTATATATATATACGAAAGAATCCCTGTGAAATTCACGAGGTAGTCCGAGGAGTACCGGAAACACTTTGACAATATGTAAAACACAAATAGAAAAACGGAAATGGACATGATCGAGAATTTTGAACTCCCGAAAAAGCGGTCGCCAACTTGGCGACTTATGAGTAAAAATTGGTCGCCAATGGAAAAAATTGGTCGCCATGGCGCCTAATTTAGTCGCAACTTTGAGCCCTGTAATCTTCCGACTACCCCCATCATTTAAGTTCTTAATCTTCTGACTACCCCCATCATTTAAGTTCTTAATCTTCCGACTACCCCCATCATTTAAGTTCTTAATCTTCTGACTACCCCCATCATTTAAGTTCTTAATCTTCCGACTACCCCCATCATTTAAGTTCTTAATCTTCTGACTACCCCCATCATTTAAGTTCTCAATCTTCCGACTACCCCCATCATTTAAGTTCTTAATCTTCCGACTACCCCCATCATTTAAGTTCTTAATCTTCCGACTACCCCCATCATTTAAGTTCTTCTTAATCTTCCGACTACCCCCATCATTTAAGTTCTCAATCTTCCGACTACCCCCATCATTTAAGTTCTTAATCTTCCGACTACCCCCATCATTTAAGTTCTTAATCTTCTGACTACCCCCATCATTTAAGTTCTTAATCTTCCGACTACCCCATCATTTAAGTTCTTAATCTTCTGACTACCCCATCATTTAAGTTCTTAATCTTCCGACTACCCCATCATTTAAGTTCTTAATCTTCCACTACCACATCATTTAAGTTCTTAATCTTCTGACTACCCCCATCATTTAAGTTCTTAATGTTCCACTACCCCCATCATTTAAGTTCTTAATCTTCCGACTACCCCCATCATTTTAAGTTCTTAATCTTCCGACTACCCCCATCATTTAAGTTCTTAATCTTCCGACTACCCCCATCATTTAAGTGAAAAAATGAAGTGGAGTAGAGTGGAGTGGAGTAATGGTGTTTTATGCCCCAGTCAAGATTCTTTCACTTATTTCGAAGCGGTCAGTTCTGAGATGAAAGATTCTTGAGAGAAGCATAAGAATCCAAAACCAGCACTCCACGTCACTCTTTAAAATCTCCAATCACCATTAATTATCAATCTGTAGACTAATGTTTCCCATGAGAGTTGGTTTATATGTACACAGACACTCGTGTCTAAATGAATATCGGCCCAGTAATCCAATCAATTCATATATTATAACTATTCTAATATTATTTTCAGTAATGAAAATTGTAAATTGAAATTACAGCCTAACCTGCCTTAAAGACCACCACTATATAAGGGGCACCTGCTTATAAAGGCCAGTGGGCCCATTATTTGACTTCATACTATCCATGTATTCATTGTTAGCGTGTTCGTTATTTTTGTATTTTATTGTATGAAGTATGGATCGTTGTCGCAAAATAAAATAAAAGTAATTGCAAACAGCGAAACATATTACATGTACTGTATTAATATTTGTTGAGTAATGATTTTGTAATTGATAATATTCAAAGAGCTCTGAGATCACAGAAACATGAAATATGTGTCTTTGTCACAAAATTAATTAAATATACAAAATTAATTACTTAGTAATAATAAGAACAAACATACTGCTAATATTTGTGGAGAAAATGATACATTTAATCAAATTAGGACGTTTACATAAATTCTGTTTTTTTAATGCAGGGTTTTATCAGGGTCCTTTGGGAAAAGGCCCTAAACTAAAAATTGGGAAAAACTATCAATTTTTTGCTCATTTTGGGAAAACTTCGACATCATTTTTGATGCCATTTAATAATGAATAATCTTTTTCTGCCGTTAAGTGTTTATCAGTGTTTAATTAAACTTGATGTTCGAGTTTGTCATCATTGCATTTTGCCGCTTTACTTTCAATCTCAACGTCAGAAGTCTGTATACTCATGGTCTCAGAAGCCATGCATTTGATGTAGAAGCGGTATTTCATGTTGGGTTAAAATAATCTAGAATCTTTTTACTTGATTTTGCATCCTCTGTCTTGAGGCACTTTGTGTAAAACTTGCTTTTGGGTGACATTATGGAGTTATTGAATCATGATTTCTTAAGTGTATTTTTTAATTGGGAATTTACTCAGCCCATTTTGGGAAAAAATCAATGCTTTTCCATTGGGAATGGGGCCGAATTTCGGCCCTAAATATGCCCTTGATAAATCCCTGTAATGACAATGCAGGATTATGAGTTGTTACAGTGTAATGCTTTCTTTTTAACCATGTAAATTATTGCAGTCTAATCATGCTAGATATATTTGCATTGTTTTATTAACAGTCTAGAATCTAGAAAACTCAGCTATATATAAAACTATTTTTTTACAGAAATGGCACTCAAATGCGAATATTACGAAAAATAAAACTGCCATGATATTTATACTGTAAACCAACTCTTATTCATATACAATTAACTTCATATATTTCTCGAGGACAAAATAATAATTATGAACTTGTTTCCGAAAATGATATTTATTTTATCAAATATTCATCTTTAATCCATATAGCAAAATTTTATAGCTGCATAATATGGTTTTGCAGTGATTTCCCTAAAATTTGTAGCAAGAGGTAGATTGACTAATTCGAAAGGCCTGGGGTTAAGGGGGTGACTAGGTGAAAATAATTTTCAGGTCTTCTGAAGGCAATTTTATGAATTCTAACCAGCAAATTTGGAGTTTTAGGCAGTCAAATCTGCCTGATGCCGGCTCTTAAGGAAAACACTGGTTTTGGTAAGAGAAACACCACAGTTATTAGCCGTGAATAAAGTGATCATTATACAATATGGTATTGATTAATCTAGCCCAATGGCCAGTATAAAATGTTCACAACATTGTTTGATTAAATGGTTTTACATCCCAGTCAAGAATATTTCAATCATATTAAGACATCATCAGCTATAGGTAAAGTTGCAGAAATTTTCACCTTTGCAGTGCACTCAGGGCAATGTGTAGGGAGGGTTCTTTTAACATGCGAATCCTGCTGTGACATTGAGGGGCATCAGTCTTTATGGTCTCTTCAAAAGGACTATGTAACTTTCATTTCTAAATGCAGAATGCTTCGCGAAAGAACAGTCACTACCTATGTTAAAGTCTTGGTCAGACCAGGCTGCAGTTCAAACCCACAATCTCCCACATACAAAGTGAGCACTATTAACTGAGCTACAACAGTGGTCTTCACTGGCCAGGAGAAATGTTTACAAAAGATAAACACACTAATGCAGGTGATCCTTCATCAATCATCTCATGCAATAATGGTAAGTGGGAGGTCCTGGGTTCGAACCCCGGCCGAGTCTGACCCAAGACTTGAAAGTGGGTAGTGACTGTTATTTCGCCAAGCACTCGGCATTACGAAATGAAAGTCACGGTTCTTTTGGATGGGAACTTAAAATAAACGAGGTCCCGTGTCACGGTGGGCTTGGCACGTTAAAGAACCCTGCTGTATAATGCCATCAGCACAACGCACAGGCAAAATTTCTGCACCTTTGCCTATAGCTGGCGATGTCTCGATATAAGTGAAATATTCTTGACTGGGACGTTGAACACCATTACTCAACTCAACTCATACAATAATGCTAGGACTTGGTGGTCAAGTGGTTCACTTACAGAACACAATCCTTCTCACCATCTAGGCTCCAACCCCACTCAGACAGATTCTAGAGTAAGAAAATTTGTCAATAAAATTGCTATGTTTCCATTCCTGGTAGCCAAAATCACCATTGGCTACTAATTTCTGAGGAATTCTTTCAAAAAGTAACCTTTTTTAGCAAATTTGTGGAAAAATACTTTAAAAAGGACTATATTTTTACAAATTTTGGAAATTTGGCTACTAATTATTTTAAATTTATGGAAACCTAGAAATTGCCGTCATTGATATAATCTGGGTTTTTTTCTAGTTTTCTTCAACATCACATAACTGACTGCCTTGATCTAAACTAGGTCCCAAAGAAACCTTTTTCAATCCACTCCCATACATGTAGAATGCCAGGTATGTTAGGTATCAAAACCCCTCATGGCAACAAACAGATAGCAGTCATTCCGAAATGCTGTCGGAACCTTGGACATGTCTGGTAAAAAAGCAGGGTGGACTGATGAAAAATTCTGTATTTCCGGTCCGCATGTCTGATAAGATTTTAGTATTTCCTTACTAGTTTTTCTAAACTCTGCTAGGTGGCTAAGGTAAATAACATGCTTAATGTACTGAAATGTATCCACCTAGCGGAATTAAAAATAGAAAAACTGTGAGCTTGTAGAAAAATAACCTCCCCCCCCACTCCCCCACATAAAAAAAATCCATCGGATCAAATTTTTAAATAGAAGGTGCACATCTACATTATATCCCAAAGATTGTGTGAAAGTTTCATGAAAATCCATTGAAGGGTTTAGGAGGAGTTGCAGATAAGAGATAGGTACCCTAAGGTGCAACGGAAGGACGGACAGACACACAGACAGACACCCCTATCACTATATACCCCCCCACTTTTTAAGCGAGGGGTATAATAATTAAGGTCTAAAACAGGGTAATCATAGTCAGGTAGGGGCTTTATGTAACTTTAAAACTTGAAAGCAAGTTTTTGGTCTGGTAAAAATTCAAGTTTTACCAGACCTAATGTCCTGTAAACCATTTACAAGTTCCACAATGTCTGAGATGGTTATAAAGCCATATATATACTGAGAGTGCAGAGGAGTAAACCAAATCCCAACAAAAAATACAAAAATTTACAAATGAATTAACATTTATATATACTCATCAGATATTTTTCAAATACATAGAAATTGATCTAATCAAAGCAGACTGCCATTTAAATAAATCTATGATTACTTATTCTACATAGTGATGCGAAACTCTAGATGCATTAAATAAGAATTTTTTTTTAATTTGATTTGATGTTATAAATGCAGGCTGCTATTTAAATTAAATCCATAACTACTAGTTCTACATAGTGATGGGAAATTTTAGATGCATTAAATAAAAAATTTAATTTGCCATATTTTAATTATTTGATTTGAACTAATCAATGCAGGCTCCTATTTAAATTAATCTATAATTACTAATTCTACATCATGATGAGAAATTTTGAATGCATTAAATTAAGATTAAATATTTGATTTGATTTAATTTAATGCAGGCTGCTATTCAAATAAAATTTAAAATTACAAATTCTACATAGTGATGGTAAACTTTAGATGCATTAAATTCAGAGTTTTTTTTAAAAAAAATTTAAAATTTACCGGTATTTTATAGTTACGTAATAAGGATGTTAAGCATTGCTACTTTGATCAGACACTGAGGAATGTAGCAGATATCACAACAAGCTTTAGCCCGCCACGAGCAGATCAATATTTCCCACAGTTCAGCTTTATTTTCTCCGTCAAAATCAATACTCTGAGAAACTGACAGAAATATCTATCTTCTAGTCAGTTAGCACAGTAGTAAGGCCAAAGCAAAAAAAATATATGTTAAAACTCTTAGAAAAAATTAAGATCGGTAAGTAGGCATTTTTTATATTTTTTTACACTAACCATATGGGACAAGGAGTGAGTAAGTAAAGGTGTTTAACATCCCAGTCCAGAATATTCACTTATAATAAGACGCCGCCAGCAATATGCGAAGGTGCGGAAATTTTGCCTGTGCATTGCACTGATGGCATTATACAGCAGGGTTCTTTAGCATGCCAAGCCTACTGTGACACAGGACCTTGTTTATTTTAAGTTCCCATCCGAAAACAAGGTGGCTTTCATTGGCGAAAAAACAGTCACTACCCACTTCCAAGTCTTAGGTCAGACCCGGTCGGGTTTTGTACCCTCTTACAGAGCGAGCACTCTACAAACTAAGCTACTGCAGTGGTTATATGGGACAAGGATGCCAACTTTAATACATGTATACAGGTATAGTTAGCACAATAGTAAGGCCAAAGGAAAAAATAGTCGCTAACACTCTTAGATACATAAGGGTTGGGATGTAGGCATTTGTTTTTATTTGTTTTTAACGCTCACCATATAGGCAAGGATGCCAACTTTATCATAACATTGTTCAAAAGTGTCAAAATATTGTCATGTAAGAATTTTCAGCTTAGGCATAAAAATTTAGGGTCAGTTAGGTTATTGGAAACATTTATTTTTTTCTGCAGGCCTTAACCCTGTAATGTGTTTAAAGAAACTAGTGTTGTGAATATAACCTTAATTGACATTTATAAACATAAAAGATGGCACACTATGGCTAATCCCCATGACAATTAAAATGCATGTGATTAAGTCTGGATACTGTTAAAGAGTATAGAAAAATTATAATCCCCTTGGCTGTCATTATTTTATATTCTACCAGTTTCATTAATATTCCATTTACAGGGATTCATCAAGGGCCTATTTAGGGCCAAAATTCGGCCCCATTCCCAATGGGAAAATGGTGAATTTTTCCCCAAAATAAGCTGAGAAAATTCCCAATTAGAAAATTGTGTTGTTTTTAAATGAAAATGAAAGTTAGTTTTGTGAATCCCTCCAATCAGCAAAATCAAGAATAGGATTCTAGAATATTTTAAAACAACATCTAAAAAGCAAGATGAAAATACTGCTTCTACATCAAAGGCTTCCGAGGTTGTGAGTAAACCGACTTCTGATATGAAGTTTTCCCAAAATGAGCAGAAAGTTGATAGTTTTTCCCAATTTTTAGTTTAGGGCCTTTTTCCAAAGGACCCTGATAAATCCCTGATTTATTTTTAGTATTTACTGAAAATAAATTATATATATTTCATGTCTCGGTAGTCCATTCATTGATTAAGTGAAGTAAAGTGGAATGGAGTAATGGTGTTTTAACGCCCAAGTCAAGATTCTTTCACTTATATCCAGGCAGTCAATTCAAGAATGGTTGAGAAAACCTGAGTACACAGAGAAAATCTCTGTAATCTTCGTCAAAAAAGCTGACAAACTTTCTCATGCTAAGATCTGCCCGAGTGGGATTTGAACCTAGGTGTTGAGAGGCACTGTTGTTGGTAGTGATGGGACATCGGTTCAAAAGCACAATCAATATCGGTTGGAATCAGTTGGTGCTTCCGATGCGATTTTACCCATTATAATCGGTTACATGCTTTTCTAATTTTACTGCTTGTTTGAGAAGTGAATGTGTGTTTTTTGTGCTTACTAATTAGTATCAGATATAATCTAGCTAGCACATATATGTAAACTCACTAGTAGCACTGTACTATATTTGTATACTTTTGCTTTCTATATATATCTAACTATTGTTCCACTACGTTGTTAAGACGCAGATCCTAGCGAGGCTTTCTAAAGACCAGAATGGAATGGTGAGGGACTGAACACGGATTCCAGAAACATATGATGATCGATTATGTAAATACACCATCGATAATTGGAATCGGAAGCTTCAAAACGCCGCTAATCGATTCTTACCGATAATCGGAACAGCACTAGTGGTTGGTAAGTGCATGCTTTAGACCAACATAAAGGTCTCGTCATTCAATGGTCTGAAGTCAAGTAAAAAGTCTGTCCCGAGCCATTAGGCCCATCAGGCCGGAGCTTATCCCGGTTTCGGTGGCGTTAAGTGACTGAGAGTACAAGACTCTCCCCTGAATGGGACGCCGGTCCATCGCAGGGTTAACCCCCAGCATTTTGCTGGTACTCATTTATTTTTCAGCTGAGTGAACTGGGACAAGGTGAAATTAGGGTCTTGCTCAAGGACACAACACATCGCCCAGTCCAGGGATCGAACCCACGACCTTTGAATCATGAGTCCAACGCCTTAACCACTAGGCCACGCGCTTCCACGGTCTGAAGTCACTGTTTACAGTAATCACAGTACCAGGAATGTCATTAACTTTTAAAGTACCAGACTAATTTTTAAAAGTCAGTCCAACCTGACTTATATGCCACCTCTATATAAGGGCCACCTGCTTATAAAAGCCAGTAGAATTGTATCCCAATTGTTCCTTATTCATACTATTTGAACCTGTATATAAAGGCCATCTGCCCATAAAGGCAACTTCTACTGGTTCCCTTGGATGGCCTTTAAAGACAGGTTTGACTGTAACAGGCAGAAATCTAATAAGACATTGCATTTAACCACTTGGAATTCAAAATAGCCAGCATCTTTTTAGAGAAAGCAGACATTTTTCGGTGGTTAAAGGCACGATACCTCTCACTGTCAAGGACCTGATCTCACTTAGACAGATCATAGTGAGTTTACCTGCCAAAAGTTATTGGTTTTAACCAATTTACTCATGTTCTCTCCACCATTCCAGGAATAAGTTTCTCAATCTTAATGAAACACTTGTGACCAGGACATTTACAAATTTTGTTAAAAGTTGGTGCTTTTATAATGTATTTTTTCAAAAATCTGTCAAAAAAGTTTTTTTTAAAGAAGTTCTCACAACATAAGTACCCAACGGTGATTTTGGCTACCAGAAATGGAAACAAAGCAATACAGTGCCAATACCACAAAGCCCACTACAAAACCATTTAGCGTTAATTGCTTTTCTCCTAGGCAGAAAATTTCCCCTCTAGAGATCATATAAATCCAATTGTCATTAAGTCATATTTTGCCTGTAGTTAAGTGACATCAATACTAATCCTTAAGGGAAAATTAATGGTGTTTAAGGAAGACGGCCTAATTTAACAACTTTAGTCTTAACATAGAAATCGAAATAATGACTTAAAATTAATCAATAATCCGTCTCGAGTCTGGTAAGCATTATATACCACTAAAACTTGAACAACTGTCAGATGTCATTTCAAATAAGTCTCAAAAAGAACCAAGCAGTGAAATAAAGATTTTGTGTCAAGTACGCAGTATTTCAAACAGACCTCTAGGATTTATATATATCTAAAAACATGTATTGGATCATAACGTGTATGAATTGAGTTGAAGTTAACATCCCACCAGAGGCTGACATTTTTTTAATTTCAGGGCTGTATGAAATCAGCTGAAATCAAATATATTCTTTGTAAAATTTCCAAATGGAAAACAACTGGACTGGATTATATTAATTAAAAGCTGAATCAACTTATATTTCATTCAGTAACTAGAATTCATCTAAATATTTGAGGGACATAAAACTTGACCAATGTCAGCCATTTTGTTGACCAATCAGACTTATAAGTCAGCCATCTTTGTTCACAAATCAAGACCAAACCAATGTCAGCCATATTGTTTACAGATCAAGACCTGACCAAAGTCAGCCATCTTGTTCACAAATCAAGACCTGACCAAAGTCAGCCATCTTGTTCACAAATCAAGACCTGACCAAAGTCAGCCATCTTTGTTCACAAATCAAGACCTGACCAAAGTCAGCCATCTTGTTCACAAATCAAGACCTGACCAAAGTCAGCCATCTTGTTCACAAATCAAGACCTGACCAAAGTCAGCCATCTTGTTCACAAATCAAGACCTGACCAAAGTCAGCCATCTTGTTCACAAATTAAGATCTGACCAAAGTCAGCCATCTTGTTCACAAATCAAGACCTGACCAAAGTCAGCCATCTTGTTCACAAATCAAGACCAAACCAAAGTCAGCCATCTTGTTCACAAATCAAGACCTGACCAAAGTCAGCCATCTTGTTCACAAATCAAGACCAAACCAAAGTCAGCCATCTTGTTCACAAATCAAGACCTGACCAAAGTCAGCCATCTTGTTCACAAATCAAGACCTGACCAAAGTCAGCCATCTTGTTCACAAATCAAGACCTGACCAAAGTCAGCCATCTTGTTCACAAATCAAGACCTGACCAAAGTCAGCCATCTTGTTCACAAATCAAGACCTGACCAAAGTCAGCCATCCTGTTCACAAATCAAGACCTGACCAAAGTCAGCCATCTTGTTCACAAATCAAGACCTGACCAAAGTCAGCCATCTTGTTCACAAATCAAGACCTGACCAAAGTCAGCCATCTTGTTCACAAATCAAGACCAAACCAAAGTAAGCCATCTTGTTCACAAATCAAGACCTGACCAAAGTCAGCCATCTTGTTCACAAATCAAGACCAAACCAAAGTCAGCCATCTTGTTCACAAATCAAGACCTGACCAAAGTCAGCCATCTTGTTCACAAATCAAGACCTGACCAAAGTCAGCCATCTTGTTCACAAATCAAGACCTGACCAAAGTAAGCCATCTTGTTCACAAATCAAGACCTGACCAAAGTCAGCCATCTTGTTCACAAATCAAGACCTGACCAAAGTCAGCCATATTGTTCACAGATCAAGACCTGACCAAAGTCAGCCATCTTGTTCACAAATCAAGACCTGACCAAAGTCAGCCATATTGTTCACAGATCAAGACCTGACCAAAGTCAGCCATCTTGTTCACAAATCAAGACCTGACCAAAGTCAGCCATCTTGTTCACAAATCAAGACCTGACCAAAGTCAGCCATCTTGTTCACAAATCAAGACCTGACCAAAGTCAGCCATCTTGTTCACAAATCAAGACCTGACCAAAGTCAGCCATCTTGTTCACAAATCAAGACCTGACCAAAGTAAGCCATCTTGTTCACAAATCAAGACCTGACCAAAGTAAGCCATCTTGATCACAGATCAAGACCTGACCAGTCAGCCATCTTCTTTACAAATCAAGACCAAACCAATGTCAGCCATATTGTTTACAGATCAAGACCTGACCAAAGTCAGCCATCTTGTTCACAAATCAAGACCTGACCAAAGTCAGCCATCTTGTTCACAAATCAAGACCTGACCAAAGTCAGCAATCTTGTTCACAAATCAAGACCTGACCAAAGTCAGCCATTTAAGTGAGATTTCAATTGTGCTCACCACTTTTGACAAACCACTGTACTTAAAAGTTTCATATACATACAAAAATACACAAATCTACTGATGTAATGACGTTTTGCTTCATCACACAAGTTAATAGCATCAAGAACTGTGAGCACTTCCACTGTTACAACTTTGGCTGACCCATGATGGTACCAAATAATGAATTCATATTATTTTAAAAGGGGTTGATTGACGATCACGGGGCCTTATGTGCCAGCCGGCACAGAGAGGATAGACGAGGTGAGTGTGATTAAAGATCATACAAAAATCATAAACATTAGTGAAACATAGTAAATATGTCTTGTTATACAAAATAACAATTTTAGTGATAAAAATCGTTCTGGCTCATTTATAAAGCCAAGCAAAAAAAATATGTGTTACTCTTAAAATTAACTGGAGTTGGAAGGTATTTTACGCTTTGTTTTCCTGCATTTATGTTTCTTTATTTTTGGTCGTTAACAGTGCAAATATTTCGCAAAGTGAGAGTGAATATTGAAAAAGAAAACTGATGCAAAATAGTTCAATCCTGTGCACATTAAAACTTGTACCATTTTATTCTCTTTCCATGTTTCTGCATGCTTGATTTGTCAGAAAAAAAGTAACCTGTGTATCTATGTATATATATCTGTGTTAGCACTGGGAATTGATTACTACTGGCCAGTTGACTAATATTTAAGTAGAAAAATTTAGAAATTTAAATTGAAATTTGACTAGCCAACAAAATTGAACAAATAAACAAAAAAAACACCTTTCAGATATGTTTGAAGAGTCAATCCAAAATCTGCATAGAAAAAATTTGGGGTGGCTATACTAAAACATGAGGTCTGTCGACAAACCGGAAAACCCCTTTTTTGTTTGGTCTAATCAAATGTTATACATACCTCCACTCTGGTTTTACCAGGAACAGGTACAGGTGCACTTAACAAACGTAGAATCCAGGTTTCTATTTCTTTGACTTCATGCATCACTAATCCTGTAATATTATCACTACCTTGGCCTGTTAGAACTCCCCATACCGTGTCCCTAAAAAAACAAAATCATCATTTAACATACAGTAAAATATTATCACTACCTTGGCCTGTTAAAACTCCCCATACAGTGTCTCTAAATCAAAGTACTGAAGGTACTGAAGCATCAGCTAAACTGAGCAATTTGATAAAAAAAATGTGCACTTGAAACTGAGATTTGTCTAATGAATCAGTAACAAATGGAAATCATGCAAATAATAGATACTGTGATCGGTAAGCTTCTAACAACAAGTCTGCTTTTTATGCAAGTTGTTAGGTTCTAACATATAAATATGTTACAATGGTCAAAATGGACATGCCACGCAATGTTTATCAATTGAGTAAACTAAGTAATTTGCATAAATATAAATTTTCAATTTTTCAAAAACAAAGAGAGGCTACTAAAGACCCGACCCCAAATCTGAGTGAAATATCTCAAGCGTAATGTAAAAAAGTCCAGAAAAACCATCATTTTGATAAAATTCACAAAGTGAAAGGGGCATAACTCCACTAAAACGCAGTTGACTGGAAGAAAACCCAAACTGGATCTGTAATCACCACCATCATCATCATTATCACTCCTCATATCACATTTTGATCATCAACATGAAGATATCATCATCATCATCATCACCGTCGTCATTAGCAGCAGCAGTAGAACCTATGCCATGACAATCACCACCACCATTATATTAATCATTTTTAGAAATCCTCATGTTACATCATTAATGTGGTCACATCATCATCATAGCTTTTCGTGTCACATAATCATCATGGTAACATCGTCATCATTATCAGTAGCAGCAGTACTGAATGTCATCATCATCATGTCACATCATCAGCATGAAGACATTGGCTTTGTCATCATCATCATCATCGTGAATTATTATCATCATCGACAGCAGCAGAACTGAATGTCATCACCACCATCTTCATCATCATTATCATCATCATCATCATACTATCGGCAGTGCTCAGCAGTACTGAATGTCATCATTGCCACCATCATCATCATCGGTAGCAACAGAACTCATGTCACAATCATAATCATCATCATAGTTCATCAAGTCACATCGTCATCATCACCATCATCATTCATAGCAACAGAGCTTATTTTCATCACCACCATCACTATCATCTTCCTCATCACGATAATCATTATCATCATCGGCATCAACAGAACTCATGTCATCACCATCATCAACATCATTATCATATCTCCTTATGTCACATCATCATCATGGTGACATCATCATCATATCTCCTCATGTCACATCATCATCATCATCATCATTATATCTCCTCATGTCATATCATCATCATCATGGTGACATCATCATCATCATTGGCAGCAGCAGGACTGAATGTCGTCATCATCATTATTATTGTCATCATCTTCATCAGATCATCATGCCACATCATCATCGACATAGTGTCATCATCACAAAAAAAAACTTTCACCATGACCAGCTATTTCCCTTAACTTGCAATTGACAGATTAACCATTGTTGAAGTCATTAATTTTATTCATTGAATTCACAATTAATTTGAAAATAAAATAAAAATAAAAATAAAACCTTTGTTTAAGAAATAATTAAATGTATTTAAAATTATTGTTGAATATATATAAATTGTCCAAGTGAGCTTCAAAAGCCTGAATTGGCATAAACCATCCTGACACAATAAGCTAATAATCTGTACCTCCCAATTACAGAAGTTGTCCAGGCAACTGTCTCTTTCAAAAAGTTTGTTGACAAGAATTGTGTACAAAAGGGGAAATATTTCTGAATACGATTAATTGAAAATTAATTGATTATTATTTAGACAACTAAATTGTTACAATAAAATTACTTTGAATTTAAGAAAAACTGTAAGAGGAGTTGAGTTCACAAAGTAGGTACCCCCATTCTAATACTTGCTAAAAAGTGACTAAGTTTCAAAGTATGGAAAAATGGAGAAAAAATCTTGAAATATTTCCATAAAGTCAGGTGCACATCTTCAATATATATATAAACATTCTGTGAAGTTTCAAGGCTTTTGGTTGAAAACTGTAAGAGGAGTTGAGTTCACAAAGTAGGTACCCCCATTCAAATACTTGCTAAAAAGTGACTAAGTTTTAAAGTCTGGAAAAATGGGGAAAAAATCTTGAAATATTTCAATAAAGTCAGGTCACATCTTCAATATATATATTAACATTCTGTGAAGTTTCAAGGCTTTTGGTTGAAATCTGTAAGAGGAGTTGAGTTCACAAAGTAGTTACCCCCATTCAAATACTTGCTAAAAAGTGACTAAGTTTCAAAGTCTTGAAAAATGGGGAAAAAATCTTGAAATATTTTACATAAAGTCAGGTGCACATTCTCAATATATATAGAAACATTCTGTGAAGTTTCAAGGTTTTTGGTTGAAAACTGTAAGAGGAGTTGAGTTCACAAGATTGGTACCATATTTTCCCCGCCCTTAGTTTCTGTTCTACTTCACCAACGGTGCTCTAGAAATCGGAAGAACTTAAGAAAGCACAAGTTTTCCTGCATATTCGTATTAGAAATGTGAAATAAAGTAATATGGCTTCATGAAAAGAAATTAAATGTTGTAAAAACCATGGATTAAACTACTGACAACAACTTTAATCGGATATCCACTGTAAAAACGATCTAATAAGGACTTGTAACAAGGTAAATAAATTTTATCTGAAAATTTTAAAACATCGTTTTTTTTAGTTTTTTTTACATTTTGATTTCAAGTTGTTTTTTCTTGTCGATTTATTTTGTTGATTCAAAATAAACAACTGGAAAAGGTATTTAAATGAACATTGATGATGAAATTGTCTGTCTTCGGAGACATATGGTGAGAAGTGGAGTGTGTGTGGAAGATCGGAAGTATGTAGCAGAGATTCGAGAATAAAGCATGTCGTTTTATATTAAACTGATAACTGAAAAGGACAGGGTGTCATGATCATTTTAAAAGGGGCAAGGGTGTACTGGACTAAAAAGGTCAGTCACTACGCTATGTGAATACATTTGAGCAGGGGCATCGGGTGTCAAATGCAGGCATGCCCCCAAACACATGGCTAATTTGCATACGAACTACGGTATCGATATAGCCTACACAACTTCACGAGTCGCAAACGATTTATCAACATAGCCAATAACTTGTAAATAAACTTCTTCTTTCAGTTTCGTATCACATTTATGGGAATAATCTTTGATTTCTACTTTTTTGTTATGCATAATTTCGCTACCGGCAAAATGACAGGAATGAATTGAAAGCGGGAAAATCCTCGTGACATTATGATGAATATTAATGAACCAGGTCGGGATATCCCAAACACGAAATATTATTGACAATCAATTTTTAAAAAATATATATAATTTATCATCAAATGTGATCCATGTTTAAAGTTATTTAACTTAAAAACTGTTTAATGAGCATACTTTGTGTTTATTTATCGATGTCACTTTGCGTAAATTAAAAAAATCCAATATGGCGGCGACTGTAAAACAACCACATGTCAAGCACTGTAGGTCAAAAAGAAGAACGTCGGCGCGAACTGACAAGATCATCATTTTTGTTGGGTTTTCCGAGGGGCGTATACTTAATGGATTTTTATGGTTTTTATCTTAAAATTATCATACAAACGTGAAGAATTAAAATATATATCCAGCAAAAACAATTACGGACTAATACGCGTATGAATACATTTCAGATCGGCACATGTGTACATGATGAAAACATTGCTTTCGTAGCTTTCCGGGAGACCCAATCACTCAGATTAGAGTTTATACATACCTGGGATACCGTATATGGAAATTCCCGTAATTTCAGTCGAAACGAAGGGTTTGATTGGCTGTCAAGGTGAAATGAGAGCGGCGCTAAATACGAAAAAATCCAACGATCGCTATAAAGCATTCAGCATGGCTGATGCTTTAAAAAACAAAATGGTCATGTTTTGTCACACTTCAAAGAAATTTCTCGCATAGCGATTGGTTAACTTGCCAGGGTAAATAGAACTATATTCCGAAACCCACATGCAATGTTTAGCAGTAAAAGGAAAGTAACTTGTGCATCGCAGGTGTCTAGTTAGGATGGACAAACATGTCGACAACGTACTCGAGTCACACAAAATAGGAAATAGAAGTTAAAGAGATCAAACTAGTACCACTTTGAAGGGTGACAAAAAGGTTATACAGGGTTTTGGCAGGTTACATGGCACCATTTGTGCCCCATGCCCCATCAAAGATGAATGTAATTGATAAATCTTTGACAGAGTACATGTGGCACTGTAACCTGCCAAAACCCTGTATAACATATAATATACAGTGTTTAAACATCCAATCATTGCCACCATATGTTTAATCAGACTTATAAAGCATATCATTCAGGGATGAAGCTTAACTATTTTGAGTAGGGGTCCAGCTCACTTTAGAAAAGAAGTTGTAATAGTAATAAAAAGCTAAAATGTGTAAATATTAAGGGGTTAAGACTGATTTTTAGTAGCCATGGGCAACTGGGCTCCTGCTAATCTTCATCCCTGTCATTAAAGAAATATGCTTGCTCTGTATGTGGATGGTCAGGGTTAGACCATAAACCAAGGTCTGACCAAGGCATGTAAATAGGGGAGTGACTGTTCTTTCGCCAAGCACTTGCCATTTAGAAACTTAAGTTACTTTGTGCTTAAAAAGAGATCTTAAAAACTTATACTCGTGTCAATTTAAGCACAGCATACTAAAGAACCCTTCATTAATGCACTGCAAAGATAAAAATTTTAACCACTTCTCCTACAGCTGATGATGGTCTAATATAAGTGAGATATTTTTTGACTGGGACACAACACTGTGTTAATCAACAATGAGTCAATAAAAAAGGACTTGGGGCTTCAATATACTGTGGTGAGAAGTGAGGTAACCATGTTATCAAGGGGAATTATAACAGGCTTTGAATGGTTACTTAGTTTGCTATACTTGATTAAAAGGAACAAGACCTCCAGAAACTGTAGTTTTAAGGTAAACAAGCAAATACAGTAAATTAGGATCCACCGCCAGCAGATTTTTTTTAAAATTTTTATTATTATTTTTTTTTTATTTTGATTTGCACTTATGTTTAAAGGGCCATAACACCGATGAAAATAAGCAAACCAACTCGGGTTAACAATAAGTGCATTTCCTATCTACATGTATGTTGATACTTTTCACCAAGTTTCGTGAAATAGTGCTTCATAGTTTTAGAAAATTCGCGCAGACAAGAATTTTGGACGGACGGAAGGAAGGACAAACGGAAACTCGAATTTAATATCCCCCTTTTTCTTCAAAAGGCGGGGAATAAAAAGAATTAAAATTTTATACTGAAAGTTAAATGTGATGTCCAGCTTAAACAAGAGGGAGTGGTGATAAGTGTCAACAATCTTTGTTTTATTTTTGTTCCAACGGAACTCCTATGTGGAGTTTTAATAACACTAGGGTGATTTTAAAAGTTGAATGAACAGACAGTCCAGAAACTTGTCACAATTTTACCAAACTAAAGTAAGCCTGGGTATTGCCAGGGAGAGACCGATATGATATGTATTGCAATACAGATAAACCGATATCCAATACGTATTGCCGATACAGTACAACAGGGTTTCAACTTTCAAGCACTAACTTTTGAAACTTGTTAAAGTCAATCTATTTTATGGTGCCTTCTCAGGCCAATATGGCTACCATTACGTTGTCTGAGCTTATTCTGAGACGTTTTCATTACGTTTTGGCAAAAATGATGCGGTAATTGATTTTTACGATTTTCAGATCAGAAATTATTATTTTGGCTCACGTGTTTAATAATTTTGCCTAGGATGCTATTTTAAAGTGCCAATCATGGCCCATGATATTTTGAAAATCAGGCCAAAAATAAAAATCATTCGTGAATGGTGCAAGGGCGCAGCCTGGCTGAAGCACTGCAGGTGTGTTCACATATTTGTTGTACCTCCGGAGCTTGCGACTTCTGCTTTGCATCAATTGCACAATACATTTTTTCATTAGTTTTGGAAAAATAGTTTCACTCTTTCGATTTTCGTTGAGACATCTTGGTCTTTAGTTCAGCACTAAGCAGTAGACGACACAGGTACATTTTGATGTAAAGCTAGTAAAACGGAAGTTTCAATTTTTTTTCATTTGTAAGAGTTGTTCCCCTATGAACCGGTACGATTGAAAATGCAAAACCATATCGCATCGAGAAACTAAAAACCAGTCTAAATGGATTTATCGGTATATTGATCCAGCCCTAGTGAACCTCCGCATGAGAACTTAAAATGGATCCCTTATGTTATGGTTGACATCTATTTAAGAACCCTCACTACCCATTGCCATATGTACTTTGGCTTTAAGCTGGTGATGTTTGGATATAAGTAAACTAATTTTAACAGACACATACATGTAAAACACTTTTTCATCTGCGTAAAAAACATCATCATCAGAGTTAATATTCCCACAACAAATCATTAGACATGTTCTAGAAGAAGAATTTGGCCATGGTCTAATAATGATCCCTTATTTCGCCAAATCAAAATGACCCCATTGATAACATTAAACAAATGCAAAAACATTGATGTTGAAAATGGCTCCTTCTGACAAATCCTAGATTAAACACTGAATATATATATCTTATTTATGGCCGTGATTTGTATTTTTTTAGCTAAAAATAGAAAAAAATCAACATTTTAATCCATAGTAAATTATACCTATAAACTAGAGAAGCTGCTAAATATCTGACAAAAAAAATCAATATTGCAGCTTGATAATAAAAAGGTTTTCTTAAATGAAGGATTGACAGATTGTGTGACCTACTTCCTCCTCCTCCTACTCAAATTCTCAGACATTTTTTTATTTTTTTAGGGGGGGGGGGGTGTTGGTGAAAAAAAGAAGAGAGGGGAGGAAGCTGGGGAGGGACTTTTAAGACTTTATACTTCCTTCTTCTCAAATTTTCATAAATACATTTTTTATTTTATGGGGGAGGGGGAATGTTATGGATTGGTGGAAAAGAGGAGAGGGTGGAGGCTGGGGAGGGACTTTTAAGACTTTATACTTCCTTCTTCTCAAATTTTCATAAATACATTTTTTATTTTATGGGGGAGGGGGGAATGGTGTGGATTGGTGGAAAAGAGAAGAGGGGTGGAAGCTGGGGAGGGACTTTTAAGGTTTTTATTTTTCTTCTTTTTTGATAGTCTTCAAAATATTTTTTGACACTGAGCATCATCCAACAGAAATTGGCAACTTAAAGCAAACAAATGGGTCGCAAAATTAGAATTTTAGTTGCTGTCATGGCACCTATTTCAGGCCCAACTTTGAGCCCTGATAAGCAGGCATGGGGCGAATTACATTGCAATGTAATGCATTACATTACAATTACTTTGACAAAAGTAGCATTATATTACAATTACATTTACATGTATTTTGGAAAGTAATGCATTACATTACAATTACTTTACCAAAGTAATGCATTATATTACACATTACATTTCATAAAGAATTCAAACATATAGATACGATATGTTTTGGATTCAGAATTTGAAATTAAAATTTTGGGTTCTCTTTCTATAAAGTTTCTATGTTTTGATTTTCAACTGTTGAAAACAGGAGTATATATAGTCAATAAGTGCATGTATAGATTCTTTTTGCTTTGGTCGTTCAACTGATATTTCTGCTGTTTACCAAAATTTGTCAAAGTTGATTGTTCATCTATGTCAGGTTTTTTATTATCCAAATATACATTTCTGTTTTTACTCTAAAAATTAAGAAGAAAATAACAGAGATGCTGTAAGGAATTTTTTCATATTATATGTTTTTATTTTTTATTTATTTTATTCACTGAATGTTTCTTAATTGCCATTAAATCAAAACAGTAAAAGGAGTTGAGAGGTATACAAACTAATTAGTGGTATTGTCAGGTGTAATTTATAAACCATACCTTTAACAGATAACTTCTTTAATCATTAAAGATAGGTTACCTTAATAGCATATAAAAAGGATTACAAAAAAAACAATTTCTTGTAAAAATAAAATTGTTTTCATCACAGGTTATCAGTTAAAGCAAATTTACAAATTATTGTAGTTACTGAAACTTATATTTAGATATGTTGCAAATTTTAATGTGATCTTTAGACTTCCCGATAGTATTAAAAACAGCATTTGCATTTTGCTTTAAAATGTATTTTTATCCTTCACATTTGCTGGAAATTCAAAATGATCTGAAGTATAGTAAGTTTTTAGCATTTTATATAGTTTTAGTATTAAGGTTGAATGAAATAAATTATTAGTTTGACAAAAGTTCACAGTTACAATTTTTCTAGACATTGATTTTCATATTTTATATTAGGGAAAAAAGTAGCATGTAGGTACTTACTAGCCCTGAATTGCAATGGTAATAATATCTAACATTTAATACAGAGAAGTAATGCTATGCAATGCCATGTAATGCTTAAATTACATGCATTTTGTCTATGTAATGCATTACATTACAATTACATGTAATGCAAAAATTAGGGCATTACACATTACATGCATTACTTTGAGAAAATGTAATGCATTACAGGGCATTACAATTACAAATTAGCATTACCCCATGCCTGCTGATAAGTGAAAAAACCAAAACCTTTTTTTTTCAACATTGCTGTCACAAACAAGGTGAAATAGATAGAAACACTAGACTGGCATCCCATATAAGTGTTTTTTTTTTTTTTTTTTGGTCTTATAAGTTGCCTCATGCTACCCAAATTGTATGACTACACCAACCTTATAGGCAGACATGGCGGAGTGGTACTGTCACTGGCTTTCAAAGTCAAGGGTTGTGGGTTCAAACCTGACTCGGGACTTGAAAATTTTCTAAGATGATTTTCATCTCCTGAGTTGCAAAAGTTTGGTACTCAGTAGTCTGGATGAGACTCAGTAGTTGGATGAGACTCAAAAGCGAGGTTCAATTTCTCAGTGCAGGCTAAAAACACCTCTGTAGAATACAAAAAAAGTAGGCCACCAACAGAAGACGCTAACAATTAGAAGCAATTGATGAGACTTTTAACAATAAGTATGTTAATTTTTTTTAATTCTGAAACTTTTTATGTGCAGTATCATAATTAGAATGCATGATGAAGCTTGTTGGTTGTAACCATGGTGACCAATTTACAGGATTTGTAGACATTAAAGAACACCCCTGTCCCTTCTAATAGCACAACTTACCTTAAAGTTCCTCTGGAACCACCAATTCTCTTAGTACAGCTTCTGTCATGACATGCGTCAATGAGTCGTCGTAAAATAAACAAACATTCACGAAACGTGGAGAAAAATGGATGATGGCTGACAATGCATAATGAAGTCAATGTATTATTTCGAACTCGACTTGCTTGTTTAAGTCGACGACTAGTCCGTGGCGATTTAGGCTTGTCTATTTCAGAATAAATGTTTAGTGAGGTTCCATTACTTTCTGAATAATTTCCACTGCTAGTGCTACTGCTGTGTCTTTCTGATTTTGATTTTTCGGACACCTTCTTTTCAAAAGGCCTGAAAAAGTTTACACATATTCCGTATCTGACGATTCCTGAATCTTTCTCCGTTAACGTAAAAACAAACGACGTTGTTTCTCTTAGACTCATACGTTTAGGTCCGACACTTACACATCCTTCTGGCTGACAGAAGAAGACGATATCTGGTGCTAAAGGGAAGTCATTATGATCTTCAACCGGATATCGACGTAAAAGCTCTGGGGTTTGAGCAACGTTGTTGTTATGGTTCGGGTGACGACTTCCAACAATTATGATATAATCTACCAGTCTTGGACTGAAATATTTCTTGGACATATCCATCTTGTATGTCTGGTTTTTGCGTTATAATCTTGAAGTTCTTATGTACCGAAGTTTCTTAATTTTATCATTTTTAAAAATCTTTTGAAATTTCACAAAATAAAGTTAAATATAATTTGGTTTCAACTTGTAAACGGCTGTCCATGATGATACCATTACTTTACATCATCCTGAAAATAAATAAATAAATAAATAAATTAATTAATTAATTAAAAAACAAGTTATAGCTAAAATGGGATGCAATTTGTTATCCCAACTATGTCTCTCAAAATAAATCGCACCTAGGAAATCCATTGTTTTGCCAACCATGTGCTTGATCAAAATACAAAAATAGCTAATGGCACATCTGACTCCATCAAAAGATTGTTCCTGTGATCTGTTTCATAGTTTTCTGGAAAATTGGCAGACAAAATAAAAGACAAGAAAAAATGGAATAAACAATAAAATAAAGATTTTTTTTTTATTAAAATAGCTGTGATGTATATGTAAACAACAACAAATATTCAGGTATCAGGTAGGCAACCTTAACTAAGATTTCCCTTGGCTTAAATCTGACAATTTTGATATCATAATCATTTTGTTACTGTATAATGCTTATATTTCGCTATGGTTTTATTTTCGCTATAATCGCATCGCGGTCAAGTGTATTCCCGCGAAAATTAAACCCAGTGAATAGACACTGGTATTACCAGCCCATTAATCTTGCTAGAGTCGTTTTCCTTGAATCAGATAAGACGCCAAAATATGACACCGCGAATACACTAGTCATCGTCAAACCGCGAAAAATTTGACACCGTGAAAATAAAGCAATATACAGTAGTTTTCAAGATGTTCACAAAATTAAGATGACATTTTGGAGATCTCTTCTCTAAGCTTTTTTTTAATCCATATTCTAATTTTGTTGAAACTTTAATTTGTACATATAGTATGTACCTCAGGATATTGTCAAAAGTTGCCAGATATTAAGCTGTCAAAAGTTGCCAGATATTAAGCTAGGGAGTCTTATTTAAGGAATGATTGTGAAACTGGAAGCAAGGTAGTTTCTTAAATTTTTGTGAATCTCGCCTGAACTGTTTATTTTAATGGTATAATGGACAAATTTGTAGACATAAATCATACATTTTTCAATTTTAGCACTCCGGAAAGTCTCAAACCCATACTGATCGTGTGTACAAATGATCATTTATAAACTATATACCTTCCATTATGACATACAGACAAGATAAATACAGCTTATATACTGTAAACGCATTTATTTTGGCGGTGTACTAATTTTTCCTTATTTCGCGGCCATTTGTTTTGCGTGAAAATTAATACCAAGCGAAAATTATATTATGCTTATTGTGTTATAGTGCATATTTCAGAAACGCAAAAAATTAACTATGTGAAAATGTCATAATTTCCTATATCGCGAAAATAAATACACGCTAAAATAAATATGTTTACAGTATTCAATATATAGTCAACATTATTGATGCCCAAAGGCTGCAAAACAGTGATTTTAACTGCCATATGCAAACAACATTGACCTGTCCATTTTACCTAAATACTTTAAATGTTCATCATGGACTAGAACATTTATGTATCAAAAACAAACATACTAATCCATTTCCAAATCACATTCCAGAAGCAAAGTAAATACTTTGGAACTGACAAGTTAGGTTAGACACGTGAACTTCCACCAGGGAAGTGAGGCCGGGTGCTCTGGAAAAACAAGTGTTTATTTGTTTATTTCATCTACAGCATGGGAAACATGCACTTGTTTATGTACTAACTGAGAATCCTAACACGACCTATGCTATGTTTCCATTCCTGGTAGCTAAAATCGCCATTGGCTACTACTTTCTGAGGAATTCTTTCAAAAAGTAACCTCTTTTAGCAAATTTGTGGAAAAATACTTTAAAAGGGACTATATTTTCACAAATTTTAGAAATTCGGCTACTATTTCTTTTTAAATTTGTGGAAACCTACCTATGTATTGGGTGGATCCTGGTATATGAATATTCCTAATCAAAGGTCAAGCAGACAGGTCAATGTTGTTTGCCTATATCTCATTCAATCTAATGTATCCATGAATTATATATTATTTGTCATAAAGTTATTCAAATTCTAATATAATTGAATTTTGCACAAAAATACTTTGGGAACTTCAGCTATTTTTTTTTCCAGTGGAAACTACCTATATTTAGTTTTAATTTTAGACTACCCATGCATATGAAGTAATTTTAGACTACCCATGTTCAGTCGTAATTTTAATATTTTTAGCCAAACAAATCACTGTATCAAATAATAATTTGACTTCAGTTTATGTCAGCATGGTTACTTATCTAAGGTTCAGACAGTTCTAGATCGTGTATTTAGAACGGCAGGGTTCGACATTAGCCCACGTCCGACAGACAATGTCTAGTAAAATCTTGGTCCGGGCGTGTGAAAATTTTGCTTACTAGCCCGACTGGTCGTGTGTTAGTCTCTGGATGAACTAATTTCACATCTTTTTTTTTTTTATTTCTGAACAAAAACTGTGTCGTCTTCAGCCGTAATACAGGAAGTTGAAAATAAAAACTACCGGTAATCATATCAAGTCATTTTGGCGCTTTCCTCAAATCCATTATCTACTCAAGCGCCGATATGATTAAGATGCAACCACATGGTTTTCCGGTATTTACATTAGCAACATCGTCGATGGTGATTTTACAGCAACAAATTTTGTGCCGACTTGCATATGACTTTTAATACATGAAGTGATTAAAATAACAAATGCTTTAAAATGTAGTCATTTTAGAGACCTATCTACAACTTTAATGATTATGAAACCGTAACACTGGTAATAATACTCACCCGGTCATGTTGAAAGACAGGTGTCAAAGTCCTCCCGTTTTAATCCAATTAATTACAAAGTATTCTTAAAAATAATCTGGATATGTTTTTTAACAAGCAAACATCTTTAATTTGTCAAATAATGCATATCAGAGCAGTAAAACTAAGGTGTAGACTGAATATCCTTGATCAGTCTACAGACAGTTTTCAAAACAAACAAAATGGCGGCTACCGTGGACATGTGCTTCCTGTATCATTAACAACCCAAGTTTATAAGATAATTTGTAAGAAACTATCAAGTGTAATTTTTTTACTGTTAAAAGTAATTTCATAATTTATTTATACCTATTAATAAAAAAAAAAAAAAAACTTGGTCTTTTCGGATATCCTGCATACAAGTAGAGCACCTCTATGGAGACTACTATGAGGAAACAACATTGATATAACTGTAGCGTTTTTTTAAAACTTTGTTAACTTTTTTCTTAAAGACATTACTGTATTTAAAAAAACCCATATACCTCATTATAAATAAAAATGGAAAAAGTGAGATTTTACTAATTTTCAGTTTTGTTTTGAACATAATGCAAAAATAAATGAATTAAAAAAGCAGTGGTGACAGTGTTGTTACTAGTCCATCATTTACATAAACTTTATTACTAGTAATGTAATGCACGATAAAATATGTTTGTTTTAAATTTATCATTTTAAGCTTGAAAAGGGGCTCTATGCAGGTCATGCATTGCAGGTTTCATTTTATAGAAGAGAGCCCTGCATCGATGACGACTCTCTTTAATTTTGGTTTTACCGGCCAGGCAAAGAAAAACTTAAGTAAAGGGTTGGGAAGAAACTAAAAGAAGTATGGCAATGAAAAGAGACAGAAAATTGTTAAAATGGGTTAAAGATAACATCGACAGGATGAAAAATGATGAGATAAAACACATTTATCATCGACTATTTTGGGGCTAGTAGAATTTAGTTCAGGGCTAGTAAATATTCTCAGAACTAGCCCGACTGGTCTAGTCTTTAAAAACATTGTGTTGAACCCTGGAACGTGATAATATTTCAATACGATCCCTGCTGAATCTTTGTACAACTACCGGTAACCAATACTAGGCAGTTCTGATTTCTCCTCTATATACAGGGCTCCAAGTAGGATTTGGTTTTAACTAGCCTTCTGGCTACCATATTTTATTTTTACTAGCCAAGGCCAAAATTTACTAGCCAGGGTTAAATGTTTTGGTCGCCAAAACAAAAGTTTTCCATGATCATGCAATGATACAAAAAAGCTAAATTTTTAAAAACCATTTTAACAATTTTTGCCATGTGCTTTCTTTTTTGAATGATGTTGACCCACTGTTGACAAAGTCTGTTTTATCGGCAAGTTCCGGGGCACTTTCACAATTTTTTACAAAACATTCGCGTATTCTTTACATACAACCAAGAAAATCCATTCAAAACTTTCGCTTGCTTGATGCGGCAGTGGGCGTTTGTTGTTCATTATCGGCAACACATTTTGATTTCCGAATGGATGGTGTGCCGAAACCGAATGAGGACAATTTCCCCTGTGTCTCGCTCGCTCGTTTATGTTGTTTTCTATAGCAATGCGCAATACTTTGTACGTTTGTATATTAGCAAGGATTATCATAAGTTACAAGCGTTCGTGTGACCTGTATAACACAGACGGGGTTCCTGTGTATATGAACAGGGGCTATAAACAAACTGTAAATACAACACTAGCGGCCGAGGTGTACCAAATTACATTGTTTACATGATCATCTTTTGGCTAAAACGATGTTTACATGATCATCCTGGTTATAAAAAGATCTTTTCAGTACAAAAAATAATTTTAAGGTCGCACCCTCTGTATTTATTGATCGCCGTTTGGCGAGTGCATCAGAAATTTACTAGCCATGTCTTATTTTTAATCGCATATGCGAGTAATTTACTCGCTACTTGGAGCCCTGATATATCTAGAAAGATCATGAGGATTTACTGGCCAGCTAGGATCACCAATGAGGAGCTTCATAAAAACACAAACACAGATAATATAAGAACTGTTCTGACAAGATCAAGATGGAGATGGATAGGACATGTGCTCAGAAAGTCTATAAATAACATCACAAGAGTTGCTCTCAGATGGACGCCTGAAGGAAAAAGGAAGCAAGGTGGACCCAAAAACACCTGAAGGAGAACTGTTGAAAAGGAAATGAAAGAACATAGACTAACTTGGGGAGAACTGGAGAGGATGGCACAAGATAGAGAAAAGTGGAAAACTCTAGTCCTTGCCCTATGTGCCCCCGGGCATAAAAAGGACTAGGTAGGTAGGTAGGTATATCTAGTAATATACAGACCAATCTGCCTTAAAGGCCACCTCTTTATAAGGGCCACCTGCTTACAAAGGCCAGTAGAATTGTATCCCATTTGTTCTTTATTCATATTATTTGAACCTGCATATAAAGGCCACCTGCCCATAAAGGCCACTTTTACTGGTTGCCTTGAGTGGCCTTTATAGAAAGGTTTGACTGTAAATGTACCAGTAATCAAAAATAACACCACCTACATTTTGATTATATCCAGCTGTGTTATATGTTTGAAATTTCCTGTAGGTCAAAAATTTTCAACCAGGCCTTGAACATTTTCTATTGTGGCAAATCGGAAACTACTGAAAAATTACCAGTCCTTCTCAAAATTCAACATCATGGATTGTGGGACTGGCTGTTATTTTTATCATCCTAACACTGTTATTTATAACAACATTTTCTCTAAATACCGGTAATCATGATAAGGATGGTTGGTTGGATGTTGAGAAGTGATAGTATTTTAAGCCCCAGTCAAAATTATTTAACTTATATCAAGACAGTCAGTTCTGGTATAGTGGAGCAAACCAGAGTGCCAGGAAAAAACTACAAACTTTCTACAAGCCAACTGACAAACATTCTCACACTAATATAGAAAGATGCTTCTGAACACTGTATCTATACCGTATATATATTATATATATATATATATATTATATATATATATATTATATATATATATATACCGTGTATATATTGTTTTAAGCATTTATTTTTAAAAAAACAATTTAATTCAATTACCAGCACATCTGCCAAGGCTGACAATATAATAAAATAACAATTTAGTTTGACAAGCTAAATACATATATGAAGGTAATTCTAAAGTCAAGGTTTGGGTGAGAAAATATTGATCAGTTGTTAGCGAGTTGTTCAACATTAGCTAAATATTATTAAATTACTAGCACTGGTAAAGGAAATCAATGTGTATTATTAGACAGTTCTATATATTGTACTGAATTTATCTGGGTTTTAGGGGATAAGATACTTATCCAGGTACATGCATATACGTGTCGAAATTCAGGATACCAGGTACCGATACATTATTGTGACATAACCTATGCAGTGTTCATTCCAGGATTTTTTAGAAGGGTCCTGTCTCCAAAAAAATCTTCTAAAACACCTAAATTTCAATATTTTGTGTTCATGTAATGTTAAATAAGGCCTTAACAATGGGACCACTTGGCAAAATAAGGCACCAGTGGCCCCCTTCGAGAATGAATTCCGAAACTGCAGGCTAAGTCAAAATCAACAATGGCTTAAACATTTAGTAAATTTATTTATTTATTTATTTATTTATTTATTTATTTATTTATTTTTGGGAGAGAGAGATTTGTTAGAGATATGAAACATCAAAATTTTGACTCTAAAGAGAAAAAGAGAAAGACTGAAACAATTATGTCTTATACAAATGGTATATATACATGTATATGGTTATAACAGTTACCATTATACAAAGCAAAATCTACAGCATATACCTACTACCCTGTATCCACAATGGCCCGAGGCAGTTGGTCACTTAATATTAAATCCAGATGGACAATAACTGGTCAATATATTGATAGTACTTTACTTTGACCTGTTCGTTTGACCTTTTATTTAAATATTAAAGATGCACAGGTGCATTAATCTACTGGGAACACAAGTTTAATTCATCTACTAAAAGGAATAAGCATGTAGCTGTGTATTGTGTATAAATGTTTTAATTCATGAAACACTATTCATGCATTGGGTGGATATTCCTATATCAAAATTTCTGATGAAAGGTCAAGCGGACAGGTCAATGTTGTTTGCCTATAGTACACAATGGCATGTTGCTTAATATATAAACCTCTCAAACTATCAATTCTGATTATCATAAACTGAAGGTACAGAGAAAATTAATAAGTTTGTCTACCAATAAATCAATAGCATTTAGAACTTCCAGGCTATTGGGAGTAATATACAATATAATGGGAGTTATAAGAAATACAGTATGTTGTTGAAGAGGAAGCGATATTTAAGAGCTATGTATAGACACTTAGCTTACACTCAGGGTTAGCTCTGGCTCTCAAAAAGTTTGAGCCAAAAAAAGCTTACTTTTAAAGTTTAGGAGCCAATTTACAATTTATAGCTGAAGTGGTATAAGCTATGTTTCCATTCCTGGTAGCCAAAATCGCCATTGGCTACTAATTTCTGAGGAATTCTTTAAAAAAGTAACCTATTTTAGCAAATTTGTGGGAAAATACTTTAAAAAGGACTATATTTTCACAAATTTTGGAAATTTGGCTACTAAGTATTTCAAATTTGTGGAAACCTAGTATAAGTGCGCCTAGGGCAATATGTAGGGAGGATTCTTTAGCATGCCACACCCGCTTTGAAACAGGGAATCATTTTAGGTCTCTTCTAAAGGACTCTAGGACTTTCATTTCTACATGCATACTCACAATTAGCGTTGGACCGATTAATCGATTTAATCGATATCTAATCGTTTGACCATCCGATTAGCGATAATCGATTCTAAAATCTAATAATCGATCGATTTCGATTATTTACTGAAGTACGTTTATGGAAAAACTGTCCTTCACAATAGGGCTGTCACGTTTAAACGTGTACACGCTACCGTTTCATGTGAGGCTTGTAAACGTTTACAAATTTTCTAACCATTTACACGATGATGTAATTATTGCCCCTTAAACTAGCCCTAATTAGGTCCCTTTTCATTAATTTGGGGTTCTTTTATTTATTTAGGCTTGCATCATGGCTGATAAAAAAAGTTTGATCGGGTGTCTGGCAATATTTTGTAGTCCGGGTGGAAGCTAACGGCAAAATGCGCAAAAAGTAAAATGTAATTTATGCTCAATTCTAATATCATATAATGGAGGCAGTACCGGTACCTTGAACAATCATGAAACATAAGCATAAATCTATAAACACTATAGTACTGACCAAGACAGCAATAAAAAACAACAAACACTCACTGCATTTAATGTCTGGTAATGAGTCGTGAGCGATTTGTTTCTATTACAAAGTCACTTGCCCGGATGTGTGCACCAGATCTAGGTCCTATAAATATTGAGGGGACGGTTTCAAAACTTTGTTTCTGCATTAAACAGTGTCCACGAATCTCCCAGCAAATTTTGACTTGATTAAAATAGACAGACTATTTTTTGTACAGTATTTTTGTTGAATTAAATGTTGAATAAAATCATTTTTAAAAATACGATGCTTTTTCTTTTACAATATAGTATGACTCTTAAGACTGTTCTTGAAATGCCCCGTGACACGCCATTCGGAAAACCTCGCTTTTCTTTATATGATATTTATATGTGGAAATCCCCGTATTTCGTCGTGTACACACCGATACGATTTAAAACATTTATTTTGTAAGTGAATATGTTTTTGTTGGTAATTATACATAATTCTAATGTCATTTTAACAATATTTAAATTACAGTACAATTTGTCACAGTCTTTATGTTTGCATTACCGCATCTATTACTATATACAACACATTAAACAATATTGAAGTCCCCGATTGACATTACGTTACGGTTAAACGGTACCGTTTCGGTTACACTGGCCCGTGTAAACGTTTACAAAATTTTGTAAACGTGACAGCCCTACTTTACAATGAAGATTCCACACTGAATGAGACAAACGTCTCTTATAAAATAAGTATGAAATTGTAGCTTAAATAAGTCTAGGTTTCCATAAATTTAAAATAATTAGTAGCCAAATTTTCAAAATTGTGAAAATACAGTCCTTTTTAAAGTATTTTTCCACAAATTTGCTAAAATAGGTTACTTTTTGAAAGAATTCCTCAGAAATTAGAAGCCAATGGCAATTTTGGCTACCTGGAATGGAAACATAGTGAGTGTACTTGGAAAAGAAAACTAACACAAATGTAAGGAAGAGTAAATGATAAGAAAAACGGAGGATATTATCAAGACTAAAAATTAAAATTTAATCTAATTTACTTTGTAATTTCCGCTTCAATTTATTAACCAATTATAACAGATTAATCGATTATGAAAATGCAACCGATTCCCATCACTACTCACAATGAATGAACATAGTTTTAGTTTTTGTTATTTTAATCACAATTTTTTGGAATGGCGATCCATCTCATTGCACAGGATGTAGTTCCCTCATCATTTAGGCCCAAGTTGGATTTTGATAAGTACAGTCATTAAAGTTGAAGTTGAAGAGTGCTATACTGTCTATTTTTATGTCTTGGTCTTGGACTCTGGTCGGGGTTTGAACCCATGACCTACCACAAACTAAGTCAGTAAGTGAGCATTCTATCAATCACGCTATGTACCATAGTATAACTCTATATATCTTGTAAGAAATCTTCCAGGCACTGCAGACATTTGACTCCTTACAAACTTCCAAATGGAGTACATCTAGGTTTCCATAAATTTAAAATTATTAGTAGCCAAATTTCCAAAATTTGTGAAAATATAGTCCTTTTTAAAGTATCTTTCCACAAATTTGCTAAAATAGGTTACTTTTTGAAAGAATTCCTCAGAAATTAGTAGCCAATGGCAATTTTGGCTACCAGGAATGGAAACATAGGTACATGGCATATTAATAATTTTATATAGGGAAAATATTGATTCATTCATTCATTCAAGCTAGTATTAGTAAATTTACTGTAATATCTATATAATATATGAATTAAATTAAAAAATACATTGAAATTTTGAGAAAAATCTCCATAATATTGTTTTTAATGTACATTTATTTTCTTTCAAATCAGAGCAAATTTTTATCAACATAACTTGGGGCAAATCTGACAAGACCCATGTCTGTTTATATTTTTATCCGTCACAGGTGATTGCACAAGAAAAAGTGAAAACCGGCCGGGTATAAATTTGTGATATAATCACGCAAATCAACGCCTAATAAAACAAGGAAATAGTTAGGAAAACGTTCAAAGGAAAAATCGCTTCCGAGGAAAATATGATAAATGTATCGATCGGTTTCTGAATTACTTCACGTATAAAACCAACATGATAAACCTCAATTTTCATCTGAGCTAATGTGTATTAGGCATTTTCTCGTTTCAATTTAAAATACTAAACTACTTTGACACATAAAAAATTACTTACAAGCAAATAAAACAAACATTCTCCCATGATGTTACGCCTTCTCTTGTTGGATTCTCAGCTTCCCGCACCCTTTTACACTGGTCAATAAATGAAGCTTAAATCATATGTTAAGCAGCCATTGACGTCAAGAACCAAAATACTGCCACCTGTCGCATAAAGGGAGACAACTCTACTCCTGATACTCATATAGGTAAATCCGGGTTAACGTGTGGTTCCTGTCATTCGTATATCAAGTAAATTGTATAAAGAAATTTGATTTCAATTGTATTTTTTTAAATAAGAAAACTTAAACTGCTTCAATATTTAATATTTTCCCACTATTTTCTATCCGGAATCAGTTTTTTCTGTTCCAGTAAATTATGGCCCGGTTAAAAAGATATTACGGGGTACACATGTACAAAACACATGCAACTGAACAACTGAATTTTCATTTACCGTCGTTAATATATTATTTAACCTGCGACATTCCAGAATACAATTATTTGTATTAAATGTCGATATTTTCACGATCGGAAAGTCACGCTATTTTACCGTGAATGATTATCATTAAACTGTTAAAGTTCCCGGTGAGTGGAAGTTTCAGTTTCAAACCGGCGGAAAACTTGACTTGCCGGACACTTTGTAAAACCTTTCTTTATTTCAAAAAATCCGGCCGTAAATATGAAAACCCCTTTCACGTTTATTTCTCGAGCTATTTATCATAAAGTTTCACTGATAAACCCAAAGTTAGTTTATCTATGTCTATCTCATGATTAAAAAAACAACGAAATCAGTCCCTCCCTTTTTTCAGGCTGAATGGTTTTTAAGAAAAACTACAGCTAATTTTACATAAAACAGTGAATAAAATCATGCAAATTAAACAAAGAAATAAATGTTTGATAACTTTTTTTTAAAAATGGTATGGTTTTATATGAAATAAAGAAGGATTTTACAAAGTGACCAAATACTTTTTGCACGTCTCTGACGGTTCGGATTTAGACATTTCCAGGAAGCCTGTCTCCGAACTTTCCTATAGTCAGCTTCACGCCTTCCGAATAAGTGCCCTCGGGTGCAGTACCACAGGCGCATCCGATACGGTATAGGATCCCTAAATGCGTCAATCAGGATGGAATTTTCATATCTAATAAGACACGCCGATTTCACGACAAGTACGTGATGCTGAAAACCCTCTCTTTAATAAGAATCCGGGGTTCGTCAGTGTACCAGGCCGCATATACCTCCAAATGATTCTGTGACACAATTGTTTCCATTGGAGTTGAGTAATGCTTATTAACGTACTAATCAGTCAAAAATGTTTCAATTATATCGAGACGTCGGCAGGTAAAGGCGAAGGTGCAGAAATTTTGCCTGTGGGTTGCGCTGATGACATTATACCGTGAACAGGGTTCTTTATCGCACCAAGCCTACCGTGACACGGGACCTCGTTTATTTTATGTTCCAATCCGAAAAAACTGTGACTTTCATTTCGTAATGCCGAGTGCTTGGTGAAAGAACAGTCACTATACCCACTTTCAAGTCTTGGTTCAGACCCGGTCGGGGTTCGAACCCACGACCTCCCACTTACGGAGCGAGCACTCTACTAACTGAGCTACTGCAGGGGTCTTATTTCCATTGGAGATTACTATAATCGCTTCAATTCATGTTTCTCGTAAATTGACGTTACTCCGGTAAATTTCGACGTAAACGTTTTCTAAAAACGTTTCGCACAACGAGGGGGTATTGATCACGTGGTACGCTGGCGACTTCCATTGACAATTATAAGGACGTAGTACATTTGGGTCACTCTTGACCACATGTTGCCGAACATAGAAGCCCGGTTATTGCGTCCTTGACCTATTTTCTCTTCACAATAAAATTGTGTTGTGTACGTGTTAAAATGACATAAAAATGACATAAACATAACATCAAGTTTGTTTTATTACTTCTGAATTCGATCTAATCGATCGATTGACCTACTTACATAATGAGTGCGCGTAAAATGTCGTCGTTCAAAACATGCACCACGTGCAGATGTGTCATGTGATAATTTTGATTTTTTTAAACTAGCAATTGTCATGTTATGTGTAACTTTTTATACAAAGTTCTATGCAAAAAGTATTTACATAATTTCAGAATGGTAAAAAAACCTGCTTAGTTTGACTTGCGTACACATTTTGCGACAGGAACACCGTATTCCCAATTGCCATTGTCCAACCTCTAAATGATAAAGGCTAGCTCTGAATTAGTCCGACTAATCAGCCCACTAAACCCCCATTTTAATTTTTTGACTTTTTGGATGTTTGTGATACCACAGACCTCCAAAAAGTCAAAAAATTAAAATGGGGGTTTAGTGGGCTGATTAGTCGGACTAGCTCTGAATAAAGCATTGTCTTATATATATGCAATAATTGCTACATCAATGGGATAGTTTGGGCTATAAGGGCGGTGTTTTTGCTTCATCAAGTGCGTGCCTATGTATTTCTATATAATTCGAGAAGGGTCAGTTTGACTTGTGTGCACGCTTTGCAGAAACACATGTTCCATATTGGCATGGCGAATCCTCAAGTAATAAAGACAAGAACGGGATAAAACACCGTTTCACATGCTGTTATTGTTACAACAACAGGACACCTGGGGCTATAAGGATTGTGTTTACGCCTCTTCAAGTGCGTGCCTAAGTATTTATATAATTTCAAACTGTTTAGGCAATCTGATTGGTTTCATTTGTCTACACGTTTTGGAGAAACACGTGTTCCATATATTCGCAATGTTCAACCTTCAAATGGTATAAACATGTCCTGAATAAAGGCACGTCTCATATGCAGTCAGTGATACAACAATTGGATACCTTGGACTATTAAGAATGGTGTTAAGCCTCCTCAAGTAGACTAAGTATTTATATAATTCAAGAACGGTTTGCCATATGAACATGTTTTGTTTTATATTGGCATTGCCCAACATCCAAATAATAAAGGCAAACCCTGAATAAAATCATGTTTCATATACAGTCAGTGATACAGGGGTACCTTTGGCTATAAAGGTTGTGCTTACGCCTCAACAAGTACTTGCATAAGCAGTTATATACAGTCAAACTTCGGTTATTCGAAGTGGATGGGTCTTCAATTTCAGGTTCGAATAATCGAAGTATGAAACTTCGAACTTGCTTACGTTATGTTAAGACACAATGGTGGCATTTCACAAACCAAGTGTTGTAGTGATATCTGTTTATTATAATTTATAATGTCGTTTATGCGTATCGTAATGGGAAATTATTAAACAAAATACTGTCATTTTAATATTTAATTCCAATAAAAACATACATTTTGTGTAATTTCTGGATGGTCAGACATTATGCTCGGTCTGACTTGTGTACATGTTTTGCACAGAAACACGTCTGCTATATTGGCTTGGCCAAACCTCAAAATAAATAAAGGCAAGTCCTATATAAAGCTACAGTCAGTGAAACAACAAGGGGAGTACCTTGGGCTATAAGGATGGTGTAAACGCCTCTTTAAGTACATGTCTGTTCCAGATTGTTCAACCATTCTGCACAGAGTGTCTTGTGTACATGTATTGCACCGAAACACGTGTTTCTTATTGACATTGCCCAACATCCAATACAAACGCACGTCATTAATCATTTTAACTCGACCAAGTTTTACAATGACATGTGTTTAAACTACAATACAGTCATGTCAAAAGTTTAACATCGAGCTAACGCAACGTTGTCGAAGCTTGGCTAGCAAGTGGCCGAGATATGGATGACCAGTGGCCGAAACACTGTCCAGAGGTAGATAGCAGCTGTCGAAAGGATATTGAGATAAAGCAAACGAATGCCCCAGATGCGCTGCCGATTCAGTTCTAATTCGATAGCTTGGTGTTAAACTTTTGGCAGGTCTGTATTTTTATGGTGCAACAAAATCGAATTTTATCATATAGCCTAAATCGCAACATTTACGTTGCAACACCAGATAATTATTGGACAGCTGTTGCGGGGGGATTACATCAACGGACTATACGGTACAGGCCTGTCGAAAGTTTAACACTGAGCTAACGAAAAGGAATCAAACGTTTAGTTGCCAAGTGGTCGAAACTTTGATTGGTAGTGTCCCGAAAAGGTGCTGAGAGATAGATCTGATGGCATCTGCGAAATAAGTGTCGAGATAACGCCAAGGTAGGGACGAGATGCGTTTTCGATTTGTTAGCTTAGTGTTAAACTTTCGACAGGTCTGTAATACATATATATATAGTCTTACAATGGTGCTTGTTTGTGTAATTATTTAGTTTTTCATTGATACATCACAGGAATGTTGTGTTTGATAGTAAATGCATTGTTGTTGGTCTTTTCTTGCGTGTTGGTACAGATAACGGATGGTAAGTGTGTTTACATGTTATTCGTAATGTGGTTGGGTTTCTGTGACGCAATCATTAGCAACACCGTAAATAATTTTTTTTTTTAATAAGAGGAAAAAACTTTCAAAAAAGATCAGAAATAAATGCAAAAATAGACATACGGTGAATCAATGCAAAAGTTCATATGAGCGTTCAGCATAAGTCATTGAAAAAAGAGAAAAAATGGAAAGAAAAGTATTTCAGTCTCTGATGATACCTTAACTACTGAAATTTATAATTTTGTTTTAATAAAATACTGAGAAACTTAGTCTGTCTCGATATAACTACATATTATACCAGTTTTAACTTTACAGCCGCTGACGGCCGTTTCGGAATACAATTCCTCATCAGTAGTGCTTGAATATTACCAATATTAGACGCAATATGAAACAAGGTGATTTGGGGTGGGGTGGTAAGAATAGTATTCCGCCAGCAAAAGCTTTCAGCGTGTTGTTGTAAAAGTGAATATTACAATTGACTGTGTCGATATAAGTGAAAGGTTCTTGACCGGGACATGCAGAAACATTGTGCTTTGGAGATGGTTAGGAACATATGCCAAAGCCCGTCGGCGTCTTATTGTCTTGGCTCAGGAAAAAAAATGCAGGGTCGGACCGGGGATCGAACTCTGGAACCCCCGCACTATAGACGAGTGTTCCACCAAATGAGCTACCCACATCTTACAATAAATTGTAAAGATTTATATTTTATTTTTATATAGCTGGACGTTGTGTCATTCCACCATACATTCGGGACAAATGGATCTTCGACGGAAAACCAAATACCAAACTTCAAATAAGAGAGAAGCATCTTATATACAAAAGCCCGGATATTGGAAATCTGCATTTTGAGTGCATTGATAGAGATGGTACCATAATGTTGTTACGGGTTGTTCAGTGAGTAATTTACATGTTATACCAGTTTTAATTTTACAGCACTAGGTAGCCGATTTGGAATACAAGTCCTCGAGTTCGTCAGTAGAGCTTTGACCAACATTGTGAAACCATTTTTTCCCCAAGAAGTTATATCCAAAAGATCAAAATATATTTTACCAAATTTAGCTAAGGAAATAGTTTGCAAGATGTTAAAAATATATCAGAAAGATAAAAATACATTTAACCAAATTTAACTAAGAAAATGGGTATACCATTGTTTTTTAGGCATTTCATATTTTACCTTGCGGCAAATTTAGACAATAGCATATTTCTGACAATACACAATAATAACAATATTCTTTGTTTAGTAGCTGTACATGGTAAAATTTTAGCGCACAACTTCCCCATTCGTTAAGTTTGGCAGTATCGAATTGGTGTTGAAAATTATCAAGAAGGCCCTAAGAGCTGTATACTGAACCCGATCCATATGTCATGTGCTACTTTTGAACTTTTATGAAATAATACATTCAAAAGTATTTCACGTGCTACTTTTGAACGTATTATTTCATAAAAATTCAAAAGTAGCACATGACACATAGATAAAACGGCTATCGTCAAATTGCTTAACATCTCCGGATTTATTGGAGATGTTCATCTAGTCGATAAATGTGAAATCTTCAATTCACCTATAAGTACATTTCATAACAAGCTGCTAGACACCCCTAGCCTTGCAGGTTTAAGCAATAGTGTATTCTAAAATAAACATAATTATATATGTTATGAAGGTTTTTTGAACACACCAATATAATATACTGCAATGTAAATGTAAAAGCTTCTTATGAAGTCAAACGCCCGATGAAGTCCAGACTTCATAAGGCGTCGAAATTACAATGCCTAATGATCTCCAAGGACTGAGGCTTCAGATGAGAAGTCAAATACCGACATTCAATTTTGAGAATAATTTTATTTCTAATACCCCCCCCCCCCCAAAAAAAAAAAAAAAAAAAAAAAAAAAAAAAACAACTTATTGTCTGAAGCCTCAATCTTTGGACTTCATTAGGCATTGTAATTTCGACGCCTAATGAAGTCTGGACTTCATCGGGCGTTTGCCTTCATCCATTTATGTCCAAAAATTGTACGGCCTCAATGTGCGCACGCTTACGGATAGTGGGATAATTTTGCCTCTCGTCACGAAGGTTCCAATTCTACTCAGGACAGATAGTAATCTCAATTAACTTGGCGAAGCTACATGTACATGTAAGTTGTCTTCTCCGCTCCGGTTTCCTCCACTGACTGACTGATAGACTAAAATCTTCATTACTACATTCCACATTTAAACCAATTTATTATTTCACCATGTATATTCATTCAACACATGCCTGTACAATATTTATACTGTGTAGTTTTTCTTTAACTAGCAAAGCATTAAAGCATTAATGATAGCGTGACTACTGTTAATTTCAGATATCTTATTTTTAAAATAGTTTTACTACTTTACAAACACGTGTCATTGCCTTCATCTGTACCAGGTGTTACATGCCCTTTAGAGACCGACTAAGTTTAGGATGGCGTGACATAATAAAGGAGTTTCAAATCTAAGTGACGTTGTACAGTACAGGGCTGTCAAAAGTTTAACATTAAAATAAGGAATAGATGTCAAGTTGACAACCCATCTTGTCCCCTGGCACCGTTGGGTATACTAGTATTTCGATGGCTGCTATCTATCTCTCGGTAGCTAGCTACCCACCTCTCGGCCACTTGTGACGTTGTACAGGCCTGTCAAAAGTTTAACATTAAAATAAGGAATTGGTGTCAAGTCGACAACCCATCTCGTCCCATGGCACCGTTGGGTATACTAGTATTTCGATGGCTGCTATCTAATCTCTCGGTAGCTAGCTACCCACCCCTCGGCCACTTGTGACGTTGAACAGTACAGGCCTGTCAAAAGTTTAACATTAAAATAAGGAATTGGTGTCAAGTCAACAACCCATCTTGTCCCCTGGCACTGTTGGGTATACTAGTATTTCGATGGCTGCTATCTATCCCTCGGTAGCTAGCTACCCATTTCTCGGCCACTTGTGACGTTGAACAGGCCTGTCAAAAGTTAAACATTAAAATAAGGAATGGGTGTCAAGTCGACAACCCATCTCGTCACCCGGCACTGTTGGGTATACTAGTATTTCGATGGCTGCCATCTATCTCTCGGTAGCTAGCTACCCACCTCTCGGCCGCTTGTGACGTTGTACAGTACAGGGCTGTCAAAAGTTAAACATTAAAATAAGGAATGGGTGTCAAGTCGACAACCCATCTTGTCCCCTGGCACTGTTGGGTATACTAGTATTTCGATGGCTGCCATCTATCTCTCGGTAGGTAGCTACCCACCTCTCGGCCACTCGTGACGTTGTATAGTACAGGTATGTCAAAAGTTTAACATTAAGGTAAGGAATTGATGTCAAGTCGGCCATTCACCTCATCCCATGACACTGTTGGGTATAATAGTATTTCGACGACTGCTATCTATCTCTCGATAGCTAGCTACCAATCTCGTCCACTTGTGACGTTGTACAGTACAGACCTGTCAAACGTTTAACATTAAAATAAGGAATTGGTGTCAAGTTGGTCATTCATCTCGTCCCATAGCACCGTTGGCTATGTTTTGACAGTTGCTAACTATGTCTGCAGCTTTCCGGCCACTACCTACCCATCCCTCGGCCACTCGTGACTTGTACATACTGTACAGACCTATCAAAAGTTAAACATTAGGCTAAGGAATTGGCGTCGAAACGACAGATTATCTCGTCCCCTGGTTTGCTGACTTTCGACGGCTGCCATCTATCTCTCGGCAGTTTTCGAGCCACTACCTACCCATCTCTCGGCCACTCGTGACGTTGTCAGTACAGGCCTGTCAAAAGTTTAACATTAGGCTAAAGAATTGGCGTCGAAACGACAGATTATCTCGTCCCCTGGTTTGCTGTCTTTCGACGGCTGCCATCTATCTCTCGGCAGTTTTCGAGCCACTACCTACCCATCTCTCGGCCACTCGTGACGTTGTCAGTACAGGCCTGTCAAAAGTTTAACATTAGGCTAAAGAATTGGCGTCGAAACGACAACTCATCTCGTCCCATGGCACTGTTGGGTGTACTAGTATTTCGATGGCTGTTATCTATCTCTCGGTAGCTAGCTACCCACCTCTCGGCCACTTGTGACGTTGTACAGTACAGGCAGGCCTGTCAAAAGTTTAACATTAGGCTAAGGAATAGGCGTCGAAACGACAGATTATCTCATCCCCTGGGTTGCTGTCTTTCGACGACTGCCATCTATCTCTCGGCAGTTTTTCGGCGACTAGCTACCCATCTCTCGGACAATCGGCAGTCGATCTTCGACACCTTTTATTTAGTTTGGTGTTAAATTTTTGACAGGTCTGTACTCCATTTTTGATTAGTGATTTTAATCTTAGTCAGCCAGTAGTTGAACCGAGCTTTAAATCGGCCTGATGAAGTATATATATATATATATATATATATATATATATATATATATATATATATATATATATATATATATATACATGTATAAGTATATAATTTCTATATAAATCATAACTTCTTGTAAACTACCTCTGTGACTGGTTATCTGTAGCGCACGCTTACATATATAACAGCGCCTTGAATTCTACTCGGAAAGGTTCTGCTGTAAGTAACTTTTCAGTTCGCTTACCAAATTGCGATGTTTTTCGGGCACACCGTCCCCCCACCACCATCCAAGAACTGACAGCCCGACACAAGTGAAAGAATATTGACTCCCCCCCCCCCCATCCAACAACTGTCTGCCCGACACAAGTGAAAGAATATTGACTTGGGTGTAAATCAACATTACTTACTTTACTCCACTTTATAATTACCTGTTCTCGCTCTTGCAAAACATGTGCAATTTTTTAGTACCGTTAAACCTTGGTACGGTTACATTGATCTTTGACAGGGCACATGCCCGGGCCCGGCTTGTTAACCAATCTCTATGCTTGAAATTTCTTTGAAGGGTGACAATTGTTAATATTTTTTCAGCTCTTTTTGGAAGTTCACGTGTTGAAATTAATTTGACATCTTTACTTTGCTTTGGGATTTTGGTTTGGACACGGATTGGTATGTTTTATTTTGATTCCACATATTACCATAAGCATTTTATTTTTCGTTTTCAGGCCGAAAAATAAAGCAGAAACGCAAGGATTCGTGTGTATAATTATGTCCGATTTGGCAGATACAGGCTTCTACACCATCAAGAGGCTAAACGGTAAGGAACATTCGGAGAACTTCCATTTTCACTGAGGTCAAATAGTACCTTTACGACATTAAAATACTTATAATAAGGGATATGGCTGATAAAATCGGGTACACAAATCTTATTGGGATAAACAATATATCATTGGAAAGTAGAAGATACACCAAATAACTGTGCTATTAAAAATTGAGAAATTACGTAAGATACATTTGTATCAGCCGAAGTAAATAGGTGGATAGCATCCGGCCGAGGTTCCAATAAGCACAAGCCGTGAACACGTGTTTTTCACGTGATTTCCATATAATCCCATTTAGCCAAAAATCCAACGGTAATGGTACCATTTTTACAACTGATTATTGAAATGTTTTAATTCCCTCAAATGCTTTATATTTTTTGTACATATTACGCACAGAAACTCTCAATGACGTCACAAAAGCCTGAATAAAAACCAACCATGCCAAAAGCACATTCCGCTTAAATGAAACTCCCGTTAAAAATACGGTTTACAAAATTTCTCAGAAATGATAGTGAAATGTTGAAATTTTATTTGCCTTTCGGAAAATTAAAATATTTATATTATAACTTTCAGAAATTTCGAAAGTTTGTAATATGGCATAATCAATTTACAGTTTTTTTTCCAGAAATTATACTGAAATATTAAGAAAAATTATAATTTGCCTTACACTAAATTAAAAAAATATATATAATATGACTTTCAGAAAATTTTAAGTAATGCATAATATTGCACAAGCAGTAACACGCCAGATAGATTGTTATATAATGAGTGTACGGGCCTGCCAAAAGTTTAACACTGTGCTAACAAAAAGGAGTCGAAGCTCGCCTGCCGAAGAGCCTAGATATAAATGGAGGTATGCTGACAAAAAACTACCCAGAGATAGAATAGAAAAGCCTGTCGAAAGTTTAACATTATGTTAACGAAAAGGAGTCAATGATCGGCTGACATTGAGCTGCCGAGGTATGGATAGCTAGAGGCCGAAAAGCTGCCAAATGATAGAGCTAGGGGCCTTAAAGCTGCCAAATGATAGAGCTAGGGACCGAAAAGCTGCCAAATGATAGAGCTAGGGACCGAAAAGCTGCCAAATGATAGAGCTAGGGGCCGAAAAGCTGCCAAATGATAGAGCTAGGGGCCGAAAAGCTGCCAAATGATAGATAGATAGCTACTATCGAGATATAGCTACGGTAAGAGATAAACTGCCAATTCGACACAAATTCATTAGCTTAGAGTTCAACTTTGAACAGCATTACAAGTATTGTACATGTATATACCATCTTGCAGAGTTTTCCGAAGAAAGATCTCAACATTACGTATTTGAACCACAGTACCTAGATGACGTCTCGGATCCTGGTATATCCAATATTTGTAAAGGAAACACAAACATGGACATGGTTTTTATAAAACGGAAACGTGAGTATTGAATCATTTAGCTTATTCAGTAAAACTCCCGAAACAACAGCGCTTAGAAACCGACCAAATACGTACATCCCGAATGTCTTTCTTTATATCATTTCATAGCTGTTAGAACCCTTATTCGTCCAATTAAAAAAGTTACCGATACCAACCAAGCATGCGTAATGTAGCGAAATGTACGTACATCGCTTGCAACCAATGTCCGCTATATTTGTTTAAGTTCAGAGACGGATGATCAAGACTTTAGAAAACTCATCAGACGAATTTTGGTGTTTTAAATAAGCTTCAAATCTTGGATAAATTATCTTCCGACCAGCAGAACGCAATATTTGATTTTTGTTTTGTATTCATCGATAGTTGGGATTCGTCAGAAAAACTCGAAAAATGATGTTTTCTGACTGGTATTGCATCACATTATGCCGCCAAATAATTACATTTTCAGGCCATAATCAATAAAAGAAATTCTGATGGTCGTAAGAGCAATATCTTAACTCGATATTTTATTCGAATTTGTGAAAGAAAACATCGCAGATTTTTTAAGCCGTGACAGTTTGCCTAAAACCAATCTTTTCTGTAGCTTTGATTCGATCCTGACCTGTACCAAGAAAGATAACTCTAAAAAACCGCGAAGGAGCGCGCACCAGAATCATTGTAACAACCGTGACTTTTTCAAAATCAACCACATGTACATGTAGGTGTGGCTTCAAATTGTTTTTCGTACCAGTAGAGTTGAGTTGAATAATGGTGTTTAACGTCCCAGTCAAGAATATTGCACTTATATCGAGACGTTGCCAGCTATAGGCGAAGGTACAGGAATTTTGCCTGTGCGTTGCGCTGATGGCATTATACAGCAAGGTTCTTTATCGTACCAAGTCCACATGACATGGGGCCTCGTTTATTTTAAGTTCCCATCCATCTTAGTTAAGGAATAGTTGTAAAACTGGGTCCAAGGATTATGGTTTCATTGATTGGGTTAACCCGGCTTATGTTCTTAATCCCAATAATGAGTTCATTACGGACTAACGGACAGTACAGGCGTGTTGAAAGGTTAAAACTGACGCCGAAATAAAGATTAGAAGCTGTCGAGATACAGCTGACGAGGGGCAGAGATGAGCTGTTGATACAGCACTTATTTGTTAGCCAAGTGTTAACCTTTCTGTCTGTACTGTAGATAGCATCTGCCGATAAAAGTTAATAATGAGTGTTCGAATTGTGTTGCCGATTCGGCACTGATTCGTCAGGTCTGAACTGTATCTCTCTACAGCCTTTCAGCCATGAACCATTCGTATATCCACCTACATGTATGTCACTAAATTAGACCACTGCGGTAGCTCAGTGCTAGCTCCGTATGTGAGATGTTCGAACCCTGACTGGGTCTGACCCAAGCCCCACTTGAAACCGAGTATTAACGTCAAATACTCGGCATTACGCAATAAAAGTCATGGTTCTTTCGGATGGGAACTTAAAATAAACAAGGTCCCGTGTCACGATAGGCTTGGCACGATAAAGAAGCCTGCTGTATAATGCCATTGATCAGCGCAACACAGGCAAAATCTCTGCACTTTCGCCTATAGCTAATGACGTCTCGATATAAGTAAAATATTCTTGACTGTGACGTTAAACACCATTACTCACCCCAACTCTGTCGCTATATTCTTGACAACCAAACTTTAACATTTTTCGTTATGTACATCTGTGTTAAAATTTCGACAGGCCTCACGGTAATATACATGTCATTTATTTCTTTTATGTTCAAACAGCTCCAGGTTGTAAATTTCAAGCAAACATGCTTGGGAAATGGAACACCACTATACCAAGAATATCGTCAATAGATGTCGCTGCTGAAACTATGACGTTTAATTTTGCGCCACCTATAAATTTATCTATGGTATATTTATGTGAAAGTAAAGACTATCGTCAGTTTGTTTTGAGGTATTCATTTTTGTTTCACATGAAAAATCTTTATTTATATTGAATACACATGTTCACATCATGCTGTATGTTATTACAAATCATTTATTCGAGATGTTTTTGTGTCACGGATTTTTGGCACTGACAGCAATTTGTTGGAATTATAAGCCGAAGAATTCAGTCTATACGGGTAGAGACTATACACTTAAACCAATCAGAAAATCGGATTGTGCAAAATTTAATTGCACATGACAGGAGTAGTGCTATTGTGTTTTACTTCCAAACACTTATATCCAGGCGTTCAATTCAAGAATGGTTGAGGAAATAGGAGCGCCCCAAGAAAATCTTCAATCTTCGATAAGCGACATTCTCACTCTAGGATATTCCCGATAGGAGGGAATCTACATAGCGGCGATCAATCTGTTTTTGTTCTTTAAATGGCTATTTAATTGTTTATTATGACAATGAAGTAACCAAATGCATCAGCTCTCGACATATACGTTAGATTGATTGTTTAAATGGGATTTTACATCCCAGTCAAGAATATTCTACTTATATCTAGACGTTATCAGTTACCTATGAAGTACAGGAGAATTGAATAACGGTTTTTCATTAAAATATAAAATGGTTAGTTCATTGCATTTTAAATGCATTTTATTGATAGTTTAATGGAAATATTTTCAATTAAACTAAAATAAATAATAAAAACCATGTGCACTCAATTTTTGGAAATACACTAAACTGCTTTGTGTTATATTACAGATATGCAAATGGAACAAGAGAGACTGGTGATCTGTTTATCTGCGCACGCATAGCATATATACCTAAATATAAACGATTTAGGTTACGTGTTTTACAACGTAAGTGATGCGCACGCATAGCATTGGGGGTTTCAGACTTAACTTGAGTTTACACTACTAGTGTAATTATGTCAACACAAAACTGTGGTGTTCTGTTGGGACTAGTCCGACTAGGTCATAGGTTCAAAGGTCAAGGTCATAGATGCAAACGCATACTGAAATGGTTAATTATCTCAAAAACTACAAACATTTTGTATAGGCATTTATATTAGAATATTGTAGGTATTGGCCTAACAATCATTTTGATATATGAATCAAAATGATAGTTAAGATAATACCTATAATATTCTAATATGCATGCCTATACAATTTTTTTTATAGTTTTTGAGATAATTAACCATTTAAGTATTCGTTCGCGTCTGTGACCTTGACCTTTGAACCTATGACTTCATTCATATATCAAAATGATCGTTACCTACAATATTCTAATATACATGCCTATACAAAATGTTTATAGTTTTAGAGATAATTAACCATTTCAGTATTCGTCTGCATCTATGACCTTGACCTTTGAACCTATGACCTTCATTCATATATCAAAATGATAGTTGTGCAAATGCCTACACAAAGTTTATAGTTATTGAGATAATTAACCATTTTAGTATTCGTTTGCATCTGACCTTGACCTTTGAACCTATGACCTTCATTGATCGTTAGGCAAATACCTACAATATTCCAATATACATGCCTAGACAAAAAGTTTATAGTTATTGAGATAAATAACCATTTTAGTATTCGTTCGCGTCTATGGCCTTGACCTTTGAACCTATGACCTTCATTCTTATATAAAAATTATCGTTGTGCAAATGCCTACAATATTCCAATATACATGGCTATACAAAAAGATTATAGTTTTTGAGATAATTAACCATTTAAGTATTAGTTCGCGACTATGACCTTGACCTTTGAACCTATGACCTACATTCATATATCAAAATGACTGTTAGCCCAATACCTACAATATTCCAATATACATGCCTATACAAAAAGTTTATAGTTTTCAAGATATATTGACAAATACATTAATTTTAGCGATTTCCCCCTTAAGTACCTTGCCATTTCCCCTTTTTGGCCTCAAAAGTTATGATTTGTGCGAATCTGAAACTAGGTGCCATAAGTATGTTTCACATGAAATATCTAAGCTATATCTCTTGTAAGTTCAGAGGAGATGATTTTTAAAGATTTTCACAATTTTCCCCTTTATAGGGCTCCCAGGGGACATAATCCTTTCATTTGTGCAAATCTGATAGTCCTTCACCAAGGCATCATAATCACTAAGTTTCATCAAATTTGGCTTGGTAGTTTTAGAGGAGATGATTAAAATGTACAAAGTTAACGCACGACAGACGACGGACGGTGAACCATTGCAATAGCTCATCTGAGCTAAAAATTTATAATATGACAACTTTTGAATATTTCATTCAGAAAATTCAAAAATTTATAATATGACACTTTAACCATTTGGCCCCAATAATTTGTTCACAATTTAACACAATGTACACTTTCACTGTCGTGAACGCCGTACAAAAACAAATTAATTTCTAACTTTTAAATTGGGGAAAGTTCTAAAATACCACACACTGCACAATGACATGCTTGCAATATTGTTTAGGATTACTCATTGCAAAGGTGTTTTATTGTGACAATATCTAGATGCCATTCTGTAATGTTTTGGTTTGGCGTTTTAGTTTTAGTCCCTATGTGAACAGTGGGGTAACAGATAAATTGTCTAGACAATGGAAGAGGTTCTTTTCTTAATAAAAAAAATACTATCATACACAAAGCAATTCATTTTCCAGTCTAAATAACACTTTACATAGAACAGACTATAACTATAGGTAATAAATAAAAAGTGGGAGAAACAGGATATAACCGATTTAATTTGCTAGTAAATCACTTTGGGAAATTTAGTAGTCAAATTGGGAAATTTAAGTCTTTTTTCTCCAGGGGAAACGATCTTTTTTCGGTAGTAATTTTAGGCAAACAAAATCACTGGTAATGCACTGCGAGTTAAATGTTTACATTTTCCTTTCTCCAGATGGAACACTGTTTTATGGTATATTAAAGTTAACAGCACATTTGAAGCCTTTACATCTTTATATGGACTGCGAATGGGACAGGTACCCACTTATTAAATTCAACATATACGGATCGCATTGATGATGACAAGATTAAAATGAAGACCAAGATTTATCAAAAAGTAAAGGTTATATAAAAACTCTATTTTCTCTAAGAGACAAGGATAAATATTGGAGACAAGGATAAATATTCCAATATAACGTTTTTACCAACGAAATTGGTCCAATGGAACTGAAAAGTAAATTTGTTACTTTAGGACAACTGTTCACGGAAAATGTTTCAACCTTATGTTTTTACCAGTGGAATCGGTCCGATGGAACTAAAATAATAAATGTCACGGTTATTTTAGGACAACTGTTCGTGTGCTCTGGCAGGGTAAATGTTCCAACGTTATGTTATTTACAAGTGAAATCGACCCGATGGAACTAAAATAATAAATGTGTTATTTTAGGACAACTGTTCGTGTGTTCTGTCAGGGTAAATGTTCCAACGTTATGTTATTTACAAGTGAAATCGACCCGATGGAACTAAAATAATAAATGTGTTATTTTAGGACAACTGTTCGTGTGTTCTGGCAGGGTAAATGTTCCAACGTTATGTTATTTACAAGTGAAATCGACCCGATGGAACTAAAATAATAAATGTGTTATTTTAGGACAACTGTTCGTGTGTTCTGTCAGGGTAAATGTTCCAACGTTATGTTATTTACAAGTGAAATCGACCCGATGGAACTAAAATAATAAATGTGTTATTTTAGGACAACTGTTCGTGTGTTCTGTCAGGGTAAATGTTCCAACGTTATGTTATTTACAAGTGAAATCGACCCGATGGAACTAAAATAATAAATGTGTTGTTTTAGGACAACTGTTCGTGTGTTCTGGCAGGGTAAATGTTCCAACGTTATGTTTTACAAGAGGGATAAATTTAGGGCAACTGTTCAGTGTGTTCACGTGCCTTTGTAGGATGTTCCGATGAAAATTTTTCACCAGTGGGATCGGCTCGATAGAGCTAAAACAGTAGGAAAACTGTCCATGTCAATATACAAGTATCCGGTTTTTTTTAATCTTGAAAGATTACTTTCATCAAGGCATATAATAAAGATAATTTTCATCACAACATATTAAGAGCATTTTTAGGAACAAATTTGTTATTATTCATGTGTATTTTTGTATATAAAGTTACAAGATAGTTTGTTCGAAGTATTTAGCTTTTATATTCACAGATATTAACTTTCGCCATTTTCTTGCAAAAAACATTTCGCGATTTTTTTGCAAAAACCATTTTTTTCTTTACCATTACTAACTTTTGTGATATGGACTATAGCTAAATATTTCGTACAAAACAAGACCGACTAATCAGCACACTAAGTTAAAGTTCAAGTCTGTCCCGAGCCATTAGGCCCATCAGGCCGGAGCTTATCCCGGTTTCGGTGGCGTTAAGCGACTGAGAGTACAAGACTCTCCCCTGAATGGGACGCCGGTCCATCGCAGGGTTAACCCCCAGCATTTTGCTGGTACTCATTTATTTTTCAGCTGAGTGAACTGAAACAACGTGAAATTAAGTGTCTTGCTCAAGGACACAACACATCGCTCGGTCCAGGGATCGAACCCACGACCTTCGAATCATGAGTCCAACACCTTAACCACTAGGCCACGCGCTTCGAGAATCAGCACACTAAACCCCATTTTAAATTTCTTACTTGTTGGGTGTTTGTGGTCCAATAAAAATAAAATAGAATGTGGGTTAAGTGGACTAACTTAACGAAAAGGAATCAAAGCTCGGCTGCCGAGTGGCCAAGATGTGGCTAGTTAATAGCCGAATATCGAGAGATAGACAGCACCTGTCGAAAATCTGTAGAGATACAGACTAACGAGGGGTCGGGATGAGTTGAGTTGAGTAATGTTGTTTAACGTCACAGTCAAGAACATTTTAACTTATATCGAGACGACGTCAGCTATAGGAGAGGGTGCAGAAATTTTGCACTGATGGCATTATACAACAGGGTTCTGGTGCCAACCCTACCAGGACACGGAACCTCGTTTATTTTAAGTTCCCATCTGAAAAAAAAAACCCGTTACTTTCATTTCGTAATGCCAAGTGCTTGGCGAAAGAACAGTCACAACCCACTTTTAAGTCTTGGGACAGACCTGGCCATATTCGAACTCACAACCTCTCACGTACGGGAGAATACTCTACCAACTGAGCTACCGCAGCGGTCAGGGGCCGAGATGAGATGACTGTACAAGTTCGTTAGCTAAAGTATAATCAGGAATGGATTACACTCAGTTTTATGGATTTTTCTCAAAAACCAGTTGAAAATGAAAACCAAAAATTTGGCTGTGTACATAACAAGACTCGACCTAATTTGTCATAATAGTTTGAGCTTTTCACTTTGTCTCCGAGTAGTGTATATTTTTTTCAAAAATGTTTAACCCGAAAAAATCTAAGTTTTTAATTCCACCTCTTATGACAAACCCACAACCTCTTTTACTATGAGTTGCATTCATAGTTTAAAAGGTATCTGCCCGATTTAAAGACTGCAACACAGGTTGATGACAACACAATGAGGCCAAAGAAAAGAAAAAAGTTGTGTATATGGTTATATTGAGAGCAATATAAATGCAATAATTGTCAAGTAAATTGCAAAGTGAATGTAATTTATACATGTGTATCTTTTAATTGCTTACAGAACAGACCCTGTATCACTGATTTTTTTTAATCCATTGCTCATTCAAGCTATGGGTAAAAGGTTGAACTGTACATGTGTAATATATTTGTGTATATTTTGGAGAATTAATAAAAATATGAACTCCAGATAAATACTAAACTTCGCTCACCTATATTTACAAATGTATTTATTTTCCCATCTGAATCCTAACAAAATTCCTTTCAGAAAAGATTATTAAACAGAACATAAGTTAGTATGGCCTTAGTACATGGCAGAGCACATGGTTGATTAGCTTCCATTGCATAATAAATGGGTTATAAATATGATAAACAAGAGGCCCCTGGACCTTAACACTCACCTGAGGGGATGTACATATTTCATGCAGAGGTTCAATGGTCAATGACATTAATTAAAGGGAATGTCATTTTTTTTAGCAGTAAGGGCCAAGTATATGTTAGGGTTTTTGCAAATTAATTATAACTTGTCCTAAGAATGCTACATATAAAATATCTAAAGTCTAGCTAAAATATATTATTTATAAACTGCTAAAAAAAGTAAAAACAAAAGTTTGAACCCATGGCCTTCATCTTTACATCACAATAAATGTTAGGCTAATATCTACAATATTCTAATATATATATATCTATGCCTACACAAACAGTTTATAGTTTTTGAGATAATTAACCATTTCAGTATTTGTTTGCACCTGTGACCCTGACATTTGAATCCATGACCTTCATTTATATATGTATGTGAGGCCAATACCTACAATATTCTAATATACATGCCTATACAATACGTTTATAGCTTTTTAGGTACTAACTATGCATCTGTGACCTTGACCTTTGAACCCATGACCTTCATTCATCAAAATGATCGTTAGGCCAATGCCTAAAATATTCTGATATACATGCTAAGATAAAAAGTTTATGGTTTTTGAGATTATTAACCATTTCAGTATACGTCTGCATCTATGACCTTGAGCTTTGAACCTATGACCTTTATCTATATATCAAAATGATCGTTAGGCCAATGCCTACAATATTCTAATTAACATGCCTATACAAATTGTTTATATTTTTTAAAGATAATTAACATGCCTATATAAAAAGTTTGAGGTTTTTGAGATAATTAACCATTTCGGTATTCATTTGCATTTATGACCTTGACCTTTGAATCTTCACACATATACTAAAATGATCGTTAAGCTAATACCTACAATACTCTAATATACATGCCTATACAAAAAGTTAATACTTTTGCAGATAATTAACTATTTTGGTATAGTCGTGCATCTGTGCCCTTGACCTTTGAACCCATGACCTTGATCTATGTATCAAAATGATCGTCATGCCAATACCAACAATTAACTGAAAATTCCATGCCATAAAAACCTCAAATCTTTAAAAAATAGCATTTTTATCAAGCTATTTTTTATCAAAGGTTAAAAACTGGGACATGACCTTGACATCTATTGGAAGAAAATAGCAAGACAAGATCAACAGTGAAAACTCCATACAATTATCTTCAGCTGTAATTTTGTTACAACAATAAATGTCTCATTTGAAAAAATTACATAATGTTATGCAAAAAATGCGTAACCTATTTTTTGCCCAATTTTCATGAAAAACACAATATTGATGTTCCTAGGTATCCCGAATCCAAATATCCAATCAATATTTGCCTGTACCTTTTGGTTTCAGAGAAGAAGACTTTTTGTCTTTTGGCTATTTATAGTATGGTGGCTATCTTGTTGGGCCTGGCTAAACCCCAAACACAATTTTGAAAGCCTGTTACCAAGGCATGATATTCATCAAATTTGGCACAGTAGTTTCAGAGATTTAAAAAAAATTTTTAACAGACAACAGACGACGACAGACACCAAGTGATGGCAATAGCTCACATAGACAATCGGTCCAAGTGAGCTGAAGATAAAATCTTTGTTTTAGTGATTATTTAAATGTAGTTAAACTTATTTTAAATATATATTAATTGACCAAGTGAGCTTCAAAAGCCTGAATTGGTATAAACCATTCTGGCACAACCTATAGCCCCTAGGCTAATAATTTGCATCTCTGAATCACATAAGTCGTATTAGCAACCATCTCTTCCAGAAGTTTGTTGACAAACATTATTTTCAACCAAACATCGAAACATGACACCAGCTTCAAACACAACACAGGCAGTGTTTCAGGCAACTCAAGATATGTATTTGGTTATGTTATTTTTCAATTTTAGGGTTGTCTTTTTCTTCCAAAAATAATGATGAAACATATCACATATACAGGTGCATGTCAGAGTTGTTAATTTTTTGTCCATTCATCGTATCACACATAACTACATCAGCATTATTAGTACTGTCCATCATGTTACTTACTACAACGGTTACTTAACTTCTTAAGTGACGTCACACACGGATCAGCCTCAGTGTGAGTCGTTTCACTTATAGCTACCCAGAAGAGGCCAAATTCAAGGCCTTCAAACCTCTATAACTTTCTAATTTGGTCATCAATTTTGATGAGTTTTCGATATTGTGATATTAAAACGGTATTCAACACAAATATAAAATAAAAAATTTCGTTACAAGCACTCTTGAATGGCCCTGTGACCTTAACCTTGATGACCTCGTTTTGGTAAGCGACAAATCGTCTTTACAAACTTTATATTTCTTGATACCTCTTTTTATACAGAAGTTATAGAACTGACTCAGATTCTGAAATGTACTCACTTGGGAGTAGAGCCGAAATACACCAAATTTAGCATTTGAATATTTGTGAGCGGTTATTCAAATCCTATTCAAATATTCAGCACCAAAGAGAAACTTTTCTTACATCCCAGATAGAAAAATCCATAAAAATAGTGGTGCAAGATATCTCCATCTTGTACCCTCCTGTGCAAGATAGCCTACATGCTGTTTTTCCCGCATAATTTTATCAACAAATCAGAGGTGTAGCGAGGGTTGAAATTGATTTTAAATTGAAAAATTGTACTTTTTGATGCAAGAAATAGAATCAATCACTACTTGTAGTGCCAGACAAGGAAATCTCAACCCTCGTTCTAATATATGTAGTCCAGAACTCAGCAAGCCTCGTTCTGGACCAAATATATTAGAACTCGGGTTGAGATTTCCCTATCTGGCACCACAAGTTGTGATAGATTCTATTATTCTGGAGCAGACCTATATAGGGCATTTTTAAGATGGAAACGATGTGGATTCATAACACAGATGAAAATAATACCTTATTAGGCCTAAAAAGTAATTGTTTGGTTCTGGTAATGTAAAAAACAAATCTAGGTAGGCTCGGTAGGGTTTATATATATATATCCTTAAAAAACAAAGCAAGCTGCATACAAAAATATTGTTGACACAAGGATATTGCAAGTCTAGGCTTGATAGGAGGTATATCAAGGCCCTGAAAAAGTTTAACAGATACAGATCAAATGTTTCTCAATCTGGAATGGGACAGACAGCCAAAAAAACATCAGGGTAGGGAGAAATTTGCAGGTATGGTCGGGTGACCAGAACCAAACAATTTTTTTAAAGGTCTTAATAGGAAAGCTGTAAAACGATAAATAAATCATGATCTCTTTAATATGCTTCTTAACAAATCCAGATTTAATTCTTAAGATCATGTACTGGGGTAAGCAGTAAAACATGCGAGTCACTTTTATTGCGACAACTATATTTTTACTTTAACATGAAAAACAGTCGTTACACACTCTGGTTTGAATATTTCAATAACATGTACAGCATAATAAATTTAAAGGGACATAAGCGTGACATGACACAATGACAAAAAGTAAACAAACTGAGAGCACATGACAGAATCTATCGGATTGTATGCGATGGTTTGTATGATTTAGGTGTTTTATTAATAAAAATGAAGAAAGGAAGCATCTGAAAGTAGGTTTTTGCTGTGCAACATATTTAGTCTGTCAAGCACTTTTTGGCTCAAAAAATTAGAACATGGGGAAGGTTTTTAGTTAAAAACGAGGAGATTTTAAGGGATTTTAGATAACAAAAAATAATTTTTTTTTTTTAAAATGGATGCTTTTGTCCCCTCTAAGTAAGACCTTCAGCTTATATGAATTTAAGCATGTTTTTATTCTACATTAAGGTCTTTATCAAAATATAATTGGCAAGCTAAAAGGTCTTTCTTACTGACTTAGGCCATTTTCCTCACTTCATTTTATTAATAATTACACTAAAATAATTCCAACATATTATAATGTTTTTTATATATATATATTTTTGTGGGGAAAGGGCTCAAAATCAGGAGTTATTAGGAGTTTATCTAACAAATTCAGAAAAAAATCAGGAACAACTCAAAATTAGGAGTCGCTTGACAGACTGTTTTTTTTTCCAGACGAAATATAAGCTCAGGGATTTTGCTGACTAGCCCGACTGGTCGTGTGTTAGTCTAGGATGAATTAATTTCACATCAACTTTTTTTTTATTTCTGAATAAAAACTGCTAGGTTTCCATAAATTTAAAATAATTAGTAGCCAAAGACCAAATTTCCAAAATTTGTGAAAATATAGTCCTTTTTAAAGTATTTTTCCACAAATGCTAAAATAGGTTACTTTTTGAAAGAATTTCTCAGAAATAAGTAGCCAATGGCGATTTTGGCTACCAGGAATGGAAACATAGACCTGTCGTCTTTACCTTCATAAAAACAATCGTAAAACAGCAAGTTAAAAATAAACACTACCAGTAATCAGATCAAGTCATTTTGGCGCTTTACTCAAATCCATTATCTACTCAAGCGCCGATATGACTAAGATACAAACACATGCTTTCCGGTATATTTACATTAGCAACATCGTTGATGGTGATTTTACAATTTTGAAAATAAGGCAACAAATTTTGTGGCGACTTGCATATGACTTTTAACACATGAAGTGATTAAAATAACAAATGTTTTAAAATTTAGTCATTTTAGAGACCTATCTACAACTTTAGTGATTATGAAACCATAACACTGGTAATAATACTCCCATCATGTTGAAAGAGAGGTGTCAAAGTCCTCCCATTTCAATCCAATTAATTATAAAGGATTCTTCAAAAATAATCTGGATATGTTTTTTAACAAGCAAACATCTTTAATTTGTCAAATAATATAAATCAGAGCATTAAACTAAGGTGTAGATTGAATATCCTTGATCAGTCTAGTCTGTTTTCAAAACAAACAAAATGGCGGCTACCTTGACATGTGCTTCCTGTTTCAGTAACAACCCAAGTTTATAAGATAATTTGTAAGATAATTATAAAGTGAAATTTTTCACTGTTAAAAGTAATTTCTTAATTTATTAATACCTATTAAATAACAAGAGGGCCATGAGGCCCTGGTGCTCACCTGAGAATAAATTGAATTCTACACATTTTTCCAATAATGTCATGAATAAAGGATTAACAGAATTCATTATAATATGAACTTGACCTAGCTTTTGTCCTGAACATCGTTCTGGGCAAATTATATGAAGATTGAACAAAAAATATGGACTCTAGAGTGTTAGCAAGGTTTCCTATGATTTGACCTAGTGACCTACTTATTGGCCCAACATTAACGATATATGAACTTTTGCTTTGGTCATGAACATCGCTCTGGACAAATTAAATGAAGATTGGACAAACAATATGGACTCTAGAGTGTTAACTAGGTTTTTCTTAGATTTGACCTTGTGACCTAATTATTGACCCAACATGACCCATATACAAACTTGACCTTGCTTTGGTCATGAACATCATTCTGGACAAATTATATAAAATTGGACAAAAAATATGGACTCTTAGAGTGTTAACAAGGTTTTTCTTTGATTTGACCTAGTGACCTACTTATTGATCCATCATTATCGATATATGAACCTGATCTTGCTTTGGTCATGAACATTGTTCTGGACAAATTATATGAAGATTGGACAAAAACTATGGACTCTAGAGTGTTAACAAGGTTTTTCTATGATTTGGCCTAGTGACCTACTTATTGATCAAACATGACCTATATAAGAAATTGACTTTGCTTTGGTGATGAACATCATTCTGAACAAATTATATGAAGATTGGACAAAAAATATGGACTCTATAGTGTTAACGTGGTTTTTTTTGATGTGACCTAGTGACCTACTTATTGACCCAACATAACCCATATACAAACTTGACCTTACTTTGGTCATGAACATCGTTCTGGACAAATTATATGAAGATTGGACAAAAAATATGGACTCTATAGTGTTAACAAGGTTTTTCTATGATTTCACCTAGTAACCTACTTATTGACCCAACATTAACGATATATGAACTTGACCTTGCTTTGGTCATGAACAATGTTCTGGACAAACAAGAGGCCCATGGGCCTGATAACTTATGACTGGCTGATAGATTTAAAGAAAACATAAATACTAAACCTGCATGACTTTTTTCTTCACATCATAATGACCATTGTATCAATACCTACAACATTCTAATATACATGCCTATACAAAAAGTTTATAGTTTTCAAGATAATTAACCATTTCAATATTGTTTGACATCTGTGACCTTGACCTTTGAACCCATGACCTTTTTCTATACATCAAAATGATCGTTGTATCGATACCTACAACATTCTAATATACATGCCTATAAATAAATTGATAGTTTTCGAGATAATTAACCATTTTGGTATTGTTTCGCATCTGTGACCTTGACCTTTGAACCCATGACCTTTTTCTATACATCAAAATAATCGTTGTATCAATACCTACAACATTCTTATCTACATGCCTATTCAAAAAGTTTATAGTTTTCGAGATAATCAACCATTTCGGTATTGTTTTGCATCTGTGACCTTGACCTTTGAACCCATGACCTTTTTCTATACAACAAAATGATCGTTGTATCAATACCTACAACATTCTAATATACATGCCTATACAAAAAGTTTATAGTTTTCGAGATAATTAACCATTTCGGTATTGTTTCGCATCTGTGACCTTGACCTTTCACCCCATGACCTGTTTCTATACATCAAAATGATCGTTGTACCAATACCTAAAACATTCTAATATACATGCCTATACAAAAAGTTTATAGTTTTCGAGATAATCAACCATTTCGGTATTGTTTCGGATCTGTGACCTTGACCTTTGAACCCATGACCTTTTTCTATACATCAAAATGATCGTTGTATCAATACCTACAACATTCTAATATACATGCCTATACAAAATGTTTATAGTTTTCGAGATAATAATTATAATCAGAGGTAAAAAAAATTAGGTCATGACCTTCACAATTGACCTTGACCTCATTTTGAAGATACTAACAAGATGTGAAAACTGAAAACCCCATATCATTATCTGGTCAAATAGTCAAGTTATAACAATTTGAAGCTATTTTACGATTTTTTCAAAATTAAACGCAAAAACGCGTAACCCATTTTTCGACCGAATTTCACGAAATGAACAAACTACAGGCTTAAGACCCTAGAGAAGCCAAATATCACATCAGATTTTTTCTCCCATCATCGGTTTCAGAGAAGAAGATTTTTCAAGATTTTTGCACCCCTAGGTCACTGTGACCTAGTTATGGTAGCCATGGCAACGTCAAGAACAAATCTGAATTGCACTGGCCCATATATACTTCTGACAAAGTTTCATTAAAAATCGTCCAGTAGCTTCAGAGGAGAAGTCGAAAATAGGTGTTAACGACGCACGCACACACACACGCTGCGCTATGCCATAAGCTCACATGACCTTCGGTCAGGTGAGCTAATTATATGAAGATTGGACAAAACATATGGACTCTAGAGTGTTAACAAGTTTTGGTCATAAACATCGTTCTGGACAATTTATATGAAGATTGGACAAAAGAATATGGACTCGAGTGTTAACAAGGTTTTTCTATAATTTGACCTAGTGACCTACTTACTGACCCAACATGACACATATACGAACTTGATCTTGCTTTTGTCATGGACACCGTTCTGGACATATTATATTTATTGAACAAAAGGTCAAGTTAACAAAGTTTTTCTATGATTTGCTACTTATTGACCCAACATGACCCATATACGAACTTGACCTTGCTTTGGTCATGAACATCATTCTGCACAAATTATGTGAAGATTGGACAAAAAATATGGACTCTAGAGTGTTAACAAAGTTTTTCTATGATTTGACCTAGTGACCTACTTATTGAAGCAACATGACCATATACGAACTTGACCTTGCATTGGTCATGAACATCGTTCTGGACAATGTATATGAAGATTAGACAAAAATATGAACTGTAGAGTGTTAACAAGGTTTTTCTATGATTTGACCTAGTGACCTACTTATTAACCCAACATAACCTATATACGAACTTGACCTTGCATTGGTCATGAACATTGTTCTGGACAAGTTATATGAAGATTGGACAAAAAATATGGACTCTAGGGTGTTAACAAGGGTTTTCTATGATTTGACATAGTGACCTACTTATTAACCCAACATAACCCATATACAAACTTAACCTTGCTTTGGTCATGAACATCGTTCTGGAAATTATATGAAGATTGGACAAAAAATATGGCCTCTAGAATGTTAACAAGGTTTTTCTATGATTTGACCTAGTGACCTACTTATTAACCCAACATAACCCATATACAACCTTGACCTTGCTTTGGACAAGTTTTGTCATGAACATCGTTCTGGAGAAATTATATGAAGATTGGACAAACAATATGGACTCTAGGGTGTTAACAAGGTTTTTCTATGATTTGACATAGTGACCTACTTATTAACCCAACATAACACATATAGGAACTTGACCTTACCTTTGTCATGAACATTTTTCTGGACAAATTATGTGAAGATTGGGCAAAAAATATGGACTCTAGAATGTTAACATGGTTTTTCTATGATTTGACCTAGTGACCTACTTATTGACCCAACATAACCCATATACGAACTTGATCTAGCTTTGGTCCTGAACATCGTTCTGGACAAGTTTGATGAAGATATAACTAAAACTGTGGCCTCTAAGAGTGTTAACAATGAAAAGTTGACGCACGACACACGATGGACAAAGACTGATCACAATAGCTCAATTGAGCACTTTGTGCTCAGGTGAGCTGAAAAGACAATCTATTAAAATTTAATAAAGTCGTACCCGATAGTTTTGTCATTTCAGATAGAAAGTAGTTTTGCAGACCATACCGTCGCTATGAGGGTGTACATTCTAGCGGTAGTATGTAAATGGATCATTTGCTGTTAAATCTGGGTTTTAATGAACTGCTGATTATCACTCACAATATTCCCGTTTCATGTTAATGGTGAAGTATTTAAAATCCACATGTGGTCATTTGCACACAACACTGTATGAATTACCTCCCTTTCACGAAAGTGAAATCTAATCGATAAACAGTTTTAAAATATGACACAATTGCCTCAACATCAAAATATTTTATCATACCCTTCAAAATAAATTTAAATTACCGTAGATTTCATGAAGAATTAATTAAATCAACCTGCCATTGCTGTTTATTTCATAAAAAGTTATGATTTTACATCGTAGGATGCAAACTTCTCGGACCTACTTTTTATTGTAAACATGAGATCAGTTCGCCAAATTGCAGAAATTATTGGATGCATCCTGTCGCAATATTTTACTACATTCCGAAATGTATTCCTAAAATTTATTCCAAATGTACATATATAACCAAATGCATAACCAGCGCTTCAGATTGTTTTTACAGATAGTGGGCCACAAGGGCCCACCAGGTCCAATAACAAGGGGTCATTTTTTGTTATAGTGGGTCATGTTTTGACACATAATTAAAATTATATATTTTAAACTCTTTCACCTAAATGATTCATTTTATGTGCATCTACTTCTCTGCACTTTGTGTTTTAAAATAATGTGAATAGAGTCGTTTGCATCTCATAGCCATGGTTGCCGCTAGTATATTAAATGAACGACAATGTCCAGGTCATAAGTTTTATTACGAGTTCTCCCCCTTTGAATATTAATGTTAATAACCGACACATAGAGTGAAGAGAAGGGGCTTGTTGGGAGTCCTGACTATATGCTGATTATGAGATAAACAAAGACGCTAGAGATTTTCCGGTAGAAAACGAAAACAGAAAGTCAAATTGGAAAACCCCATGGAATCGAATATGTAGTTTTGGGAAGAAATTATTAACCATCAATTTGGCTAAGAAAAACCATGCGCCACGTGGACCCATTGAAAGCAAATTTTATGCACCATTTTTTAAAATAATGCGGGATTGGCGCAGAGGCACCGACAATCTGAAGCACTGCATAACCCGTCTCAGAATACATATCTCGCGATAAAACATATATTTCTTTCACGCTCATTTACCAGGCGCACTATTTCCATGTGTACTCATATCTTATAATTTCATAGCAAAGAAGCCCAATATCTTGGAAGAAAGCGAAAGCAAAATACGCGTTCACTATCATGAAACGCCGTACAAAAACTGTTCGGATATCCTGCATATAAGTAGAGCACCCCATACGTAGACTACTACATGTATGAGAAAATGACATTGATATAACAGAAGCTTTTCCTTTAAAACTTTGTAAACTCTTTTCTTCACGACACTACTGTATTTAAAAAACATATACCTCATTATAACAAAAAGGAAAAAAGTGAAATTTTACCAATTTTCAGTTTTATTTTGAACATAGAAATAAATAAATTAAAACAAATTATTTTAAAAAATAGCAGTAATGACAGTGTTGTTACTAGCTATGTTTCCATTCCTGGTAGCCAAAATCGCCATTGTCTACCAATTTCTGAGGAATTCTTTCAAAAAGTAACCTATTTTAGCAAATTTGTGGGAAAATACTTTAAAAAGGACTATATTTTCACAACTTTTGGAAATTTGGCTACTAATTATTTTAAATTTATGGAAACCTAGTACTAGTCCATCATTTACATAACCTTAATATTGTGCATGATAACATATTTGTTTGAAATATATCATTTTAAGCTTGAAAAGGGGCTCTATGCAGGCCATGACCTGCATTGCAGGTTTCATTAGTAGAGAGCCCTGCATCGCAATTTTATTTTTACCGGTCAGGCAAAGAAACACTGTAAGTAAAGGGTAGGGAAGAAACTAAAAGAAGTATGACAATGAAAAGGGACAGAAAAATGGTTTAAATGGGTTAAACATGGCACCGACTTAAATGGGTTAAACATGACACTGACAGGATGAAAAATGATGAGATATAGCACATTTATCATGACTGTTTTGGGGCTAGTAGAATTTAGTTCAGGGCTAGTAAAAATAGCCTGATTGGTCTAGTCTTTAAAAACAATGTGTCGAACCCTGAAGCTCATTCTTTTATCGGAATCATTGTTTGCCACATATTCTACTTTAGCTGATTAGGAACCAATATTCAAATACCAATTGACGGATTGCCGAACAAGTCCACTATGTTCCGACAAATGGTTGACATGCTTGAATTACATGCAAAAATTATGAAAACTTGGCCTGAATTTTGCTGTTTGATGACGTCACTGACACTAGAACGTCATTAGTTGCCATGGCACTGCTTTGGTACCGAGATGGTGGCCAGTGCAGAAACATTGTGGGCGTGGCCGGCGATACGTCAATTAAGCATTAAAATACCACCAAAATTTGATATGTAACCAAATATTTGAACTATGTTTCAGCTCTACCTGGGAGAACTTCCAGACATGTATGCATCGGCCATATCAGGGCTCACACTATCAGTTGCAAATGTTGCAAATTGTGACACTTTTTATAGATTGCAGGGATTTATCAGGGTCTTTTGGGAAAAGGCCCTAAACTAAAAATTGGGAAAAACTATCAACTTTTTGCTCATTAGGGGAAAACTTTGACAACATTGTTGATGCCATTAATGATTTAATCTAATGCTTTTAGTGTATTGAGTTGATTCAAGATTGAGAAAAGCAGCCACATTTATGCTACATTTCCATTCCTGGTAGCCAAAATCGCCATTGGCTACTGATTTCTGAGGATTTCTTTCAAAAAGTAACCTATTTTAGCAAATTTGTGGAAAAATACTGCAAAAAGGACCATATTTTCACAAATTTTGGATATTTGGCTACTAATTATTTTAAATTTATGGAAACCTAGATTTATGGTCAGACTTCAGCTATGTATCTGGTACGATTTTCTAATTTGAAATTTTCTCAGCCCATTTTGGGTAAAAAATCAATGTTTTTTCCATTGGGAATAGGGCCAAATTTCGCCCCTAAATAGACCCTTGATAAATCCCTGGATTGCGACAAAAAACAACAACAAATCTTTAAATAGAAATTCTAGAGGACTTAAAATTTCTACTCTCATTTAAAATTTGAGACATAAAAGTTATGTGCCAGTGTGGGCCCTGCATATTCATGGTGGAGGCATAAAAATGAAGTCATATAAATTTCATTCGCTGTTTTAATTGGATAAACTGCCATATTCTATTCACAAATTTACAGCTTAAGAAACGAAAACTTATTCTAAATATAATAGCACATAATACGACATCTATTAAATGTACTACATCGTAGTTTTAGTCCATGTTATGATTTTAATGCACTGTATGTTAACTGATGTTGCTCCCATTCATACATAAGGTAATCAAACTGAATAAGAGTTTTTCCATTGCATGTTTTGGCATCTTGTCTTACATATCAGCAGTGAGGTTATGTTGAGATTTGCCTTTTCTTCTTAAAGCCCATATTTGGGTATTTCTCATCTTTATAACATCGGACTCAGTAGTGAATAAAGTTCTTTCTATACCAGTTTTATCATCTGTTATTTTCATTCCATTTAATAAATCCTTAGCGATGTCTCTTGATCTCACGTCATGATAGACAACAAAAACTGTACCATTACTTTCATTTCCGATGACAGAGGGCGTCAACACCACTAAGCGGAATACCGGAGAATGTTTTGTTAGAAATTCTTTTACCTGCTTTGTATGCCAATGATAGGGGATACAATGAACCCGAAGAACACTGCTTGACGCGGAAGGCGGAGGAACGTGGTTGCTAACAAGTTTAACATGAATTGACTGTCCTCTAAAATCCGAATTATTCTTTAGTAAACACCTCCGTACATCCTTTTCATATACTGTCACCAAGGAAGCTCCCAGTCCAGCATTTTCGGTTCCTCAATAAAATCCACATCGGGAAAAATTTTTTTTAAATCCGACGAAGTTGTGGGAAGTGGTAAATTTTGAATCTGCAATTGCCGTACAGGAGCATCGGTGGAACTAGAAACAGCGCACCCACGTGTTTGTATATAATCCATGTATTTGGGATATTTTAGAAAAGTATCGCAGATGCTCATGCATCGTGAATCATTGCTTTGGAGAAGATGAACAAATCTCACATTTGGTCGCAATATTTCAGCTGACAGAACTCTGGTTGCCAATCGAATTGGAAACACGGTTGATACAAATTGCTTTACCGCCTGCATGATGAAAATGGCTGCCACAAGGTCGAAGATTGGTGCAGGACGTTTCGTCCCATATGGTGGTACCCAAAGCTAGTCATGTCGTACCATAACCATTTCGTCCCATGACATTTCGTATTGTCACCCTTCAAAGAAATTTCTCGCATAGCGATTGGTTAATTTGCCGGGGTACATGGAACTATGTTCGGAAATCTGCCGGGGTACATGAGCGCACGCGACGTTTAGCGGTAAAAGGGAAGTAACTCGTACATCGCTGACGTCTAGTTACAGTAAACAAACATGGCGACAACGTACGCAAGTCACACAAAATACGAAATGGAAGTTAAAAGATCCAACTGGTAACGCTTTGAAGGGTGACAAAAACGTTATACAGGGCTTTGGCAGGTTACACGGCCCCATGTACCCTGTCAAAGATTAATGTACCCTTCGCCTGCGGCTCAGGGTACATAAATCTTTGACGGGGTACATGGGGCCGTGTAACCTGCCAAAGCCCTGTATAACTTATAATGTAAGACGTTACGTGCCATTAGACGTTTCGTCCTATGGCATTCTGTAAAATTTTAATTTATTAATAAATTTTATTCATTTATATATTTATAAAATGTAGTTATTTTAATATAATAAGTCATTTTTTTCACGGTTATTTTTTGTCAATATAGTTTCCCTCGACTTTTCTTGCTTCATCTTTAAACATGTTAAAGCCATTAAATCGGGATTACTAAATTTTAAATCAATAAAATAAACAAAACACACACGGTAGGAATAACCATTTCAAGTATATCACTGGGAAACGCCCACGGTCTACCAACATGAAGAAGCGCGGGACATCAAGATGGGCTAGGCCAGATTTACTTCAGACAGACATATATCTCTGTTCCAGACAACGGATGACAACGAGATTTCAGAAAAAATTGCTACAAAACCTTCTGGAATTCCAGTACAATCAGGTATGGACCAAAGGAATTTCGGAAAATTTTCACAAATCTGTTTTTTTTTAAATTACCCAGTAAACCTGGTAAAATTTGGTAGCGGCATGACACTGGCCTGATTTTTTTAATTTTTTTTTTTTACAAATCTCTGAAATTCCAGTAAAATTTGGTATATTGGAATTCCAGTATAACTTTTTGAAATCCTCTTTGAATTCCAGAATTTTTTTTACAAACCTCCTTGGAATTCCAGTAAAATTTTATAAGAATGACTCTGGACAGCTGGAATTCCAGAATGTTTTTTTTACAAATCAGCGGCTTTGGAATTCTAGTAAAATTAGGTACGGATGAACCTGGAATACCAGGGGAAAATACCACAATGCTAAAAAAAAATCCATGGAAAAACGAAATTGATTCAGTTGTGCGTGTGTGTGCGTGCGTTGGGGGGGGGGGGGGGGGGGGTTGGAGTAAACTTGAATGCCTCGGAAAAAATGGAATGGCCCATTATAAGTTTAATATAATTACTTTTTATCATAAATACTTTTTACTATACTGAGTTATTAGCTAAATAAATTGTATCTATAAAAAATAAATAAAGTCATTAAAATTGTTACGAAACGTCACGTTAAAAATCAAAAAATTAAAATATAAACCTAAAATCAATTTTAACACATCTTTCCAAATCTAACTTAATGACAACTAATATTATTTTTTTTATTATGGACATCGTAAAGACTTTATCCCTATATTAACACCTGTCAATCAATTTTGTATATTGTAAGGTAGATCTACCTCTTAATTACGGGTGATGGGAATGTCTATAAACAGGATGTCGGTACTGTAGTTTATTGATACGCTCTTAATTACCGGTATGTGAGAATCGGATGTAAATTCTACTTTTCATAAATTGAGATCAAATAAATATAGTGAAAAAATATAAGAATGTTTTATTCAAGTTTTTCCGGGTGTTGCATGGATCCGGGATGTTGTAACCAATATTGTTTTATGTAATTTAAATAGAGACGATTTCTAAGTTATTATAATTTTTAATTATTTTAAATTTTAAGTTTTAAAATTGTTTTATGACGATATCATGAACATATTGAAATTTTGGAGTTATACCAGGGTCAGAAAATAAATTACGACATAATTTAAGATACAGAGAATTAAAAATGAGAGGTACCGTTAAATTACAACTGATCAGAAATACACAATCGGAAAAAAATATATGAAATAATTATTGTAAATATTAATAATGTTATACTGTAATATTTAAAAAAAAAATGTTACAAAACAAATTTAAAGAATGTTCCCCATGCTCCAGGTTATTCTATTATATTATTTTTTACCCCACCCGAATTCCCAAATTTAACGCCTTATAAATTAAATATTTTGACTTTTGACAAATTTTGAAAGTCTCTTATCATTTATTAAAGTCAAATTTTGCGTGGAAAAGTTCATGTCATAATATAACATGATAACCTTGCCAAACTTAAATTTATTCCATTTTTAATGTTGGTCTGTACGAATCACTACATAAATCTATAGTATCTAAGGGGTTATTGTCACCGTTTCCAAGGTGTCTTAAGTCGCCATCTTCACCTTGTGACGTCACACGAAACTGAGACATACGAAACGTCTTACAATATTATGGGACGAAAGGTCCTACGAAATGGTTGGTACGACGTGACGACAAGTCAATATGGACGAAACGTCTGGTATGAGTTCTTTCCCTTTGATCTTCCGGTTTTAAAAAGTGTACACTGATCGACATGCAAAACATTCAAAGAGATTCTTGCAATCACTACCTCCCCTTGCAATGGTGAACATCATGAATTCATCAAATTCAAATTGAAAATATGTTTTATGGAACCGAATGGGGCGGTGTGGCCATTTGTAACATAAATGCTAGTTACAATGAAAAAAATTCCTTTCCTCGACGCCGGTTAATAAACCCGGATCACCCGTTTGTAAAGCGAGCGCTCTACAGTTTCCCCAATTAAGTGACCCAGCAGTAACGTCTCTTAACCTGTACATAGTACCTACTATATCATGTAGCTATATCTGTATATTTGCTTAAAATGGTTAAAATTGAAATCCCAATCTGTGTAATATAATGAGTATTGGCGCCAAAGTGCGAACGACACTTTTTCGACCGGCCTTAGGTGCATAGTCTCGCGAGACGTTACTACGGCGCCATATTTGTTGTTTACAAAATGAACGCGTGTTATGAAAGAAAAAACGTGTTGTAACAGAGTTCTTATTGTAGGTGCATGCATAATCGATAAATTTGCCACCCAGATTTTTCGAAACCGATTTTTCTTCTAGCACAAGAGATAACAGCAGATACAGAACTTAGTAGAAGGTAATTGCCTCCCAAAAAAACGTTCATTTTTCATAGAATGGGGATGTTCTAGATTATTCCACAATGTCAATGGATATACGTACCAGAAAACATAAGCTGAACAGCATTGTAATTTTTAACATTCATTTGAAACATGATTATATAGTAGATTTCAATTTTAGAAATTTTCTGTTGAATTTGAAATGTTTGTCTATTAAAGAGTACCTGTAACGAAATTTTTTTATTTCATATATTTGTTAAATACCATTTATATATCACAATATCGAAAACCACATCAAAATTGATGACCAAATAAGAAAGTTATAGCGGTTTGAAGGCTTGGAATTTGGCCTTTTCTGGGTACCTGTAAATGAAACGACCCATATCGAGGCTGATCCATTTGTGACGTCATTTAAGTAACCGTTGTAGTAACTAATATGGCGGACAGTACTAATAATGCTAATGTAGCAACGTATTGTATGATCAATGGACAAAAAATTAACGACTCTGGCGTTCATCTGTATATGTCATAGGATTCCTCATTATTTTGAGAAGAAATAGACAACCTTAAAATTGATAAAATTGGCGTTTAGCTGTATTTATTGGATCCAGAAACAGACAATGATACGATGTACTTTACTGAGTGGAGACCCAGAATTTCTGAATGTTAGCGCAGACATAACCAAATATATGCGTCGAGTATTGTTTATCAAATATACAAAAATTAATTGTTACTTGTTAAAATTTTAAATTAATTTTAATATTAAATTATATTGAACCTGCTACAGACATTCTGAAAATTTTAAACCCAACATCGAAACGTGGCACCGCAGTTGTTCACACTATTGAAGATTTTTACTAAGTTAACTTATTTACAAATGTACAGTATCTTATGTTAATAAAAAATAAATAAATGTGATGTTGACAATTTATGAATCATAAAAATTAATTGTCACTTGTTAAAATTTTAAAATAGATTAAATTTTAATATTAAATCATACAGAACCTGCTACAGACACCACACCCTGCAAAATTTTCAACCAAACATAGGTGAAACGTGGCACCGGCTTCAAATACAACACAAGCAGTCGATGGCGCAATTGAATATTTTTTACTAAGTTTGCTTACATTTAAAAATACCCGTCTGGTCGCCCACATTCAAACAATATTAATCAAACATCAAAACCTATCAAGTTATATGATCCTGAACCGGCTTATGATGTACCATTGTTTATTTATTTATTTATTTATTTATTTATTTATTTATTTATTTATTTATTTATTTATTATTTATTTATTTATTTATTTATTATTTATTTAAAATTTATTTATTTATTTATTTATTAAACATTAAAAATTAAATGACCGGTGGTAAAATTTTATTCAAAATGTTATTTTTCAAAATTAGATAATATTGTCAGTTATCAGTCTATTCATGCTCCCGTAACTCTAGTTTTTCATACTTAATTATCTTTTCACAGTCAGTTTACCTATGTGAAATTCTAAATCCAAGACAACATCAAACGATTCAGATAGTATATTTACAGGTGTCATAAAATTACTCTATCTGAACACCTGTCAATCAATTTTTACGAACAGAGAGTAATCTCTGGGAGTACTGCCACGAGAGCCATTTAATTTTAATTGTAAGAACACATCCTGTTGATTAAAGGTACAGGTCTCAATCTAAGGAATTTCTAATAAACAAACTTTTTATCAAGGTGGACTAATAATAATTTGCTTAATTATTGGTAGGTGTCAGTCGGATGTAAATTCCACTTCATCAAATGAATTTATCGTGAAATATAAAAAGAATTTTTAGCTGGTTCATTATATAAGTAATGTAGATAAATAGTATTCTGTGGGGTCTGCTTACTTAAATGACGTCACTGCACGGGGTCCCAAAAACCAAGCTTTTTGATTTGGATTAACAGCAGGTGTATTACAAACTCGCCGATATCTCCCTTATTTCGGCATGGATTTTTATAAAATTTGCGCATTAAGTGATATTTCAGTATGGAGAATAACATATGTAAAAAAACTAAAAATCAAAAATCGTTACAGGTACTCTTTAAAACAACAAAATTTTCTTTTCTAATTTTTGAAGAAAATACTTCAACAAATTTTACATTTAACAGTGAAAATTTTATGGAAATTGACCAAGAAATAAATTTTTGAGAATTTTTAAAAATATGTGGTTTTATATGAAACAGAAGAATTTTACAAAATGTCTGAATATATATTGCACCACTCCGTATATACCGGTATTACAAACTTTTTCACAGGGAAAGCCCAGGGAAGTTTCTCGCGCCTAGGAACTTATAATTATAAGGCATTGGGGAAATGTGATATTCGCATATTTATTATAAATAATAATATATTTTATCATGTTTAAAAATTGTAACACTCTAAGCAAGAATAACAAAGTACTTTATCATTGTGTTTTCAACTTGCAGTATGTGTTGATGAGTAAAGGGAGATGACTCACGATAACAGAGTATTCAAATATTAACATTATATTTAGTGGGGGGAAATGGTATCTAATATCTATTGTATTACTTGTTTTGAAACATCTTTTATTTTCAGAAGAAACACATTACCTTTCTTCGGCCGTAACACCTATAAATTTATAATATCTCTTATTTTCAGGAGAAACACAGATTAGTTTTCTTCGGCCATAACACCTATTGATAATGTCTCTTTTTTCAGGAGAAACGCATACCGGTACATCTATTCAATTTCTTTGGCCATAACACCTATTTTATGATATCTCTTATTTTCAAGAGAAAAACATATTCATTTTCTTTGGCCATAACACCTATTTTATATTATCTCTTATTTTCAAGAGAAACACATATTCATTTTCTTTGGCCATAACACCTATTTATAATATCTCTTATTTTTAGGAGAAACACATATTTATTTTCAGGGGAAACACATATTTATTTTCTAGAGAAACACATACCATATTTATTTTCTAGAGAAACACATATTTATTTTCAAGAGAAACACATATTTGTTTTCAGGAGAAACACATATTTATTTTCAGGAGAGACACATATTTATTGCTTTGGTTGTAACACCTATTTATGATATCTCCTATTTTCAGGAGAAACACATATTTATATTCAGGAGAAACACATTTATTTTCAGGAGAAACACATATTTTTTTTCAGGAGAGACACATATTTATTGCTTTGGTCGTAACACCTATTTATAATATCTCCTATTTTCAGGAGAAACACATATTTATATTCAGGAGAAACACATATTTATTTTCAGGAGAAACACATATTTATTTTCATATTTATTTTTAGGAGAAACACATATTTATTTTCAGGAGAGACACATATTTATTGCTTTGGTTGTAACATCTATTTATAATATCTCTTATTTTCAAGAGAAACACATATTTATTTTCAGGAGAAACACATATTTTTTTTCAGGAGCAACACATATTCATTGTCTTTGGCCATAACACCTATTTTATGATGTCTGTTTTATTTTCAGAAAATGCCTTTAATAGAAGATGGCCATAACACCTATTTTATGATGTCTCTTTTATTTTCAGAAAATGCCTTTAATAGAAGAAATCCCAGATGTAGAATATGAGACCGATGAAAGTACAAAAGTTAATATAGAAATAGTGGATAAGATTCTAGACAAGAAACGGCAGGGAGAGAATGACCGTGACAAAATTAATGGACATAGTGAATTTGATGAGAAAAACAATAATGGTAATATTTTCATGGCCATAGCTTTTTCTACACTTGATTTAGGACCGGAATAGAGGAGTTTAACATTGTTTAATACGCATGCGCAAGGCCTGTAATCTTTCGAGATTGGACGCGATTGAACGTGATTTGCAATAGAGGGGGTAGTCTTAATAATGGTCTAAGTCTGGTAACACTTTTAAATGATTAAACATTGCCGTAAATTGGATATATTTACATTCATTCATGAATAAATGACAAAACTTTTTCTTACTAATAAATTCATATTTTCTTTTAGTCAAAAATGTTAATTATTTAATATTTTAGAAATTAAAAGTATCAAGAATAAAAAAAAACAGTTAAAATTAAAAGATGATAAAAATGAATAAACCAAATTAAAGAAGTATAATTAATATATTTTGTTTAGCATTTTAAACTTTAAAAGTAAAATAAAATGGTTATGTTTGCTATAAGGACAAAAATATGATACTAATAATAGGCAGTCTATAGCTAGAAAAACAGTCTTGAATACATACAAGTTTGTAGAAGTTCTTTTCTTGAAATAGTATCAAAACTTATAAAGTTTTCACCGATGTGGGAGAAATTGAATCAATATATTCTGTATACATGTATATAATTGCCTTTGACAGAATACATTTAACTAATTTAAATTAATTAAACGAACCCAAAATTATGATGTACTTATGGCGATTACAATTACATTTTATTCTTTCCCTTACTCAATATTTGCTCCAAGAATATGATGCTCCTCATATCTACATGTTACATTGCTGTTTATTAAAAAGTTTCTCATTGATGAATTTTTACCCTGTAATGTATTACCAAGATTATGGTGTTGAAGTCTTAATCTGTTAATTAGTATCCGTAATTCACATACCTCCACACACCTGTCAACATTACCGGATGACCCAATACATGACACGTACCGACAAACGACAAAGTCGACTCGACGCGTCGGAAGGAAACTTTGAACCACTTTTTGGTCACCATCCGTCGATAACATTAAAAATTTACAAGTATCGTTTTTATCAATTACACAAACTTTATCAGACTTATTCAATATACAAGATAATCTGATAAATGAAATGTATGAATGTTAGAGAATATTGTAAAAGTATTTAGAATGTGAATAAAATAAATAATAAAATAAACTTTAACATTTAATATCTGTTTCAATAATTTTATCCATTTTTTTGGCAAAAAAAGAATAAATAAAAATAAAAAAGAAAATAAAGATTTGAAATATTTAAACTGTATATTGATGCGGCATTCAAGGTCATGTTTCAAAATTTATTTATTTATTTATTTATTTATTTATTTATTTATTTATTTATTTATTTATTTATTTAAATACTATAATTCAACCTTGCATCAATCATTATTCAATTACATTGTGGGTACTTATCAGCTTATTGGGTCAAGATTACTTTTCAGTCTTATTTATTTATTTATTTATTTATTTTCAGACGAAACACTTAAAAGTATATCGTTTAAGAAAATAAAATATAATGTAGATACATTTATAAGTATTACATATACTAAGTTTCATACTAGCACATGTATGTAGGTAGTAGGGGAATGCCCCCTGGATTGCAGACGGTACATTTTCTTACCTCTAACCATAGAGAGTAATCAAGGGGATAAAATTGTTAAATTCCCCTATTGGTACCCATTAAAAAACATTGCTTATAATTTTTATTGGTAGAAGTAGGCATGGTACAAATTGTTATGATACCAAATGGTTATATGACTGGTACGAATTTGACCATGTTGGGTATGAAATATTAAATTTGGGTACGAAATGGTCATGGTACAAAATGACTAGCTACGCAACAAAGTGTGTGTGTGTGTGTGTGTATGGGGGGGGGGGGGGAGTTATACTGGGATCAACCTGTCTGTCTGTCTGTCCTTCCTAGACACAATTTTTTCCGTAGTTAAATTCAGTTATGTATGATCCAATTTTTCTAAAACTATGCACAGATGTTAGGCATCATGACATATAAGACCCTGTGCACTTGCAATTATCTACAGCCATAGAATTTTTCACACTTTTAATTTGGCCACAATATAAATCTGTCCGCAGGTTTATTCTACCCCCCGCAAACTAGTTTGCGGGGGTATATAGGAATCACCATGTCTGTCTGTCTGTCTGTTTAAAATCGTGTCTGGGCAGAATTCCTTTGGAAGACTGTCATAAAACTGTACATGAATAATCTTCATTGTCCAAAGGTGTGTTATGATCTTGAAGCAAGGTCATATAGGAAAGGTCAAGGTCGCGGGAAAACATAAAATGCTTTCGGGGGAGGGGGGTATTTGACTCTGAAGAGACGGTTCTAGTTTAATTATATATGAACCAGTTTTTCTAAGACTTATAAAGCACAGATGTTAAGCATCATAAGAACCTGTGCCCTTGTGATTATCAGGTAGGTTGCTTATTTTTATTGCAGAATTAATGCAAATTTTTGCAATTTACAGATATTGAATTAGGTCGTAAATATAATTTTGTTTGGATGTTTATTAGGTTATTTTTTTATCCATGCTAATTTTCCTGAAACTCTGCACAGATGGTAAGAATTATAAGAATCTGTGTACCTGTGATTACCCATTTGATCACAATCATATTTTATTGAAATAAATAAGAAATAATCAACATTTACCCGTGGCATATCCTCAAAAAATACACAGGCCGGAGTTCACATGGAAAGAATATATCACGAGGTGGCTGGGAAAATTGAATTGTGCAGATTAAAAACACTAGACTGGTGGTCTACAGCATCACTGTCATCTGGTCTCTGGATGGTAGTAAGATCTGAGCTGCTTCTTGAACGTCTTGGTGTTGAAGTCAGTTAAGATGATGCTGGGAAGGTAGTTCCAGTCCCGTATTGTCCGTGGATGGAAATTGAATTCATACTTTGAGGTGTTGCGATGAGGCTGTATGATGTTAACTGTATGGCAATGTTATGTTTTCCTGTTGCTAACTAGGTAGTGCTATGGGATTTCTGTCGCTACTTAAGAAATAATCAACATTTACCTGTGGTATATCGTCCAATAATACACAGGCCGGAGTTAACATGCGGAAGAATATATCACTCGGTGGCTTTTCCACAGAGTGATATATTCTAAACATGTTAACGACAGCCCATGTATTATTCAACGATATACCATGGGTAAATGTTGATCATTTTAATTCTAACATGACCTAAATAAAAAAGATTCAAATAAACATTGCAAACTCTTTATTCTGAAGCACTTTTTTCTATCTATTTGCAAAAAGGTCCATTGAAACAATTCGGTTGTAAAGATTACCTCCATTGCAATACATGATTTTATGAATGAAAATTATGTCACAGCCATTGTTCGCGACACATAGCATGATGTCACAAGATAAGCAAGGGAGTACGTCATTAAACGAAACAGCGATGGGTACATCGTTTGTTATGCCATGGCTGGCTCTCTTCATGTTTCATATGAAAGAAAACGCAGGTCATGTTAGAATTGATATATTGCCTGCCATGCCCACTATGTTCAGACAAAGGGTCGACATGCTTGAATTACACACAAAAAGAATGAAAATTCGGCCTGAATTGTGCGGTTTAATGACGCCACTGACACTAGAACGTCATTAATTGCCATGACGCTGCCTTGATACCGTAATGGCGGCCAGTGTCGGAACATTGTGGGCGTGGCCGGTGATACGTCAATTGATGGTATAGATATGGTATGATCTGATTTTACTTTCAGAAAATAAAGAAAACAAAGCTGGAGGGGATAATAAAGCTGATACACAATCAGAACAGCAAGACAATGAAGGAAAAAATGATGAAAACAAAGATAAATGGCCGAGTGTGTAAGTATATCTCTTTGGTCTTTAACTCCCAGTGGAGCTTAGGCCATTGACAAAATCCCTCAATCTGGCTCTGTTCTGTTCTGTTCTTATCCAGAATACCCTTTCTTTTTTCATTAAATCAGATTTAAAAGTCAAAATAATCCAATAAATGCTGAAGATTGTTCGTGTGATATGTCTCAACTAGGGAGAGACAGGAAAATCTAGCACGGGTGAAATAGCTGGATTCCCTGGTACATGTGTGAGAATGATAGAAACTTACACCTGCAACAGTGTAAGACACAGATATTTTCCTGTCCAGAAATATTCATCTGCGTTTGAGATATGTCTGTCTTACACTGTTACTGGTGTAGGATTATTTTTCTCACACATTTTCAGCATAAAAACATGATTTGTAAACCAAAAATTGCATCAAACGTTCAGTTTTCAGGCCTTCATTAGTGCCTTCTGATAATTATGTAATAAATTTTGTTGACTACCTGGCGTAAAATGACTACGATGTCATCAATTAAGTGTATGTAAGTGATTGTGACGCTGAGAAATTGTTGGTTGAGACAAGTGATCTTACCCCTAGGGTGAGACAGAAAAGTCTCATGTGTAAAAATGCAGGATTTCCATGTCTTATCTCAGACTGTCACTGGTGTAGGATTCTATAACAGGGTTCGTACAGGCCTGGAAAAATCCTTAAATTTTGAGGTTTGCCCTAAAAAGACCCTAAAAACAAGTCTGACCCTAAAAAGCCCTTGAATTTATTCGGAAGGCCCTAAAAAGCCCTTGTATTTGGCCAGTTGGGTGTTTGAATTATTGTATTAAGTGGTTGCAAATAGACTGATAAATAAAGTCTATAAATAAAGAGATTAATTGATTAATTGCATTGAAATGAGCAATTTAAAGGTACTTCGTCCTCTTGAATGCCTAACTTAACCTCAACTTCAAGTGTCGTTACTTAGACATGTAAGTAATTGTTTTATTGATTTTATTGCCTTTGCACCAATATTTGTATGCTAAAATTGTCCCTCTAATTAGGCCTTAAATTTGCAAATAAGACCCTTAAAAGACCCTAAAAAGTCCTTAAATTTGGAGTCCAAATGTTTGTACGTATCCTGTATAAGTATTGCATAGAGGCAACACTTTCAACTCCGAACCTCAGTTACCAAATTGTCTAAAGTGCATGTTTATGGATCACAGTTTCTGTTGCCACTTTGGTTCAAATTCCACTGTGGCAAGAAAGTTTGTCAGTTCACACACTAATGGTCAGTGGTAATCTCTGGGTACTCCAGTTTCCTCCACTATTTCAAAGATTGACAACCTCATTTTGAGAAAGAATATTGACTGGGGTGTAAAACATTAATCACTATTTCTTACTTCTCCCTGGTTACACTGTAAACGTATTTATTTTCGCAATGTGCTAATTTTTCGCTTATTTCGCGGTCATTTATTTTGCGCAAAAATGAATACAGAGCGAATTATATTTTTTCTATTGTGTTATAGTGAATGTTTCAAAGACGCGAAAATTTAACTACACAGATTTAGATGACTAAATTTCCTTAAATTTCCTTTCCGAAAATAAATACACACAAAATTAAATACATTTACATTTAAAGATTGTATGTGGTTTTTTAAATTTTTTTCAGACTGACCAAAAAATTCCTTAAAGATCATTGTAAGCAGATGAAATTGTATATAACACCACACCTTAACGATGTGCTCTATCTTCATTATAAAAGTGAGTTACTATATAAATAATGCCTTTGGTTAAGGGAAATATAGAGGGTTGTCTCCCCTAGGGAACATTATTTCCCGAGCCAAAAGGCTTTATTACTTTATCCCCCTCCCCAAACAATGTGAAAATGACTGTTTGAAATGCATTACATTGCATAAAAACGTTATGGTGTCCTGATGATAAAGGAGGGATGTACAGACAGAAGTATGACTACTCGGTAGTTTCCATGATTTTCCATGCCTAGCGGTGAACATTGCAATATCCCATGGCATTGTCGACTGCTCGTTCAAACATTGTGACTTGTTTCATATCACGTGATTAGAAATTGACCAATGATAGTTTAAGAATTTTTGTACAGCGTACATTGCTATCACTTTCTGCCAAGATCGGGCTTCTTTACTATGAAATGGTACGAAATGAGTACGCATGGATATAGTGCGCCTAGTAAATAAACGTGAAAGAAATATATCTGTTTTATTGTGAGATATGTATTCTGAGACGGGTAATGCATTTGGTTACATATGCACATTTGGAATAAATTTTCGGAATATATTTTAGAATCTAGTAAAATATTGCGACAGGATGCATCCAATAATTTGTGCAATCTGGTTGATGTATTATAATAACTATGTATAATGCATACTTGCATATCCTTATGATTTTGGCGCAAGTTGTACAATTTTGAAGCTAAAATTAAGACTTACGATTTGCAAAAAAAATCAGATAATTTCTAGTCCATGTATATAGTTAAATGCCAACTTCCTCCAATTCAATTTATATGAAGGGCAATGTTTTAAAATACTGTCCAAGAGCACAAGACATGTTTCTAATGATGTACATTTGTTTAAAAATAGCTTCTCAATGTCAATGGGGTTCGCCGCTGTACCATGTGATCAATATCTCTTAACGTTTTCTTAAATTTTGGAAAACGTCAACATTACAGATTCCCGGAATGATGTCATTTCCGTGGGAAAACGTCATCTCATGTGATTCCATATCCATTGGAAATAAGTGTTCCGCACAAACGTTAGAGGGTATCACGTGGTACAGCGGCGAACCCCATTGCAAAAGGTATACATACCATACAAATCCTTACTATTGATTTTGTAAAACATTCTGTCAAAATTTTACTCAAACTTGCTCTTAGTCTCAAAAAAGGGTAGACAAGTTTGTATAACTAATAATAAAGACAAAACAGTTTGTGTTTCCACTTGTACTCTTAGAAAAATTACCACTGGGTAAGCTCAGTTGGTAAAGTGTGCTTCAAAAGTAGGAGGTCTTGTGTTTGAACCCCGACTGGGTCTGACCCAAGGCTTGAAAGTGGTAGTGACTGTTCTTTCACCAGGCACTCAGCATTATGAAATGAAAATGGTGCTCTGTAAGTGGGAGGTCGTGGGTTCGAACCCTGACTGGTTCTGACCCAAATGGGTAGTGACTGTTATTTCGCCAAATACTCGGTATTACAAAATAAAAGTAACAGTTCTTTCGGACGGGAACTTAAAATAAACAAGGTCCGGTGTCACTTTAGGTTTGGCACGATAAAGAAACCTGCTGTGTAATACCATCAGCGTAACACACAGTCAAACTTTCTGCACCTTTGCCTATAGCTGGGGATGTCTCGATATAAGTGAAATATTCTTGACTAGGAGGTTAAACACTGTTACTTAACTCAACTATTTTAATTTATAAAACTATTAACTAAAATTTTCACATTATAAATATATATAAATATATATATTATTTTGCAGGCATCTATAAGATTGAGAATTTAGAAGACTACACAGGCCTTAAATGTTTATGGTTAGAAGCTAATGGTATCAAAGTTATAGAGAACCTGGACAATCAGACGGAACTCCGATGTCTGTACCTTCAACAAAACTTAATCAAGAAACTGGAAAACTTAGAGCCACTGCAAAAACTAGATACACTGAATGTTAACAATAATCTTATAAAGAAAATAGAAAATATTTGTAAGTTGGCAAATATGTCATCTTTAAAATACCGTAAACGTATTTATTTTCGCGGTGTACTAATCTTCGCTTATTTCACGTTCATTTGTTTTGCACAAAAATTAATACCGTATACATTATTTTCCAGCATGCCTGCTGGTATTAAACACAGTATAATTTGGCATACCTTATTTTCCAGCATGTCTGCCGGTATTAAACACATTGTAATTTGGTATACCTTATTTTCCAGCATGTCTGCCGGTATTAAACACATTGTAATTTGGTATACCTTATTTTCCAGCATGTCTGCCGGTATTTAACACATTATAATTTGGCATACCTTATTTTCCAGCATGCCTGCCGGCATTAAACACATTATAATTTGGCATACATTGTTTTCCAGCAAGCCTGCTGGTATTGAACACATTATAATTTGGTATGCATAATTTTCCAGCATGCCTGTCAGTATTAAACACAAAAAAATTTGGTATACATTATTTTCCAGCATGTCTGCCGGTATTGAACACATTAAGCATTTCACATAATCATCTGAAGTCTGTGGATGACCTGCGTCACTTAGTGGAGTGCAAAACAATCAGTGTGTTGGACGTCTCACATAACAAAATAGAAGACCCAGAAGTCATGGAAGTCTTTGAAAATATGGAAAACCTGGTGAGTCACATTTAGGGATTTTCTGACCATTCACAGCTGGGTCTGGTAAAAGAAACTACGGGGGTTCAAATTTATCTTTTGTAATGGAAGGTCAAGGGCATTTTGTCTTCATTTTTAACAAGTCCCACATAAAGTTTTGAAAGTCCAATATCGCCATTGAAAGATCCATTTGCAATTATGGTATCGTATGGAAAAAGTAGTATTATTCTTGTAAAAAAAGGCAGGTCCAAAGGACCCTAACAGTTTAAATATCAATGGTCTAAATATAAAATCAATAGGTCACAGACCTCGTACTCAAGGATTTTTTTAACCCCTTACCTATTCTCATTGCCAAAAAACATAAATTTGTCCCAACTATGTACGGTATGTAAAAATTTCTAAATTCAATATGCCTCTCTTGCTTTAAATATTTAGTCTTATTTTCTGTTATAGAACATATACTGTATTATTAGAGTTACCTCCCTTGTTCAGATTCTGTAATAGAACATGTACTGTAGTATTAGAATTACCTCCCTTGTTTAAATTTTTAATCTTATTTTCTGTTATAAAACATGTAGTGTAGTATTAGAGTTGCCTCCCTTGATCTTAATTTTTTGTCTCATTTTCTGTTAAAATCTTCTATTTTCAGAGAGTATTAAATCTAATGGGAAATAAAGTAATAAGAGAAATAAAGAACTACAGGAAGAGTACAATAGTTAGACTGGTAAGGAAGTTCTTTGATTATAATTTTCAATAGCTTCAAGCCCGAAGACCAGGACTAGAAATTTGGCAAGCAGGACTTTGCAAAAATTTTACTGAAAAGCCCGTTGGGCTTAAACACTCAGAAGACCAATGAATATTATTTTCGACTGTTGCCTAGTGTCTTGAAAAAATCTTGTTGTTGTTTACATTTATTCTTGATCATTACAGTGCTTGTAAGAAATGCTACTCATTAGGTAGACAACTTAAGCGTTCTTCTGATAAAGAAAAATCTAGATAGTTATTGTGCTTGTTAAAAGTTAAAGTCTGTCCCGAGCCATTAGGCCCATCAGGCCGGAGCTTATCCCGGTTTCTGTGGCGTTAAGCGACTGAGAGTACAAGACTCTCCCCTGAATGGGACGCCGGTCCATTGCAGGGTTTACCCCCAGCATTTTGCTGGTACTCATTTATTTTTCAGCTGAGTGAACTGGAACAACGTGAAATTAAGTGTCTTGCTCAAGGACACAACACATCACCCGGTCCAGGGATCGAACTCACGACCCTGCTTGTAATCGCTACCAATGTTCAGTCTTGTCCGAAGATGTAACCATTTAATATCAATTTCACACCAACAAGCTGGCTACAGTGGCAAGACAAGAAACTCACATGAAAATAAAGACACCAAATGCGATCGGAGAAGTGTGTCCGATTGTTTCAACAGCCATCACGTGGGTTGTAAATACTGCCAAAAATACCATTTAACTGCATGCCAATAGAAATAATACATACTGATTTCTGGTTTTCTCCGATTTTCTCGTTAACCAAACTCTGGACTTGATAAAAAAAATTGCGGGCTTTTGATTTTCTTTGTCAAAAAGTCCTGGGCTTTACCTCATCTGAAAAAATTTTCAACCCCTGAGCTATCGCTATCACTAGCTTTTGAAGATTGTGGATTCACACATCACTCGGGACTTGGAAAGTTTCTGAGATGATTTATATTTATAATTAAAAACTTAACTGAAATATATTTTTATTTGTAGAAAAATTTGACCTACTTAGACGACAGGCCAGTATTTGATAAAGATCGTGTATTTGCCGAAGCTTGGTAAGATTTTAATTTCTTTCAAAAATATAAACTCTTTTATTATACCTTATATACAGTTGACTCTCGTTATCTCGAACTCGACGGGGAAATGCAAAAAGTTCGACTTATCCGGAGTTCGAGATAACCGATGTTAAAAACGGCAACAAAAAGGGAAGTAACTCGTACACGCCTACCGGAAGTCGCTTCCGTTTTTATCTTGTCATACTGTATATTGCCGTTTTCTCCTATATCGTATGTATTCAATTATGCATTTTGTTTTATAAGATTTTCTTTAATTACTCAAATTTTTCAATAAACCGATTGCGCTATTGTTATTAGCCGACAAATAGTGGAGTCCGCTTTGGTCTCCATACCAGTTTCGCTTTGTATACTTTAATCACCCCAAGCTTCCGGTTGTATTGAGTAATGTTCTCATCACACGTTTTTCGGCAGCCATGTTCAGCTTGGCAGTAATTATAACACCTGTTAATCTCCTTGAGGGTTTAATTGCTTATGCACGGGAAAATAAGTAAGGGCTTAAGGAAATTGGGAGGTCAGTGCAATGTTGTCATTTTAAAATCAACACGAGGCCGACAGTCAAATATTTTATTTATGTCGGAATGTGTTTTTCCTACCAAAAAATTTGTAGGTGTTGACAAATTTGATTTTCCAAAATTTTTTGTTCGAGTTAACAAATTTAATTTTCCTAATTTTTTTGTTCGAGTTAACGAGTGTAATTTTCCTAGGATTTTCATTCAAGGGGACGAAAATATTGTTCGACATATCCGATAATTCGAGATATCCGAGTTCGAGATAACCGGAGTGATTTTGGTTTAATAAAGAACAACTCTGTTCGGACTTTTTAAAAAAGTTCGAGATATCCGGTAGTTCGAGATATCCGAGTTCGAGATAACGAGATTCAACTGTATATATATATATATATATTAGTCAGGGGGCAGATCCTGAAAATGTGACACCCCCTAAACTTTTTTGTTAAAAGCAGGAAACATGGTGGATCTTATTGCCCTATATGTACTAAGTCAAGCTAGGTATGTTTCCACCTTGACTTTTTCCGTTTAATGAAAATATGGCTGCCAATCCAAGATGGCCGCCAAAAAAGATAGTTTTATTATTAAAATGCAATATAAAATCAACCGCTCATTCTTTTAGGTTGATTTTTTCGTATTTCTTAAATTAAATATTTATACTTATTTTTCCGAAAAAAAACTTCGTTGTAAAATCCAATATGGCTACCATTTTCAAGATGGCCGACTTACAATTATAGTGCATTTTTAGACAGGACTACATTATTCAAAATGATTTTTTTTAATGATTGATTGAATGGGATTTTGCTTCCCAGTCAAAAATATTTTACTTATTTCGAGACTTCACCAGCTATAACAGAAATATTGACAATTTTAATGCGCTTAGGATAATATGAAGAGAGGGTTCTTTACGTGCGAAGTGGGATATAAACTAAGCATCAAATTTACGGTCTCTTTCGAAGTACCATGTGACTTTCATTTCTAAATGGAGTTTTTGGAGAAAGAACAGTCAATATCTATTTCCAAGTCTTGTTCAGAACCCGGCCGAGGTTCGATCCAACTTATTTCCGAATACGAAGTGATCGCTCTACCATCCTAACAATTGAGCAACCGTAGTGGTCTATTCCAAAACGAGACAGATTTTTTGATCTCATTATTGTTGTGCACACACAATCACACTTACAGAGAAAGAGAGAGAGCGGTAGGTATATAGTAAGACCAAAGCAAACAAACTTTTATAAATGTTTAATAAAGTTCTTTTTAAAATCAACTTTAAGTTCTTCATAAACATATTAGTCATTGCGCTCGTTAAGGGGGTTTTCACACCAGAAAGGTTCACATCCACAAGCACGTGTACAACAGAGTGTGTTCTTCAGACAAACACAACGACGAGTTGTGCATTTATCTCCGGCTTCTTTGCAATGACATACTTTTACAAGAACATTTCCTCGGTTAAATGGTTCCATAGTCATAAGTATAGGCTGTAAATTGTCATTTTTAATTTCCCAACCACAGAGAAGAGTTGATGACAGTTTTTGTTGTGGAACTAAACACTGCTTCCAAACCATTGCCTGGTAATTAGCGTGTTTTATGTGTTGTTCTAGAGCGTCTCTTGTTGGTGGTAACATATCCACATTTGACTTGCACTGACGGAACATTTGACAGCGAAGGTGATGAACAGTTTTTACTTTTGTAGAAGGTTGATACAGCTTACAAACAAATTGTTCTACACTTGATAATACATCATCGTTGACATGATCTTCAACTCCTAAATTGTGGAGAAGCTCTGGGTTGTCCTTGAACACTTTCCATGCTGTCTTTTTACTGATGCCAGCAAACTGACTAGTTGAATCACAGCCTGTCAATGCATGAAACGCTAAAAGACCCAAACGTTTTTCCTCTGATATGTCTATCTTATGGATGCCTACAAACTTTGGCTTCTTATGTGTTCCAGCATTCATCCAAACTTCATTACTTAATCGTGAAATAAACACCAAGAGCATTACAAAAACGTTTGTATCCTTGCATAAGATAATTGTCTGATCATAACCTGTTTCTTTGACTTCTTTGAATGGAGAAAATTCTTGTATCTGCTTCTTCATGGTTGGCAAAAGTATGATACATCTCGCCCTGTACTTGAAAATGCTTTGTTTAAATCTTCAAACCCTCCACTTACCACTAACTCCTTGCCATCTGGCACTTCCATCTTGCTCAATTCATTCGATAGAAAACTAATCAGATCAACCTTATTTTCGTCCATATTAATAAAACTTCTCCAATTCTCGGGCCATTTTTCATCTCTGTTTTGAATAATTTTTCGAATTGGTTTATTCTTTCCAGTTCTTTTCTGTCTTGTTCCAGACTTTATTGAATATTCAAGATATCGATCAAACAGAACATCTACTCTGTGACTTTTCCTTAATTGATACTTTATGCTCGTGTAAAACAATCTGCAAAGTCTCCAAAGGTTTGTGCATTTTGTGGCTTTCCAATACTGTTTACTAATGCCATCCCATCTATTATAGTGCAATTCTTTATACCATACCTTTTTCGGGAGCATCTTTCTGGATGACACCATCAGCAAGTATTTCCATCAGCTGAGATTTGTTGGTTGGTCGTAGACTGCCAGAAGATGTCACTAAGGCCAAAGGCAAATCATGAACTTCTTTCTTTAATATATCATTTACATCAATATCTCTCCCTGACTCCATTGACACAATTACTCTTCTGAACAATTCCCTGTCTGATTTCAAATTCTTCCTTTCAGTACCCAATCTTTCTTTTCCCTGATATAAGTTAGCTATTGTTTTAGAGTTTTTCTTCTTCAAAGGGTCATGAAAATCGATCTGCTTTGCTTTCAATCTTTCTTTACAAAATCTTTTATCTTTTCTTTTCCATTTGTTTCAGCATTCATGAGGTCATTCTTAATATCATCAGTAGCTACATCTCCAGTCGATTAACAACTCTTTTGTTAAACTTTCAGATCTGTCTGTCGTTATCATTTCTGTGGCTACTCTTTTTAAGGATCTAGCAGAACTCTCTTTAGGAAATATTAGTAACGATTCTTGTGTATCAAGTGGCTGCACAAATTCAACATTATTCTCCCCAAGTTGCTTCATAATAGTTACTTTAAACTTATTGCTTCTATATACACCAGCATCTAAATCAAATTCTGAAAGCAACTCTGTATAACGAATCCAAACAGAAGATAAGGAATAAATTTCTCCTCTGGCCAATCCTAGTTTAAGTTCATCCACAACATTATTTAGACACATTTGCTTTGCATTTTGCTCATCTTCTTCAACAGTCCAACTGCTTTCACCATATTTTCTAATAAACTGAGCATAGCATTTCAAATGATATTTCCCTTCAGCAGCAATTAAATCGCTTATTCCGGCTAACTTGGAACTTAGCTTATAATCAAACTGTGCAAGATGTAATATTTTGTCCGAAACCCGCAAAATCATCACGTTATGAACTTTAGCACCAGCTGTTTCAGTTTGACAAAATAAACATTGGTTCCAATTTAAGGTCGGTGTAGTACTACGTCTACTGTGTTCATGATGCTTTGTGTCACAATCTTGGTCATAATCGTCCTCTGTTTTACTTTTCTGAAATCGTTTCTGTAAGCGTTTTATATGTGCAGAATTTGTGAAAGTGGAATAGCACGATGCATGCCATTTAACTTCAGATATATGCTTCTGAAGATCAATCTTTTCTAAACGATCAATGACATCTATAACATCAACATCAGGATATTTCGCTCTTTCAGCGATGGATTCTTGTATACGTTGAATTTCAACAACGGTTCCTTGCCGCAAACCCTTTCCTTTCTTCGAAGAACTATGACTATTTTGACAAATTATACATAAAGAAAATTCAAGCTCGGCATCCATCCCTCTTCGTTCAAAAGGCGTTAATCCAACTGGGTCCATTTTACATTCTTATTCCTAAAAAAGTACAGACAAATTATGAATTAAAGATGTGTTTTTGTTGTTACTAACCTAATATTTTGGACTTGTAGCAAAATCATTGGTGCATATGGTATATGTAAATAGAGGAGTGTCTACTTTATATTTCGCAAACTTGGATTTGGCAGCCATATTAGAAATTTGAACAGATTAAATCATAAAAATTTTTGATAATTCATATAATAATACTAAATACCATAACTTGATTATATACAATCATTCTAAATTTCATAATTTTATTCTGAAATTCAAATTACGTTTGAGATTTTATCATTTTACAATGTTTAATGGCGGCCATATTGAATTTAGCAGCCATGTTAGATATTTTAAGCATGCTCTAAGCATGAAAAAAATTGATTATTGTTATAAATTTTTTTTACCAAATTCCGTTATTTGAACCCGGAGATTTCTATTGGGGTCTTATTATTTAACAATGTTTGATGGCGGCCATCTTGAATACGGCAGCCATTTTGAAAATTATGAGCATGGGGTACGCATGGAAAATTTTGATAATTATTATTATACAATTACACCGAATTTCATTTCTTTATCATGAAAACTAAAATTTCTATTAAGTTTTTCTTATTTAACCATATTTTACGGCAGCCATCTTGGATTTGGCAGCCATATTTCCATTAAAAGGAAAAATCTGAGGTGGAAACATACCTAGGGTAATAGAGCACACTTAGGTTAATAATTTGCACTATGTTTCCTGCTTTTAACAAAAAAGTTTAGGGGGGTCATAAATACGCTACTTTTAGAGATCTGCCCCCTGACTATATATATACACAGGATCTTCCATGAGTGATTATGTAATTTTAACTAAAGGAGTTGAATAAAATAAATATTTCATAATCAAGAATGTAAGGGTCTGTTTATTGTATAATAAAAGAAAACCAGGGATTTTTCTGGGTATCCACAGGGTCCGGTAAAGGGACCCATTCCCAATGCAAAAAAAACATACATTTTTCCCAATTTTGTAGTAAAAAATTCCCAATTAGCTACATTTATAAATTTTCTGAAAGAAAAAAAAATAATCACAAGATCATCAAAATCATATTCGGAGGATATCTCTTTCTGATAACGATTTCGCTCTTTATTAACCCACATTTTGCTATATGATTTATATAGAGACAAAAGAGACAGCGCTATTTTTGCTGTGAAACCGATATAATTTGTTCAATTACCAGTATTCTAGTGGTCTAGAATATCTAATATGTTGTGATTTTTCCCAAAGTTTCATTTTTGTTGAGCATTTTCCCAATTTCATCCCAAGGTCCTTTTCCTAAAAAGGTCAGAAAAATCCCTGAAAACTCAATTTTGTATATATGTAAAATGTTTTCAGAGAACAGCCAAAATGGCAACAATTGCACGGCATCGTTAATCAAGGCAAAATAAGACACTGTAATCGTATTTATTTTGGCGGTGTACTAATTTTCACATATTTCGCAGCCGTTTGTTTTCGCAAAAATTAATACAACGCGAAACTTATATTATACTTATTGTTATAGAGCATATTTCAAAAACGTGAAAATTCAATTACGCGGATATGTTTTAATATCCAATACTGCAAAAATAAATACACGCGAAATTAAATACGTTTACATTGTTACACATGTGTAATATGAGTTTTATCACATGGCTTTATGGTATGGATTTTTGGGGTGATTCTACAAAATATATATGCATGTACATGTATTTTAAAACACATTTTCTTGCAGGGTTTGTACAGGCCTGGAAAAGTCCTTAAATTTTGAAGTTTGCCCTAAAAAGACCCTAAAAACAAGTTTGACCTTAAAAAGCCCTTGAATATATCCTGAAGGCCCTAAAAAGCCCTTGAATTTGACCAGTTGGGTGTCTGTATTTTGATATTAAGAGGTTGCGAATAGACTGATATATATAAATAGATTAATAAGTTGCATTGAAATGAGCAATTTAAAGGTACTTGGCCCTCCTGAACGCCGAACTTCAACCTCCATTTCAAGTGTTGTTACTATGGACACGTAAGTAATTGTTTCATTAATTTAATTGCCTTTGCACCAATATTTTTTGCTAAAAGTGTCCCTTTGATTAGGCCTTAAATTTGCAAATAAGACCCTGAAAAGACCCTAAAAAGTCCTTAAATTTGGAGTCCAAATGTCTGTACAAACCCTGTCTTGGATGTTTTTTCAATCACATGAAATGTAATAAATGAGATATTTCCTACAAAATTACTGCCAGTGTGTGAAAACCTCTCCCTTCTTGGCACAGACATTGTTACCATGTGACAACCTAGTACAAGGGAGATAACTAGCACAAGACTGTGTTATTGTTTGCATGGCAACTGCCGTTCAAATCATAATTTTCATGACAGTGAATTATGGTTTTTTTTCCATATAAATATTTTTGATATTTGTGCCTAGTCATAACTGAAAATATGTATGCACATTCATTATTGTCAGCAGACCTGCCAACCCTTACGATTTTTCCGTAGTTTCTTACTGAAAATTGCCAAAATTTTTTAATTCTTACGATTGTACGGATACAGCATGTTTTCTTCCGGTTTTATCTTTTCCGGATATTCTCTTTCATTGTCTTTACGTTTCCAAACCATGTTTTAGGAAGTGTCTTGGAGACGCTTTTAAGGCATGCAGATTACAATAAAGCATTAAAAAGATAGCAGCGATCACTGTCGTTATGCAAATTCGGAAGAGCGTTTGATCGTAAAGCATTTCAAAGACATTCTAAAGCGTAATAATCAAGCATCTGTGTGGTTTTAAAGTTTCTGGCAGTAACTGTCGCATCTCAAAAATGAGCAAACGCAAAACACATCTGGCGGATTATGACTTTTGTAAAATCTTACTGAAACTGGTGCAATCTTACTGAAAAATGTCCTTGATCTTACTGAATAGTTGCCCAGGGGGTTGGCAGGTCTGTGTTAGAAAGTATTTTTGTCAAAAGGAAAATGTTAGCACTATGGGGATTTTACATGTTGAAAATGGTGATGTTTACACTGGAAGTGATGTCCTTGGTGATGTTATACATCATATGGGCACATACCTGCCAACCTATGGAGACTTCTATGTGGGTGATCTCCTTATAACTTATAAACTTAATTTATTTATTTTTGTGATATTTGCACGAAAAATGGGTAACATGTTTTTGCATTAAATTTGCATTTTGTATTATGTAATAAAATTTATTCAGGGCTGTTGGTGGAGTTGAAGCAGAGAGAGAAGCAAGAGATAAATGGCAACAAAATGAAAGAAGAATAATGCAAGAAAGCATGAATGGTATGAATGAGAAGTTTATAAATAAGTTTCAATTTGTTGTGGTTTACAGGATGGATATAAACAAGATTTTGGAAGTGGCATTTTTCTCATAAAATTGCAAAGCAACTGGTTTTCATTTCTCATCGGCTTGTTTTATCAGTAAATGGAACAGCACCATTTATCTTTTCAGTGACCATTTAGCCCTTCCTTTTTAACCTTACAATAAACAACCCAAACCAAAATCAGACTTGACCAGAGGTTGGCAGATCATACTACTTTACTCAAGGGTGAACAGTTTTCTTGAAATTAAGTTTTATGTTTATGTAAGAAAAAAATTGGTAATTGTAAATATTTATAAATAAATAAATTGCATGTAAGTATATAAATTATAATATAAATTACATATAATATAATATTATACAATTATGGACTTTTTAGTGATTGTATATGGTGTGATATTCACCGGAAAAATAAATATTGATCGAGGCGACAGCCGAGGTCAGTATTTATTTTTCCGGTGAATATCACACCATATACAACCACTAAAAAGTCCATAACTGTTTTATTATATAATTAAGCCACTGTGGCACTTCGACTGACAATGTTTTCTCAAACCTGTGACCAGACAATCTAACTATTTTACCGATGTTAAGATTTCCCTGCCCACCCTGGTTGATCAAACTAAAATTATCCCGCATTAGTTAGATCAATATGACTGATTCTATGAAAAAATAAATGACATTCCAGATGAGACACAATCAATTACACACTATTGTAAATTGATAATGCCATAACGTCGACGTTCTATGAAAAAAATAACAAGACACAATCACTTGCATACACTTAATTGATGACGTTCTAATCATTTTACGGAGAACGTCAACAAAAATCGATGACATACACCGAATTTGATATTCACCGGAAAATCTGTGGTTTATGATGTGAGATCCAATGGTCACGTGTTACCGTTTTAGCCAATCATAAAGATGGAATTTATTAATTATATAATAAAAATAAATATAACTTAGCTTTCTGCTTGGGTTCAAATCACATGGCAGATACTTGTGTGGTAAGATTTGGCAGTTCACTTAGTTTTTTTAGGCATTCCAATTTTTGAGATGTGATATTTTCCAGCAAAGACTGAATTTTTCAAAAATATTTTTGGAAAAGGCCCAATATTGTTTTAGTTATTGTCAAGTTCTTAAAATGTGCCAAATGACACTGTAATGTCTATTGTATGGTTTGTCATTCAAGTTGGATTACTCCCAATGTCTGAGCTCATAGCAGATAGAAACAATGCTGATGTGACCACTATGTAAAACAAATATTCAACCATTTGTTTATTTTTTAATAGTTTTATTGAAAACAAGGAACAGACATGAAGCCAGAAGAATAGAGCAAGAACTGAAGAGTCAAGGAGTGGAGAATCCTGAGGTAGACGAGGACAGTGTGGACTGGTTAACAGGGGAATATAAACTAAAGTCAGAAGTTACAGCAGAGGATAAAGAAGATCAGGTAATGATAAAGGAAAATAAAGATTATGTTAACAGGGGAATACAGACTGAATTTGCAAGTTACAGCAGTAAATAAAGAAGATCAGGTAATGATAAAGGAAAATAAAGATTATGTTAACAGGGGAATACAGACTGAATTTGCAAGTTACAGCAGTAAATAAAGAAGATCAGGTAATGATAAAGGAAAATAAAGATTATGTTAACAGGGGAATACAGACTGAATTTGCAAGTTACAGCAGTAAATAAAGAAGATCAGGTAATGATAAAGGAAAATAAAGATTATGTTAACAGGGGAATACAGACTGAATTTGCAAGTTACAGCAGTAAATAAAGAAGATCAGGTAATGATAAAGGAAAATAAAGATTATGTTAACAGGGGAATACAGACTGAATTTGCAAGTTACAGCAGTAAATAAAGAAGATCAGGTAATGATAAAAGTAGAATAAAGATTGGGTTGATAGGGGAATACAAACTAAAGTCAGAAATTACAGCAGAGGATTAAGAAGATCAGGTAATGATAAAGTAAATTAAAGATTGGGTTAACAAGGGAATACAGACTGAATTAGGAAGTAACAGTAGTGAATAAAAAAGATCAGGTAATGCTAAAGTAAAATAAAGATTGGGTTGATAGGGGAATACAAACTAAAGTCAGAAGTTAATGCAGAGGATAAAGAAGATCAGGCATTGATAAAGTAAAATAAAGATTTGGGTTAACGGAGTACAAACTTAAGTCTGAAGTTACACATTGGGATAAAGAAGGTCAGGTAATGATAAAGGAAAATAAAGATTAGGTTACCTGGGAAATTCAAACTAGACAAAAAGATCAAAGTTAGAGGGGCATATTCCACCCCTTTATCTTACTGATTATACAATTTTGTATATTTATGATTTAGGCACTCAGAATGTAATAACTTTTCCTCTTTAATGCAGCCCAGGCTGCACCAGAATGCAGGATTTTGTGCTATAGAGGAGGCATGTACCTGTACCCCCTAGAAGATTCAACCTTCCACTTTTACCCTATAGGCCCCTATCCCCCTTACTGAAATCTTGATTCTGCTCTGCATTGGGTGGTATTAAGCAACTGAGTGTTCAAAACCATTGAATAAGTCATTGGTTAACCTCACCAGCATGTCTGATGGTACCCACATTCATTTGGAAGCTTGCTGGACTGTACTCGATGTGCCAGACTCTAACAATTTAAGTTAAAAAAGGTGCAGCTAGTTCCCACAAAATCTTGGTTGAAGACATCTTGGATGTTGTCTAGGTGATGTACAGAAATTATAGTTTGAAATTTAGTACTTGCTGTCGGTCTCAGACTCTAATTACCGTAGTTGGAGAAGGGTGGACTGGTACAATGTGAAATTAAACTAAATGTCTTGCTACGGACATATCATACAAGTACATCCCTGCTAGGTTTTGAACCCAATGTATTTCAATCACTAAATCACATCTTCAACCATTGATCCACATGTATTACATTTAAATAATATATAATGTTATATTTTTTTCAGGAAGAAGACATATCAACACTGAACAATGATATACCTGTTATTACGGGTAAACCCCCGACAACAGAAACCGGAATCTTCTCATCGTCAAGTGAGTTTATTCTCAATAACTATTACATTATTTTTTACTTTGCTCAGTCTGTTTCAATCTGTTTTAAGTTGTAAGCATCCTTTGTAGCAGCCCCAGGTGGCCCGCTTTTCTTTTTTACACTACAGAGTGTCTTTTAAGTGTTCTAAAACACAGGATACCAGTTTTGTGTCTTATCTGAAAGACTATGCTTGTATTGAGCTTTTTCACAGCTCTAGTATGGGCAGGAGATGAAAAAATCACCTCAGAAAAATCCAAGTCCCAAATGAAGTTTGAACCCACAACTCTTGTCTTCGAAACCCAGTTACAGAACCACTTGCCTATGTCCATCCATAACATGTATGGTATGCTATTAAATGCCTGTTCTGGTTCACGTCCATCGATATCTTTTTGTTTTTGATGGACAATTATTCATGAATGTATTTGTTTAAAAATTTTAAATCCACTACTACTGACTTTGTTCCAATTACCACTATCAACATTATTGTTGCTTGTTGTGAAAATTATAGTAAAACATGTTTTATTACAAATCCCTGGGGACTCTATGTTTTTAACCTTGTTATAAAGTGACTGTGTTATATTATTATTTATTATATAGCAATATATGCCTTGAGTAGAAATTAAACAATAAATTCTGAGGTATTAGCGTGCAATAAATACCGATATTTGCATGCTAACTTTGTTCTAGTCTGAGGTTTCCCGAATCAATTGTTTCATACTGCACGCTTTGTCACATGACACTATTGTTTATAACGTCATATGATCATTGTTACATAGCTGAAGACGTTATCGCTGTGTTGCTGTCATATTGCACTAGTTCTTATATCCATTTACAAGAACTATTGTAATATTTATGTATTGTACAACAAAATGGTATTTTTAGATGAAATACTCGATGGAAGTATACATAATTTATTTTGCTATATAATAAAAGGGTTATTGAACTGATATTGTGAAACATTGTCCCTCATTGACTCGAAATTGGCACTGGCAAGCTCTATAATATAGATAAACTTATATAGAGGAGCGTTCGGGCCCAATATTTGACCTTGTACTATCCATGCATTCAGTGTAAGTGTGTTAGTTATATTTCTGTTTTACCATAGTTATTATTTTTCCTGTGAATTCTGTCTATTAGTCTAAGCATCTTTTGCCTCCAATTGTGATATAGCAATCACATGCAACAAGATCAATAGCAAGAATATATATACTGTATAACGAGAAATATTCGCAATGTATTTATATTCGTGGTTTTCACGGTCAATTCTCAACCGCGAAAATAAGTACAGCGCAAAGTTTTCTACATGTGAAAAAAAAAATGGGTCCCATAAACGCTGATATTGTCCATCAGTTGTAATTTTTACACCCGCCCCCCGGTAATTTAATATAATTCCTACAAACTTGTCAACAGCGAAAGTAAATACACACGAACAAGTTGCTGAATGCAAAACCGCAAAAGTTTCTACCCGCGAATATTTCTCATTAAACAGTAACACTCTTCTGGACCTTTAGCGTTGGTTTAATTATTAAAATGCTTTTGATTAAAGTCACCTTGTGATATATTCTTTCGCATATGAGCTTCAGCCCATGTATTATTCTACGATATACCTTGGATAACTGTTGATTATTTCTTAACATTTGTACATGTACATGTATATATTTTCATAGGAACACAGGAAAATGAAGACAGTACAAGATTATTTATTACAGAAATATCAGGTATGTCTGGCTTACCAGTCAAAGAGAGAGAGAGAGAGATGGAGGGAGGGGGTATATATCAAGGCACCACCAGCTATATGCAGTGTGCAGAAATTTTGCCTGTGCTGATGGCATAATACAACAGGGTTTTTTATCGTGCCAAGCATACCATGACACGGGACCTCGTCTATTTTAAGTTCCCATCCGAAAGAACCATGAACCAAAACAGTCACTAACTACCCACTTTCAAGTTTTGAGTCAGACCCGGTCAGGATTCAAACACACAACCTCTCTCTCGAGAGATCACTCTACCAACTGAGCTACTGCAGTGGTGGCTTACCAGTAAAGTTAAAACAAACATTAATACACAATATTTTGAAAAACTACCATTCAGAAATCCCAAGTCACTAGTGTCTCTGTTCGGTTATGTTCATTTGAACAGTGGTGTAAATCACAAAAAGTACCTATTGGCAATCAGAAAAAAGTACCTACTGGCAATCAGAAAAGAGTACCTATTGGCAATCAGAAAAAAGTACCTACTGGCAATCACAAAAAAGTACCTACTGGCAATCACAAAAAAGTACCTACTGGCAATCACAAAAAAGTACCTGCTGGCAATCACAAAAAAGTACCTACTGGCAATCAGAAAAAAGTACCTACTGGCAATCAGAAAAAAGTACCTGCTGGCAATCACAAAAAAGTACCTACTGGCAATCACAAAAAAGTACCTACTGGCAATCAGAAAAAAGTACCTACTGGCAATCAGAAAAAAGTACCTACTGGCAATCACAAAAAAGTACCTGCTGGCAATCAGAAAAAAGTACCTACTGGCAATCACAAAAAAGTACCTGCTGGCAATCACAAAAAGTACCTGCTGGCAATCAGAAAAAAGTACCTACTGGCAATCAGAAAAAAGTACCTACTGGCAATCAGAAAAAAGTACCTATTGGCAATCAGAAAAAGTACCTATTGGCAATCAGAAAAAAAGTACCTACTGGCAATCAGAAAAAAGTACCTATGGCAATCAGAAAAAAGTACCTATGGCAATCAGAAAAAAGTACCTACTGGCAATCACAAAAAAGTACTACTGGCAATCACAAAAAAGTACCTACTGGCAATCACAAAAAGTACCTACTGGCAATCACAAAAAAGTACCTACTGGCAATCACAAAAAAGTACCTACTGGCAATCACAAAAAAGTACCTACTGGCAATCACAAAAAAGTACCTATTGGCAATCACAAAAAGTACCTACTGGCAATCACAAAAAAGTACATGTACCTACTGGCAATCACAAAAAAGTACCTACTGGTGGGGATCTTTATTTGCTGAATTTGCTTTTTTATTCTTGCATCATTTTTGAAATGGTTTTGGATTTAATGATATTCATATGGTATTTAAAACAAATATTAAAACAAATTCATTACACATAATGTATAAACATATTTATTTTTACGATGTACTATTTTTTGCTTTATTTTACAGTTGTTTGTTTTGTGCAGAGATTAATACAGAGGGAAAATTAATTAATGCTTGTTGTGTTATAATACATATTTTAAAAACGCGAACTATGCCATTATGACTTTATTTCATATACCTTGAAAATAAATACACACAGAATGAAATATGTTAATGTAATTAATAATTTTCTTTGAGTGAAAATGTGTCCAGGAGGATATCATTTCATGGTAAAATCTATCTGGCGGAATAAATATCATGGCTTATTTTGTAAAGTATTGTCCATGGATAAGATTTACGTATGAAATATTATCCATGGAACAAATCTCACAAGAAAATATTATCATAGGAAAATATTTCATGGGTAATAAAATAAACTGTTACATTCACAGTACCGTGTAGTGTACTCTTTACCTATTTAAAGCACCAAATTATAATTATAAAATTATAAATGACCAATTGAGTGTTAAGAGGAAGTAAAAAAAAAATACATTTAATTGCTAACAGTAGTTGATTTATTTGATTGATTAATGAATTGATTTATTTATTTATTTATTTATTAGGTGAAAATAAAGACAATGATGACAATGAAGATGTAAGTTCTTATATTTTAGAAGCACAGAAATAATTAAACCTTGTTTTAAATCATGCTAAAAATGTACATATTTTGGGAGGGAGGGGGTTGTTGGATTGGTCCAGATAAGATTATTTCACTCATATCAAGGCAGTCAATTCTGGAATTGTGGAGCAAACCGGAGTTCATTCGCTGAGTGCGTGCTGTGGAGGGCAGACCATACAACACACTCATACTTCACATGCATACACGAACTTGTTTATAGAGTAATCTATAGATATAAATAAAGTAGTTCTCGTCGCAAATAGCTGAATTATTGCTGATGCAATGTTCAGCAACATTCATCAACAACAACTGGGCTCAAACATAGTTTTAAAGAGCAAAACATGATATCTATTTCACGGAAATTTGATTTTCCAAACAAAAAAGTAACAACTACAATGTTTAATATTCTGTATATATTTCTGGTTTATGTATAGGATTTACCTGATTTAGAAGATGTACAGATAAGTGATGAAATAGAGTTGATTAAACCTAGCTCAAAGGTAAGAAATATTGGAACTTGATTGGAAAAACTGAAATTGTATTGTCCAGTATATAATATTTAACCATTGTTAAAATGACACCACTTCTCTATTGCTCACGTCTATATGCATGATGTCATAGAATGGCTGTTCCAACAATTGGAAATCAAACTTATCATAATGCACATTATTCAGTTTGCTTTTTCATTGCAATGGAAGTTATAGCACTAAAAACACTTTTTCTAGATAGTAAAATGGTTATATTTACATTTCGTATTTTAAGAAAATCTTGTTTTGGTTTTTAAATCCTGAAATAATTTTATAACACTGTCAGGTATGAGTTGCATTTCCAATTGTTGGAACGGCCATTCTATGACATCATACGTATAGACATAAACAATAGAGAAGTGATGTCATTTTAGCAAATGTAATTATATTCCAATAATTCTACCCCCCGCGAACTAGTTTCTCATAGCTGCTTTGGACGACTGTCATAAAGCTTCACATGGATAATCTTCATGGTCCAAAGGTGTGTCATGACTTTGAACCAAGGTCATATCTTAAAGGTCAAGGTCGCTGGAAAACATTAAATGTTGGGGGTGGGGGTATTTGGCTCTCAAGAGACAGGTCTAGTTACATTTGGTCTCAGGGTTTCATATTATAAAACATCACAAATTTAAATATATAACTATGAATAATTTTTTTGATAATGATATGCTACAGTAAAACATCTCTTAACCTGACATCCTCCACAGGAGGCAATTGGTCCAGTTTAGAGAGGTGTCGGGTTTATAGAGGTTATGGGAAAAGTTATCTCCCTTTTGCATACACATCACTTACATTATATTTAACATGACATGTTAGTATTAAAGGATTTTTTTTACAAAATGAATGAATACCAGAGTATTTAAAAAACCATACATTGATGAAAAAAGGAATTTTTATACAATTAAGTAAGATATTATATGGAATATCCATTAGTTTTTAGAAGTTTTGAACATCGTTTAACACTAGTTTGTTTGTTTTATTTTAGCCTTCTTTTAAGCCAAAGATAGAAATTCTGGATGATGGTGATGATGATGAAGACACACTCATAGGTTCAAATAGTATGACATCATCAAGGTCAGAGTCAGCTAGCCAATCACAAATTAGTTTAGATGCAATTCAACCTGAGATCAGCCAATCACAAGACTTTTCTCAAGATTCTTTTGGGCTTTTGAAAAATCTTCACACAATGGAGTCGTCAAATATCAGAAAAACAGGAAAAATAGATTTCAGCCAAGAAGAAGAAAAATCAGCAAAAATGACAAAAGAAGAGAAAATTTGGGATATGGCAGAAAATCTGGGATCTACCGTTAACAAACCACCAAATCCATCAGATCAATGGGATGATGAACTGGACTAAAACAGATATTGTTTTGAATGAAAGGAGATCAAGTTTTTTGACAAAATTTATGAATATGGTTAGTGGAAAAAAATTGGGTGCCATACAACTCAACATTCCTTCTAACTAGAACTTTTGGTTGTCATGGTGATGACTCATTTCTATGACAATGGTGATAATGTTGAAATAATTTACATCAAATATCAATACATTTACCTGAAAATAATGCTGATTTTTGAAGCATTGAAATTTTTGCAAAAGACACAGTCTTGTTGAAAAACATCACCAAAAAATCCAGTGTTCGGTCCAGAAATGTAAAAATGGTCTGGCTCAGGCCTTGAAAAAAAAAAAAAAAACAGGCCATGTTTTCAAAAAATAATATATAACTTGATGCATTTTGTTTGAAAAGATCAGTATTAAAAAACATCAGTATTAAGTCCATGAAAATATATAAATGAGAAAGAGGTCAAACTCAACTAGGACCAAAATTATGGGCCAGGATTGGTCTGAAGATATAATTTGTGGGACAAAATTATTGTTTTGGGACCAATGATACAATGACTCTATCTAAATTAAACACCGAAATCCTAAATTGATATTTTTTGAGCTGGTAAGTGTGTTGAATGACAATAAGTTGTGATCCTTCAATTCAGGTGTTCTCTGTGATGGAGTCTGAAGAAAGCGTATACATGTATATAAATGAGCTGGTAACATGTTCTTGAATGGCATGGTCCTTCAATTCAGGTGTTCTCTGTGACAGATCCTGAAGTAAAATGTGTATTTAAAATGAATTTTAATCACATTGTGTATACCTTCATTATTAAAATCTCAAATCATTTTATTATATGAAATGTTGTTAAAACTTATTTTTCCAGCTGAATTTTTTTATTATTGACAATAATTGTTAAGAAGCCAGTGGTGCAAGATATATTGCAATTCATTAATACCTATACAATTTATAATTTGCCATAGATTTATATATGATAATTTTCATGTCAATTTTCATTCATAGAATTAAAATATTGTGGTTTTTTTGCAGTATTTTAAAGAGGTATGGTAACTTAAATCTAAATGTACGGTATGCAACAAGGTTGTTTTTTGGAAATGAAAACAGTTTTGGGTAAAATATTGAAATGTTGGAAAATACTAGTACATGTATATTTCTTAAGGCAATGACATTATTTAGCTGGAAAAAACACCCAGCTTTAGAAAAAATGTGTTTTAAGTAATTAAGTTTTTTTTTAAGATTTTCAGTCTGTTATGACATTATAGAGACGTGCAAGAAGTATTCGGACACTTTGTTTCATATAAAACCACATATTTTTTTAAAAATTCTCAAAAAATGATTTCTTGGTTGCCAATAACTGAAAAATTGCTGAAGCAACATTCAACCAACCAACCCAATGTAAAATTGCATCTCATAAAAATTTTAAATTTGTTCATTTGAGTTATAACTTATATATATGTATTATAATATTATTATTTGTTGATCATAAGCATGTTTTAGCTATTTATATCATAACCCTCCTGTTTATTGATGGAATAAAGCGATGTAATATTTTTCGTATTACACAGGTACTCATGTCATATCACTTGATTGTGACGTAATCAGTTATCACGCTTCTGATTTACGTAGTGGTCGTGCCTATGACGTCATATGAAAACTGTGTCAGTCTGTTGTTTATTTTTAGACTTTTGAAGACTTTCCGATTCTTTGAAAAATATTTTTGATGCATTCGGAAAAATATTATGATTTAAACTTGCATACTGATTATATCTTTTTTCTTCTAGGTGATTATTTTACTTTTACTATAACCAAATAGAACACTTTATTCTTACTTGCGCAGTTAATTTGGAGGTGATTTGTCTGACCTAGATAGAAATCGTCTGTTTCTATATGGCATCAAATAACATGTATATTTCATTGTGTCTCAGTATTTTGAGTTATGTGATATATTGAATCTTAGACTCGTGAGGGTTTAATATGAAATTTATTAAACTCGTTCAATAAATTTCATATTAAACCCCCACTGGTCTAAGATCCTCTATATAATATTAAAATCGTACACATATCTTTACAAAATCTGACATTCCGTCCTTATAACAAATGTTTAAATTAAAGTAAAATCAAATTGTTATTGGAGTTATTTATTTTTCAATTTATTTATTTGTTGATCATGAGCATGTTTTAGCTATTTATAATATTGAAGTGGAACAAATATTTTTACAAAATCTGACATTCCGTCCTTAAATTTTTTTTTTTATAATTATACAATTTTGTATATATGTAATTTTAAAGTGTTCATTGTACCTGTATTTGTATTTATTTATGAATATTTTCTTTTGTTGAAAATATTATATTCATAATTAAAGTTGAATATGAATAAATATTTTATTTGAATTTAAGAGAAAATAGTTTTACTTGCAGTGCCTGAATTCTAACTTATTCTACAGAACATAGAGTACAGGGCTATTCAAAGTTTAACATGTGGCTAAGGAATAAGTGCAGAATCAGCAACTCATCTCGGTCTCTCATCTCTGGATAGCTTTTCAGAAGTTTCTATGTATCTCATGAAAACTTTTCAGCCTTTGTTAGCTATATGTCGACAGCAGCTGCAATCTTTCACTCGACAACTCATCTGTCATAAACTATCCTCATCTCAGCCACTTTGTAGCCGAGCTTTGACTTCTTTTCGTTATCTTAGTGTTAAACTTTCGACAGGCCTGTACTGTACCTGTTAAAAGTTAATAACACCAAGCTCACGAAAAAGTAGTCAAGCTCAGCTGCTGAGTGACCCGAGATATAATTAGTAGGACAGGTTGGTTGACAGAAAAACTGTCAAGAGATAGCTGAAAAGTATATACAGTCAAACCTGTGTTAAAGGCCACCTCTATATAAGGACCACCTGCTTATAAAGGCCAGTTAAATTGTATCCCAATAGCTCTTTATTCATATTATTTGAACCTGTATATATCAAAGGTTGGGATAAGTTGTTGATTCCTCACTAATTAGTGTTAAACTTTCAACAGGCCTGTATTGTACCTGTTAAAAGATTAACACCCAGCTGAGGAAAACAGTCGGCTGCAGACTGGCCGAGGTATGGATAGCTGATGACAGTTTATCCCAATTGCTCTTCAGTCATATTTTTGAACCTGTATATAAGGGTCACCTGCCTATAAAGGCCACTTTTGCTGGTTCACCTGGGTGGCCTTTATAGACAGGTTTGACTTGCAGTATAAATATAGATATCAAAGGTTGGGATAAGTTGTTGATTCCTCACCAATTAGTTATCTTTGTGTTAAACTTTCAACAGGCCTGTACTGTAGTCTTGAATTAAATTTCAATGTTTTTTAAAAGAATTTAATAACTGGCCCCGGTTTCACAATCATTCCTTAGTTAAGATTTTCCTTAACTTAAATTTAGCAAATTTTGGTAATCTCATTTTGGAACTGCTGATGAAAATTTTTGTCAAAACTAAATGCAAATGTTTAATTCTAGCAATTATCTTAAAATTGACACCTTAAGTTCCTGGATATCTTAAAAATTAACAAAATTATAAAAATTTTAAATTTTGCAAGATTTAAGTTAAGGAAAATCTTAGCTAAAGAATGATTGTGAAACCGGGGCCTGGTATAATAACTGGGTTTATCAAAATTGGCAAAATATTAGGTTCTGATTGAAAAGTTGCGTGAGTGGAACCTGACGAAATTTCAAACCCTGATTTCAGAAAAAAAACAATATTGAACATGCTTGCTTAATAAGTTATATTATAATGAATAGAGTGGAGTAATGGTATGGTTCAGTCATGAATCTTCAGGTCATTAGTTTTTTAATAGTGGAGAAAACTGAGGAACTTGGGAGAAAACCTCTGACCAGACCGTTGGCAGGTGTCAGAACAGTCGGTATAGGGAACGCAAACAAGGTTTGATTTCATGAATGTAATATCCAAGTCAAAAGTACAATGGAGGCAGTAAGGAAATTGCAATGGTTATTTGTTGATGCCTCATCAGTTAACAGGAAACCAAGGACCATCGGCAAGATACTTCAAAATTTTCAGCACAGTGAAAGCCCCACTTTGCTCACTGAGTTTGTGATATCCTCAGGGCACCAGCCGCCAGCAGAGATTTAAATAATATACCAATTTTCATTTTACAGCACTAGACGAACATTTCGGCATGTATTTCCTCATCAGTAGTGCTTAGACCAAATTTATTTATAAAATGTGATAAAATCGACTTTTTGGATGCATTACTGATAAAACGATTAAAAGAATGCTGGATAAGAAATCGTTACTTATCCAATGTTAAACGCTATGCACATTGTTAAACAAGTAACCTACTTCAGGTATATTGGGTAATCTGTGCCATAGTAATATCGGGCACACACTTTTAACAGAAAACGCACTGCTTCAGGTAAATTTTTGTTTGGTAGCAAGCTAGAACCTTATTCATTGCTATAAGTTGTTTTTGCACCAAAGACAGTCATATGTTAGCCTAATGTCGATGCATATATACCTAGAAATATACCTTGGTCGACATTTTAAGACATGGGCAGATGCCAGTTACAAAAATTTTAAAAACAATGATTCTGAGGTGCTTTTATTCATTAACGGTGCACTACCTTTGCTAATTCTTGATCTAGATGGCAGGAGCAGAAGATTGCAAATTAAACTACTTATATTGAAAATGCATCTATTTCCAATAAGTATTTGTCCAAAAATGACAATAAATGTGTTTGTTATACTAGTGTCGGGCACACAATAAAAGTTGGGTTCAAACAGTGATATAATAATAAAAAAAACTAATCCATGTCAGCGAATCACAATCCAGAAGCAAAGTAAAAACTTTGGAACCGACAAATTAGGTTACACACTTGAACTTTCACCAGGGAAGTGAGGCCGGGTGCTCCGTAAGGGTAAGCACCTCCTGTTTATCTAGCTACACCCGCCACGTGTGTAATGTGCGCCCGATCACGATATCACTTCCTATGACATAGATTACCCACCGTAGAAAACAAACCTACGCCCAGCTGCACAGCCGTTTCCACACAGTGTTTTAAAGTACATGAAATCCTCCATTCATTGCCACAATATGACTCCATCAGAATTTGGGTTTTGAAATACATAAAAGGGGGACTTGTAAAAAAATAAAAGAAAAAGACTTTTGGTATTTCAAAATACTGTTGCTATAAGCGAGGCGGCAAAGTTATTCACAATATAAAGATGGTTTACAGTATTTTAACCACACAATTGGACACTATGTTCTGACCATAGCCCATCCTTAGTAAGTCAACGTAAACATATTTTAGTTCTATAAACAGAGTTCCCAACATATGTTAACCTGGTCTTTGCTTTTTGTTTCCGTGGTTACAAAGGCCACTCTCTTTTCCTATTTATTCATTTACTGGGTTACAACGGCTACTCTTTTTCTTTTTTTTTCTTTTTTTTTTATTTTGCTTTTAGTCTCCATGGTTACAACGTGTATTCTCTGTTCTTTTTTTATTTATTTCCTTTTTGTGCCTTGAGCCATGTCTACAACGGCTACTCTCGTTTCCTTTTTATTTATTTGCTTTTAGTCTCCATGGTTACAACGTCTATTCTCTGTTCTTTTTTATTTATTTGCTTTTTGTTTTCATGGCTACAACGGCTACTCTCGTTTCCTATTTATTTATTTAACATTTTGCTTTTTACTTTTTGTTTCCAGGGTTACAACGGCTACTCTCTTTTCTTTTCTTTTTTTTTTGCTTTTAGTCTCCATGGTTACAACGTCTAATCTCTGTTCTGTTTTGTTTATTTTCTTTTTGTGCCAGGGTTACAAGGGCTACTCTCTTTTCTTTTTTATTTATTTGCCTTTTGTTTCCATGATTACAACGACTACTCTCTTTTCTTTTTTATTTATTTGCCTTTTGTTTCCATGGCTACAACGACTACTCTCTTTTCTTTTTTATTCATTTTGCTTTTTTTTTCATGGTTACAACGACTACTCTCTTTTCTTTTTTATTTATTTGCTTTTTGTTTCCATTATTACAGAGATAACTGCAAAGTACATGTTTTTCAATCCCAAATTGTATCCTTTTATTATAGGTACTAGGAAGATATGGTGCATCTGAAGAATGTGGTCTAACCTGTTTATATTTATAATTAGCAGCAGATGCCACTTTTTGCATCGGTGTAGGCACTAAGTTATCCAGTGGCACTGAAATAAAGTACTGAATTTAAAGCTGCTAAAAGAGAGAGAGAGAGTGTGTGTGTGTGTGTTTTAGTTTTGTGATCTTGCTGGCAGTTAAATTTTGTTGATAATGCTCGGTGTTCCGTAATGGGATTCGAACCTATAGATAGACTCAGAAGCACTTGTCCATCTTTTAGATTCATAAGAGTTTAACAGAAAGCATATTTCCAAATTTTGGACCAAAGGCAAAATGCAGAACATATATAAGACAAAAAATAAATGTTTAATATAAAGACATATAAAAAAATGTTTTAGAAATTTTAATGATTGTAACGAAAAATCCACGACTTTCCCCATTTTTCATTGTCTAAACTAAAACGATAATTATGTCAATATCAACAATACAGACCTGTCGAAAGTTTAACACTGAGCTAGCGAATTAGTGCCGTAGCGAAAGCTCATCTCGCTCTACAGTTAGCTATATCTCGTCAATTTTAATTCGGCAATATTTACAATAGCACCCATTTTCTGCCTATGAAAGCTATTTATCGACATTATCGTAAATTTGCTTCATACGTCTATGAAACCTATGCTTGACCTTTTTGAACATAATTTTTTGATCAATGGAAGTAAGCAGGGTCACCTGTCATCCCACTCATCGATGACGTCATCTTTCATTGAGATGAGGTCCTCTTTCATTGAGATCCGGTAGTATCAATGCAATTAGGCTTCGCTCTATATGCAATTGACGGATCGCCGGCCATGCCCACAGTGTTCCGACAAAGGCCCGGCATGCTTGAATGATCACACACAATAAGAATGAAAACTCGCGATGAATTGTGCAATTTTATGACGTCACTGACACTAGAACGTCATTAGTTGCCGTGACGCTGCTACCGTGATGGCGACCATTGTCGGAACATTGTGGGCGTGGACGTCGATACGTCAATTTTTACCCGGAACAGCCGGTATCATACTAAGTGACCCCAAAACAATGTCATTTTCTTGGGCACTGCACAGGTGTCCGTGAAATGGATTTTAAGCATTTTAAAAAAAAACATACCGTATCACATACTCTTTTAATACATGTGATACGCTATATATTTTTATAACCTGCTTAAAATCCATTCCCCGGGCACCCGTGGAACTCTGGGCAGCCAAGCTTCGACACAATTTCGTAAGCTCGGTATTAAACTTTCGCCACGCTTCGACACAATTTCGTAAGCTCGGTGTTAAACTTTCGCCACGCTTCGACACAATTTTGTAAGCTCAGTGTTAAACTTTCGCCACGATTCGACACAATTTCGTAAGCTCAGTGTTAAACTTTCGCTAAGCTTCGATACAATTTCGTAAGCTCAGTGTTAAACTTTCGCCAAGCTTCGACACAATTTCGTAAGCTCGGTGTTGAACTTTCGCCAAGCTTCGATCGACACAATTTCGTAAGCTCGGTATTAAACTTTCGCCAAGCTTCGACACAATTTCGTAAGCTCAGTATTAAACTTTCGACAGGTCTGTACTGTATTTTTGCAACATATTATCCAATGATAAATGGCCCTGGTGTTGTCATTTCCATTATCTTCTTAGAAGTACTGATATTTGGGAACGGAAATGTCAACATTATTGCCCGAGTTCCTGTTGTCTGCTCAAGCATGTTTTCTGTAGAAGTAGCATGCGCAGTTGTTGTCGGAAATGTCGGCTCTGTTGGTGGTAATTCTGCAGCTCTGAAACACAAGAATTTAAACTCTTTTTAAATTTATAGTAAAATTTGAAATGTCTATTCATGTAAAAATTAACAGGGACGCGAAAAAACATTTTCCTGGCATATAAATTGCATCAAATTCTGACGTGACCTGCGAAACATTAACAGAGCATCGCTGTTCCGTTTTGATGACGTACACCCTTGCTTATCTTATGACGTCATGCTATGTGTCGCGAACAATGGCTGTGATGTAATTTTCATTCATAAAATCGTTAATTTCAATGCAGGTAATCTCAACAGCCGAATTGTTTTAATGGACCTTTTTACAAATACTTCTGAAGAAGGAGTTCGTAATGTTTAATCTAAATCATGTTAGCGATGAATTGAAATGATCACCATTTACCCGTGGTATATCGTCGAATAATACACGGGCCGTCGTTAACATGCGGCGAATATATCATTCGGTGGCAAAGCCACCTCGTGATATATTCTTCCGCATGTGAGCTCCGGTCCGTGTATTATTCGACGATATACCACGGGTAAATGGTGATTATTTCTTGAATAAATAAATAATAAATAAATAAATAATACATTTGTAAATAAATAAATAAATAATAAGAAATATTTCTAAATTGTATACGGAACTCAAGTGTTTGTTGCGTCCACATCATGGGGAACACCATTCTAAAGAGTAAACACATCCATTGACAATACATGTATATTAACTTCATATTATAACGCATCCCTATTATTGAGTGACAGCGGTAGCTCAATTGGTAGAGTTGCTCGCTCTCTAAGTGGGAGGTCGTGGGTTTCAACCCGACCAGGTGAGATCCAAGACTTGAAAGTGGGTAGTGACTGTTTTTTCGCCAAGCACTCGGCATCATGAATCAAAGTCACGGTTCTTTCGGATGGTAACTTAAAATAAAGTAAGTCCCGTGTCACAGTAGGCTTGACACGATAAAGAACCCTGCTGTATAATGCCATCAGCGTAACGCACAGGCAAAATTTCTGCATCTTCGCCTATAGCTGGCGGCGTCTCGATGTAAGTGAAATTTTCTTGACTGGGACGTTAAACACCATTACTCAACTCCTTTGATTGAATGGATCCTCCTATATTACTATATGAGCATTTCTAAAGAAAGGTCAAACGGACAGTTCAGTATTGTTTGCCTATAAACTTGTAGACTATCAGCAAGGCCGTACTAGTTGTTTTCTTTGTTGAACGTCCACCCTATCTTCAAAAACCTACCTATCTATCAGGTAAAACATAATCAAAAAACAAAATCGAACCTCTTATGCTTAAAACATGGAATTTGGCATTTAATAAACAAACCAAAAAGGAGCATATAGCATCAACATTTGTAACAATGTAAAAAAAACCGCCCAAAATTATTATTAAAAAAAACAAAAACAAAAAAACAGAAAATTTTGAAAAGAACGAAACAAAAATGCAAAATAAATTCAATTTTTAAATTTTATAAAATGATTGATGTTTTCCACAAAAAGAAACAAAAAACTTATAATTTCATAATATATATACTCTTGTTCACAGATGAAGAAGTTTTTGTCACCGCAGTGTGCGTCATGCCATTGGTGATGGACATGGTATATAAGCATACAGTCCTCTCTGTGGTTCAGATTGTTGGGTTGTATATTGTGACGATCCTGTATATCCCAATTTGTAAAGTTAAACCTCTTCCCGCTCGTAATCCATTTCCATTCAGCCTCGATTTCGATGTCGTTCCCTCCGGTCCAGAAATTATCTAGAATTGAAAAATATAAATTTAGCTTAGTCTAGTTAAATCAATAACAAACACAACTGTTCATACTCAAACCTCAATTAAAAAAGCTGGCAAATTAAGTAAGTTTAAACAAAATTTTATTTCTGAAATGGCGGCATACAAAACTTTTTTTCCGTTGGCAGCAATACGCTTCCGTAGAAAATAAATAAATAAATGAATTGCCTATCTGTCAAATTTGTCTTGGGGAAATCGGAAAAACCACCAACTTTCAGGAAATGCGCGAGCAATCTTTTTAACTAGAGTCTGCACCAGTGAGAGTAACAGCAATTATAGGCGAAGGTGCATAAATTTTGCCTGTGTTTTGAGCAGATGACAATATCCAGCAGAGTCCTTTATCGTGCCAAGCCTACCGTGACACGGTTAAGTTCCTATCCGAAAGAACTTTCATTTCGTAATACCGAGTGGTTGGCGAAAGAACAGAACCTACTCACTTTCAACTCTTGGGCCAGAATCGATTGGGGTTCGAACCCACGACCTCCAACTTATGGAGCGAGCACTCTACCAACTGATATACCGCAGCGGAGATGGGGGTTGGGTGTTAGATTTTATGTTCTGACACCACGAGTAGTGATATATTCGTCTCATACTTACGCCATTTTAGATTGTGTGTTTCTATAAACTTATTTTCTTCAGGAGTTCCAATTTCTACCAAGTAAGAGTTCATTTGTAAACAAATATCCTAAAAAGAGACCAAACTCAGTTTATAGAATGTAGGCAGACAACATTGACCTGTCGGCTTGACCTTAAATTTAAAATCTATACCGGTATCGTCCATATGGACGAGTACATTTGTGTATAGGGTAGACAGGTACATAATGAGAGACACAATTTTCAATGAGTCAATACCTGCATTGTGTATGTATTAGCTGCAAATTCAACACCAACACCAACATATTAGGTGGACCGTCTTTTATGAATATTCCCAGTAAAAGGTCAAGCGGACAGGTCAATGTTGTTTGACTATACATACAGGCAATTGCCCTCGTCCCCGACATTGCCGAGTTATTATTTGATCTTGTAACTTTGACCTCTATCTTTCGCACCTTAATTTAGTATTCATCCTTTTGCATCTACGTTTGGTATACGGCGCATCATCGACCTCATGTTGGTTAATATTTGTGCCAAGTTTGTGTGATCAAAATTCACCTTGCACATAAATTTGGTAAGCGAAACAGCGAATTTGTGCCACGTTCCATAAAAAACCATCCTCCTGCACCTAAATTTAGTATGCGTCACATTGACTTATGTTGGTTAACATTTGTTTCAAGTTTGACCATAATTCATCTTGCACCTAAATTTGGTATGCGTCACATCGTCTCATTTTGGTTTAATCTGTGTTGCAAGTTTGATCAATTCATCATACACTTAAATTTGGTATCCGTCACATCGTCTTATGTTGGTTAACATTTGTGTCAAGTTTGATCAAATTTCATCATACACCCGGCTAAATTTGGTATGCGTCACATCGTCTCATTTTGGTTTAAATTTGTGTGGCAAGTTTGATCAAATTTCATCATTCACCTAAATTTTGTATCATGTTTTACATCGTCTCATTTTAGTTTAAATTTGTGTAGCAAGTTTGATCAAATTTCATCATTCACCTAAATTTGGTATGCGTCACATCGTCTTATGTTTGTAAACATGTGTGTCAGTTTGATCAAAATTAATCTTGCACCTAAATTTGGTATGCGTCACATCGTCTCATTTTGGTTTAAATTTGTGTGGCAAGTTTGATCAAATTTCATCATTCACCTAAATTTGGTATGCGTCACATGGTCTCATGTTGGTTAACATTTGTGGCAAGTTTGACAAAAATTCACCCTGCACCTAAATTTGGTATGCGTCACATCGTCTTATGTTTGTTCACATTTTTTGTGCAAAAAATGATCATATTTAACAGACATTGCAAATATAGAAAGGATTTCATTCAGTTGATAAAAAGATATATGGGATGCTTTGTCATGACCTATTGTCCAATGAGCTTTCAATTTTCACCATGGCAACAAAATTAAACCGATGAACATACTATACAAGGAAATAAAACTTACCAGAGCAGTTCCCCATGTCGCTAAAACATTTGGAAATTTGTAACACGAATCCTGGAAGTAGTCCCAACCGTTCGGACACCTCTGAGAAGCTAAAATGATATTAATCTATATTAGATTGATTGAATGAATAAATGAATGAATGAATGAATGAATGAATGAATGGTCATATACGATTTTTTTTAATTTAATCATAAAATACATACATGCATACCAAATGAATGAATTGGTTTTTACATCAAAGTCACAATATTTCATTTATATCGAGACGCCAACAGCTATAGGTGAAATAACATTATTTTTCAATTTCGCTTGGGGTTAATGTGAAGGCAGGGTTATTAAGCATACTGAGCCTATTGTGAGATGGAACATTAGATTTTCAGGTCTTTTCCGAAAAACTCCGTGACATCTAATTCTAAATACCGAGTGTTTGGCGAAACAAGAACCACTACCTATTTTCTTAAGCTATTCCTCACGCGATGGTGTCGGATCACCCGGCCGGGTCTGACCCAAGACTTAAAATTGGGTAGTGACTGTTCTTTCGCCAAGCACTCGGCATCACGAAATGAATACATATTATATACACAGTGTGTAGGTACAACCCTCAGTATCAGGTCGAGTCCTTTTTTCGTAGCCGTATCACTACGAGTCGCGCTTGCGCGACGAGTAGTGATACAGCTACGAAAAAAGGACGAGACCTGATACGAAGGGTTGTACCTACACACTGTGTATATAATATTTTTATCTAACATTTACAATTACGTTATTTAAAATAATAAAAACCAATACTTAATGTAAAAAAATTACATTTTACCACAGAAAACCACTGAACTATGTTTTGACCGACAAATCCAAGACTCTCTGATGACGTAACAATGAAAAAGTGCACGTGCGCTTTACCGCCAATGTTGTATCACCACAGTGTGGTGATACAAGATTCTGTATCACGCGTGTTCGATAAAACTTGTATTTCACCAAATACAGACAGAAAAACTAGTCTAATGTTAGATAAAAGTCAGTTCTTTCGGATGGGAACTTTAGATAAACGAGGTCCCGTGTCACGGTGGGCTTGGCACGCTAAAGTACCCTGCTGTATAATGCCATCAGCGCAACGCATAGACAACATTTCTGCATCTTCGCCTATAGCTGGCAACGTCTCGATATAAGTGAAATACTCTTGACTGTGACGTTAAACACCATTACTCAACTCAACTCAACTCCTTACTCACTTCCTTAGACCTATGCATACTGCAAACGTATTTATTTTGGCGGTGTACTAATTTTCTTTTATTTAACGGTCATTTGTTTAGCGCGAAAATTAATACCAAGCGAAAATTATATTATGTTTATTGTGTTATAGTGCATATTTCAGAAACGCGAAAATTTAACTACGCGTAAATGTCATAATTTCCTATATCGCGAAAATAAATACACGCTAAAATAAATACGTTTACAGTATTTTCTTTCAAGACCGAATTTTCTCATATTAAAAATAATTGCCGTTTTGATAAAGAATTAAAAAATGTGACGTTTGTACAGTGGAATTTTGCACAAATCGATTTCAACACTTAAAACACTGATTTTACGTCACCATGGGTATTGGCGTATCGCTGGCCACGCCCACAATGTTTCGACAAAAGTCTGGCATGCTTGAATTACACGCAAAAAGAATGAAAACTCGGCCTGAATTGCGCCGTTTTATGACGTCACTTACACTAGTACATCATTAGTTGCCGTGACGCTGCTTTGGTACCGTGATGGCGGCCTTTGTCGGAACATTGTGGGCGTGGTCGGCGATCCGTCAATTATTCCGGTGTAAACATCGCCATTTTCGACGACATGCAACATCCCAATAGCAGCAACAATTTCCTTCCTACAGAAGCATGTAATGGAAATTGCAGATACGCAAATAAATCCCAAGCTTGTACTAAACATAACGAAAAATTAAAAATGATTTTCGTTTTTTTTTTTTTTTTTTTTTTTTTTTTTTTTTTTTTTTTTGAAAACTGTGTCTATTTCACTGTCAAACAAGACAGTAATACAATTTCAGTAGCGTGATGAAGGTTCATCATTGTACCACGTGATACCCCTTAAAAAAAAAGGCCGAACAATTATTTCATATCATATCATAAGCTGACATTTTCCCGTATAAACGAGAGGATTCCGGGAAAGTTGGACCTAGATGACTTGAAAATCATTCGGCACAAATGTCAAGGGATATTGACTACATGATACAGTGGAACCTACCTTAAAGACCACCTCTATATAAGGACCACCTGCTCTTAAAGGAAAGTAAATTCTATCTCAATAGCTCCATATTCAAGGAATTTGAACCTGCAAAAAGGGTCCACCTGCCCACAAGGACCACTTCCACCGGGTCCCTTAGGTGGCCTTTACAGACAGGTTTGGCTGTACTTTATAAAACACCATTTTATGAGTTATGATACAATACCTGTCAACCCAGTAAGGCACAGCAGCAATATAAAATCCTTCATTTTGTAGATGATATCATGCGGGAATATTGGTAAGTTTGGTTACCAAGTTTGTAATCAGAAAATTCGTTATCTATATCTAGAGATAAGACCATGCCAAAACAAACCCCCATTTTGAACCATAATTGTATGCCCCCTTTTGTATATATAGCTCGTGGTATTTAAACTCGACAACTTTAGTAACCTTAAATCTATTTTTGAAAATGGTATTTCTTTAAAACTAAAAAAAAATCAAGGTTATTAAATCTAAAGAAGGGAGAAAAATAGTTGACCTACTAGTGTCTCGATAGCTGACCAATTACTAGTACCTCAATCGATAACTAGAGCGAGCTTTGTAACGCCACATAGCGGTGATGCCGCATAAACGCACCCGATACGTCTTTGCGGGGAATTTCAACGCATAAAAAGGTCGGGCACGTTAATGCAGTGGCGTTCAACGCATAAAGATGTGTTGCTTATATGAGGCGCAAGGGTGCCTTTTTGACGCATAAAAAGGACTCATTTTAACGAATCTTAAAAGAGCTTATATATCGACAAAAACGGTGGTGGTGACATTAATGATGACGACCACGGTGACAATTGAGAATTTATGTTGTTGATAATGACAAGTATTATGTGAGGAGGTGAAGTACGATGTTGGGGATGATGAGAGGACGACGACGATGTTACCTCTAGTGTGCCCATAAATCCTGTGGTATTGGAGTATCTAAATTTAAAATCAATCCATAGTGTACGTTTGCGTCCAGTGACTCAGAACAAGAATTATTCAACATAATAATAATAATAATATTGATGTTTTAGTGAATTAGTGAAGGTGGTAATAATGATGGAGGTGTAGGTGATGATAGTGAAGGATATTGTGATATCGTGCTTTAAATGTTTTCTTTATGCGGCGGAAGGTAGCCCTTTTGCCGCATAAAATCGTTTTCTTTATGCGTTGAAATTCCCCGCATAGACGTGTTGGAACACGTTAATGTGGCAACACCGCTATGTGGCGTAACAGAGCTTCTATAGTACTGCTGAGAAATAGTGTTTAGCGTCCCAGTTAAGAATTTTTCGCTAATATCGAGACGTCGACGTCGCCAGTTTCTTTATCATGCAACGCTTACCAAGACCTCATTTATTTTAAGTTCCCACCCGAAAGAACCGCAAGTTTCATTTCGTAACGTGGAGTGCTTGGCGAAAGAACAGTCACTACCCACTTCCAAGTCTTGGGTCAGATCCGGTCGAGCGGTCGGGGTTCGATTCAACGACCTCCCACTTACGGAGCGACTACACTCTACCAACTGAGCTACCGCAGTACTAGTGGTATAGTACTGAGAGAGTTCAGGGTTTGATTCCCGGTTTGGTCGCTGCCGATGTGTGTGTGTGTGTGTGTGTATGTGTGTGTGTGATATCATGCATATCTACATTGCATATCTAATTTTTTAAAATTTAGAACAGAAATCATCGATAGATTGGTATAGTCAAAGAGTCCAAAGTGCTAGCTTACCGATCGCAAAGCCTCACAACTGCTAGCTGCGGTTCTAATCCCACCGCCGCACAGGCTAAAAATGTAAGTTCGAAATAACTTTGGAAAATATTTTGGAAAAACAATGGTAATTGCTATTTTTATTATTATTGTTGGCTTAAATTAAAAAAAAAGAAAGAAAAATAATAGCAAAACATTAGATAACAGAATTTAACTTCTTCATGGGTGTTTGTAGGATATATATATCAACAATTGTTGTGGTTTGTTGGTTGAATGGGGTTTTACGTCTCAGTCAATAATATTTCACTTATATCGTCATCAGCTATTGGTGAAGTGTCTTTGCAGTGCGCTCAGGGCATTTCTAAATGCCGAGGGCTTGGCGATTTTTAAGTCTTGGTCATACCTCGCCGGGGTTCGAACTTACGACCTTCCACATACAAAGAGACCAGTAGTACTCTACTACTGAACTGGATATAGGGTATGGGGAAAATTGTTATTGTAATGCAAAGATTTTGTAAACAGGATTTTGATTGGACCCCGGCCGCAGTAAAACCTACGTTTTACGGTCGGAGTTATGACGTCGCGTGCTGTCTAGGCTACTTACGTCATGTATTCCTACACGCCGGTACACGTGCTTTTGTTTACAAAACGTAATGACATAATTCAACCATGTAAACAAAGATTTTGTTATATTCAAACATCGATATTTATTTGGCAATTGTATTTCGAAGAATAAAATCATTATACCTATGGGTATCAGTATTTTAGTGATAAAACTATATTTGTGTTGTGGCGTAACGATACAGGTCTACATTGATGCGTCTGTAACTGTAGCATCGAAAATCTTCATTTATTCAATTAATTTGAGCATTACGTTTTTATTTGCATTAGAATGGAGATAACTATGTTACATTTGAAGAGTTCCGACCGTAAAACGTGGATTTTTGACTGTCGCAAATACCGTTTACCTGGCTCCGCAAGCGTCGCCAGGTAGAACTCATTTTGCGACAGTAAAATCCACGTTTTACATAGTTATATCCTAATTGACAGTTTTAAACTAAAGTTTAGGTCAACATTTATAGCTCGAATTATTACCTTGTTTTTCTTTTCATAGTCAATGCAAAAAGCATGCACTTTCTTTCACCTTTCGTTTATTTTTTCTAATAATTCAGTTGGATCAATATTTCCAAATCGAGACATTTGTTTTAATATTCTAAAATGACATTATAATTGGTTTACAATCAATGTCATTTGCACGCCTTTTTCCAATGCTTTGATTTGCTACAGTCCATCGCAACAACGACCATGGGCGTACATCACCGAGTGGTACTGTCACTGGCTTTCGAAGCCAAGGGTTGTGGGTTCGAACCTCACTTGGGACTTGGAAATTTTCTGAGATGATTTTCATCTCCTGTCCATAATATCTCTAGTTGTGACTCCAGCCATATTTCTTCACATGGCAGTAGGAAGTTCCACCCCATTATTTAGACAGTGCGTTCTGGGATGATGGAGAAAACCGCAGTGCTCGGTGGAAACCGCCTACTTTATAGAAAACTGACTGACAAAATGTCGAATACTAAGCTTTACCCGACTGGGATTCAAACCTAGGCACTGGAATGTGAGAGTGTGCTTTAGATCACTCTGCCAATGAGACCCCTTCCAGGGGTATGTCACAAAGTCATAAAAATTATCATTTGATGCTTTTTATGAATCATTTATTTTATCATAATATAGAAAATGACTGTGATAAGCTTCAAATCAGCTTGTTACAGCTTTTTCTTGTGCTTTTCTGGCAAAATCTAACTCGGCGCCACCAGATACTGTTAATTCTATCCCGGTACAAAATGTTCCATCAGCTGCTAAAAATAGACATGCAAGTCCACACTCTTCAGGCGTTCCATATCGTCCAAGAAGCTATAGAAATAAAAACAAACTTGCATCATAATAATTTACTAATGGGTTTTGCCACACCTGTTGAAACTTTTTTGCCACACATTACTTTACATTAGGTTTGCAGTTCTATCGATCTTTCGCAAATTTCATTTTGGTTTGCAATAGAAATACTCTGTAGAAAATATTGTTACAATTAATTTGAAAACATACCAATTCATTTCAAAATCACAATCCCAAAGCAAAGTAAAATCTTTAAAACTGGCAAGTGGACTTCAACCACGGAAGTGAGACCGGGTGCTCCGGAAGTGTACAGTAAGCAACTCCTGTTTTGCTAGCTAAACCCGCCACATGTGAAATCGACAAAGAGATTAAAAGGAACATGTGACAATGACTAAGAATTTGAAGATAACTTACGGATTCTTTCGCCCCACTGTCAATACATTCTTGTGGGTTGTCAAATGTTTTCGCCCAACTGTCGAATAAAGGAGTCCAAATATTTCCAGGACACAAGCTGAAAGTCAAAACAGACAAATGTTAACTAGTTCAAAAGAATAAATAAATAGAAAATCGAGGCAAAATTATTCATTGTCCCTGCAATATTCAGATGTTCGATTGATTGGTATAGTCAAAGAGTCCAAAGTGCTAGCTTACCGATCGCAAAGCCTCTCAACTGCTAGCTGCGGTTCTAATCCCACCGCCGCACAGCCTAAAAATGTAAGTTCGAAATAACTTTGGAAAATATTTTGGAAGAACAATGGTAATTGCTATTTTTATTATTATTGTTGGCTTAAATTAAAAAAAGAAAGAAAAATAATAGCAAAACATTAGATAACAGAATTTAACTTCTTCATGGGTGTTTGTAGGATATAGATCAACAATTGTTGTGGTTGGTTGTTTGGTTGAATGGGGTTTTACGACTCAGTCAATAATATTTCACTTATATCGTCATCAGCTATTGGTGAAGTGTCTTTGCAGTGCGCTCAGGGCATTTCTAAATGCCGAGGGCTTGGTGAAAGAAGTCATTACCGATTTTTAAGTCTTGGTCAGACCTCGCGGTGTTCAAACTAACGACCTTCCACATACGAAGAGATCAGTAGTACTCTACCACTAAACTGGATATAGGATATTGTTATTGAAAGTTTTAAACTAAAGTTTAGGTCAACATTTATAGCTCGAATTATTACCTTGTTTTTCTTTTCATAGTCAATGCAAAAAGCATGCACTTTCTTTCACCTTTCGTTTATTTATTTTTGTAATGATTCGGTTGGATCAATATTTCCAAATCGAGACATTTTTTTTAATATTCTAAAGTGACATTATAATTGGTTTACAATCAATGTCATTTGCACGCCTTTTTTCAATGCTTTGATTTGCTACAGTCCATCGCAACAACGACCATGGGCGTACATCACCGAGTGGTACTGTTACTGGCTTTCGAAGCCAAGGGTTGTGGGTTCGAACCTCACTTGGGACTTGGAAATTTTCTGAGTTGATTTTTATCTCCTGCGCAAAATATCTCTAGTTGTGACTCCAGCCATATTTCTTCACATGGCAGTAGGAAGTTCCACCCCATTATTTAGACAGTGCGTTCTGGGATGATGGAGAAAACCGCAGTGCTCGGTGGAAACCGCCTACTTTATAGAAAACTGACTGACAAAATGTCGAATACTAAGCTTTACCCGACTGGGATTCAAACCTAGGCACTGGAATGTGTCGTGAGAGTGTGCTTTAGATCACTCTGCCAATGAGACCCCTTCCAGGGGTATGTCACAAAGTCATAAAAATTATCATTTGATGCTTTTTATGAATCATTTATTTTATCATAATATAGAAAATGACTGTGATAAGCTTCAAATCAGCTTGTTACAGCTTTTTCTTGTGCTTTTCTGGCAAAATCTAACTCGGCCCCAGCAGATACTGTTAATTCTATCCCGGTACAAAATGTTCCATCAGCTGCTAAAAATAGACATGCAAGTCCACACTCTTCAGGTGTTCCATATCGTCCAAGAAGCTATAGAAATAAAAACAAACTTGCATCATAATAATTTACTTATGGGTTTTGCCACACATTACTTTACATGAGGTTTGCAGTTCTATCGTACTTTCGCAAATTTCATTTTGGTTTGCAATTGAAATACTCTGTAGAAAATATTGATGCAATTAATTTGAAAACATACCAATTCATTTCAAAATCACAATCCCAAAGCAAAGTAAAATCTTTAAAACTGGCAGGTGGACTTCCACCACGGAAGTGAGACCGGTTGCTCCGGAAGGGTACCGCAAAATCTTCTGTTTAGCTAGCTAAACCTGCCACATGTGAAATCGAAAAAGAGATTAAAAGGAACACGTGACAATGATTTAGAATTTGAAGATAACTTACGGATTCTTTCGCCCCACTGTCAATACATTCTTGTGGGTTGTCAAATGTTTTCGCCCAACTGTCGAATAAAGGAGTCCAAATATTTCCAGGACACAAGCTGAAAGTCAAAACAGACAAATGTTAACTAGTTCAAAAGTATTACATGGATAAAATAAATAAATAGAAAATCGAGTCAAACTTATTCACTGCCCATGCAATATTCAGATGTTTGTTAATATAACTAGCATTTTTCAATACTAGCATGTTGTTTTGCCCCCTTACGTAAAAACTGACGGCGCTGTGTGATCGGCCCGTCATGGACTGAGCAGAGTTGAGACCTTCAACACTAAAGTGTCATTTATCTCTCGCCGACGCTACGCCTACATGTCAGGATTGTCAAATATTATTGTTTCATTTGAAATCAAACGATGCATAACACCTCCTGTATACTTTTATTACCAATTTACAGAGGCGAATCCAGAATTTTAGAAGGTGGGCGTATATTGTGAGAGCCGAAGGCTGGACCCGTCTAGGGGGGTCGGGGGCATGCTCCCCCGGAAACTTTTGAAAAAATGGCGCAAAAATCTGCATTCAGGTGCAATCTGAGCTGCTTCAAAGAGGAAATCGAAAAATACATATTGTTCATCAAAAATTCAAATTGAACAATATGTATTATTAGCGACATAAGGGGGGGGGGGGGTACACCCCCCCCCCCCGCTGAATCCGCCACTGGTATATGAGTATTTTTGATGTACCACTTGCAATCTACATGATAGATGAATGCATTCAAGTTTCATTCATGGGTTTTACGCGCGCTGAAATATTGCGATTTTGTCTCAGTATCACGTGACACCCCCCCTAACGTTTTTCCATTGGATATCCGTTGAATCAACCGGAAAACTAAAATATTAATGCCGACTTATGCAGCCAGGCGAGACAAAAACTGTTTATCATTGTTTACTTACGTATTCACGCGCACATTATATTTGGCTTCATCTATGGCTAACGCACGTGTAAATGAGGCTACTGCTCCCTAAGTGGAAAGATCAAACAAAATGCATGAGTAAATGTTGCTATTACAGTCGCGAGCATAGGTTGTATCCCCGTGGATAAGGCTATGTTACGCCGTGTTATGTAATAAATGCCAAGTAATGTAATACCCACATACTACATTACGTGAAACTTTGTTTTATTACATTACACGTCACTTTGTTTTATTACATTACACGTCATTTTGTTTTATTACATTACACGTCACTTTGTTTTATTACATTACGCTTCTTTTTATTACATAACAAGGTATTATTACATTACACCAAAATAATTATAACACTACAGGGTGGGTATTACATTACTTGGCATTTATTACATAACCCGACGTAACAGGCTGTACACGAGGAACTGTTGTCCTACAGTAGATGTACAGTCGTCCTAAGGAAAGTTGCATTTCCGTATTCTGATCTCTCGCCAACAAATGCTAATTATCCCCCGCCGAGAAATCGGCGAGGGGATATAGTAATGCATTCCGTTCGTGTGTCCGTCTGTCACAAAGGTTTGTCCGCGCTAGTTCTCCTAAACCATCCATCCGATATTCATGAAACTTTACAGTAATGATCAGTGGGAAGTGTAGTTGTGCATATCTTGAACCAGTTCCGGTTTATTGATTTTTCCAGAAGTTATGGCCCTTTGTAGTTTATTTTCGTCCGTTACAAAGTTTATCTTAAAAACACCTATCGGCCGGGAATCTTGCGTTCACTGAAAGCTCTTGTTTCTTTCTTAATACGGCTATTTTTAACTTCATTTTTGAACATGTTGTAGCTGAAACATTATTTCATTCGTTTGTGTCAGGATTTTCATTTCAGTGAAGAAAATCATGAGATATCCATAGCAATTGTCGTGCAAGTTCCCTACTTTAGGACAACAATTCGTCATATACAGCACTGATTAACCACAGTGAGTGTTGGTCTAATCAAACACTTTGGCTTTTCCCAAATAGCTCAAAGTTAAATAGGCCATTTTCATGATGTCACTATGAGTTCCTGTATGAAATGTACTTGCTAAACGGTGCACCATTTGAAGCAGGATTAAAATCTTTAAAATAACCAGGCCCCAGTTCCACAATTATTTCTTAACTACATTTTTGACAAAACTTAAAAAATAAGCTAAAATGTACCTGAATGTCTTGAAATTAAAACAATTTATGTTGTCAGATTTAAGTTAAAGAGAATTTTAATTAAAAATGATTGTGAAATAGAGGCCAGTTGGATTTTAAAGGATACCAATAAATTTTTATCCCAATTGGTTTTTGCATAAAACATTTATTAGGTTCACTGCGGTAGCTCAGTTAGTGCTGGCTCAGTATTCGGGAGGTCTTGAGTTCAACCCCCGACCGGGGTCTGACCAAGACTTGAAAATAGGAAGCGATTGTTCTTTTGACAAGCGCTATGGCATTTACAAATGAAAGTCACATGGTCCTTCAGAAGAGACCTTAATAATGATGCCCTGTCATGGCGTGGCATGTTAAAGACACATGCCTTTACATCCCTTGAGGTCAGAATTTATGCCAGTTCACCTACATTTAGTGACATCTCGATATAAGTGATTATATTCTTGACTGGTTTGTAAAACCCCAGTCAATTAATCAATTTTATAGGCATTTAGAAACAAAGGTTACAGGATACGTCCTTAAAAACCGATACCCAGAGTCATGGTAGGTGTGGTATATTAAAGAATCTTCCCTGCACATTGACCTGAGCACACTGTCGCTTAAAAAGGTAAAACTTTGAACCGCCACTTCACCTTATAGCTGGGCTGGTGACATCTCGATATATGTGCGATATTCTTGACTGGGGCGTAAATATCCACTCCATAATGCAATCAATATAACTACACTTCACTTTATTTCATTTATACATTATCTTGACACGAATGCTAATCGCGCATGTATTGAGCGAAACAAATCAACTCACCTTTGTAGAACAGTACGTTGTCGACTTATTTTCACCTATGACGCCGGCTAAACTTGCAGTGTTTATTATATTTCCCGATGTCTTTCTTATATACGGCAAGGCATACTGGAATAAATTAGAAATAGAAAAACCACAAATTGTAGCTAATAAAAACAAGAAAATTCAGTGAATTAGGGTCCCTTGCCAGTGTTGCGGATTAGACTCGATAGGTGACCTGGTAGCTCAGTTGGTAGAGCACCCCGCTAGTATTCCTAGCCCTTTCTAGTTACATTTTGGGGCTCACTCTAGGAAGAAGCTGACCAACAGATTGGTTCCAGAATGGAACCTGGCGGTTTCTATTCAAAGGTGTTGGGTCGAAAAAAAGGGAGGAATGTGGCGGGTCGGACTCGATAGGTGGCCGGGTAGCTCAGTGGGTAGATCATCCCGCTAGTATTGGGAGGGTCCTGCGTTCGAGTCCCGGTTTGGCCGCTGCATTTTCCCTTTCTTGTTACACAGGTGGTATGCACTTACGTTCAAAGAGCCATAACTCCCACGGAAAGAAGCAAACCAACTTGGAATTATGTTTGATGTTTATCCAATATCAAGATTGAAAAATTTATGAGCAGTAGATTATCATATAGAAAAAGTAGGATTATCCTGGTAAAAAAAATGCAGCAGTTAAAATTCCATCTGGGGTCCCAAGGAAAAATCAAAAGGTCCCGGACCTCGGACAGAGAATTTTGAACCCCCTTGCCTATTTAGCACACATTTGTTAGCTTAGTGTTGAACGTTTGACAGTTCTGTATTGTATACAATTTGGCTAGCGATCAGTTTATTAGTTTTTGTGTGCTACGAATTTTATGTTTGCAAGAATGGTCTTACCTTTGCAAAACGGAAATACCCGACAATATTTAAGTTAAGCAAACTTTGGAAATCTTCTGTACTGAAACTGTCAATAGGCAACGTGGGTGGATCTGGAAGACGTAAAATGACAGATCATAACCCAATACTGAGGGATTGCTTTCGCAACATAAGATGGATGAATGAATCTTCAGATGACTTATCCCACAATTAGAGGTTGTTTTAAACAAATGAATGAATGTTACAATAAATAGTACCAAGAATGATAGTTTTTTCAACATACATGAATGAATGAATGAATGAATGAATGAATGAATGAATGAATGAATGAATGAATGAATTACAATAAATACTAGTAATACCAAGAATGATAGTGTTTTTTTCAACATGAATGAATGAACGAATGAATGAATGAATGAATGAATGAATGAATGTTTCAATACCTTGCATCAAGAATTAAAGGTTGTTTTAACAAATTAATGAAAGAATAACTCGCACCAAGATTAAGTTGTCATTGTAACATAATATTAATGAATGTTTCAAGAATTAGAGGTTGTTTTTAAATAACATATGAATGAACGAATGAATGAATAACTCGCGCTAAGAATTAGATGTTGATTTTGACAAAATATGACAACATAGATGAATGAATGAATGAATAAATGAATGAATGAGGATCCCCCACCAGTAGGTACTTTTTGTGATTTACAATAATGTTCAAAGGGCCACAACTCACAGGAACATGAGAAAACCAACTCTGGTTAATCATATGGGCATCTCCTATAAATGTCATCAAGATATGCATCAAGCTTTGAAAATTCAAAATTAGTTTTTTATATTTTATGGAAATTACTCCTGAAAGCAGTGTCTGGGTGGAAGACTGTTCCTGTGAAGCTTTAAAAAGTTCTGTGAGATCCCCACCCGTTATGACTCTGACAATAAACAATACTGAAGTTTATTATTATGATAATGACCTAGGTGATTGACTCGTGTGTATATTTCACTATAGTTTTATATTTTGATAAATATACTCCCAATTTTAGTTGTTTTCGGGGATACATTTTCGCTGTTTTCCGGAAAAAATTATGTCAATAAAACAGTACAATTTACACGGTACGCTGAAAATTAACCAGAAATCACGAATTTATATCAGTCGAAAGGCCAGCTTCGAATATGGCTGATTTTTAATCACTATAGTCACGTGACTTTCAGTTCAAATTTTGGTACGTGATCGGAAATGGTAGTAGGTCTCAAAATTTAAGTATACTATTAAATGGGATCGTTGTTACTTGAAATGACCAAATATTTTATATCGCCCACGAATTGATAATTTTACTCAGATCCACGAAAATAGGAAACCACGAAAATAATTGAAAAATACTTACGCCACCCCGCGTTGTTAATTAGGCAATCTATCCTTCCATATTTCTGGACTGTTATTTCAACTGCATTCTACAACAAACAATATGTACATTCCCGCATATTATTAGCGACACATTTTTAAAAAATGTATGGCCTTGGACTGGTTAGAAACTTCCATTCGCTCTGCTTCAAAACTTACGAATATCTCAAATTCTAAAGATGAATGAGGTTGATTATTAGCGAAAATTAAATAGAAGTTATCAGCCATGTTTTTCATATACCACGAGTAAAATCCGTACAACTGTATAAATTTCATATACGGTACCCCTTGTAAATTCCACACACCCTGTATAACTGTGTAAATATCATACCCCTCTTCTAAATTCCAAACACCATGTGTAAATTCCATACGCCCTGTGTAAAATTCATATAACTGTGTACATTTCATATACATCCCTTGTATACATTTCACACGCCCATTGCAAATTTCATGTCATACATCCTGTGTAAATTTCATACAACTATAGAAATTTCATACACTACATGTAAATTTCATACACTCCTTGTAATTCCATAAATCTTCGTAAATTCCAAACACCCATTGTAAATTTCATACACCCAGTGAAAACTCCATGCATCTTTGTAAATTTCAAACACCCCTTTTAAATTCCACACACCTTTTGTAAATTTCATACACCTGTAAAAATTCCATAAACCTGTGTAAATTTCATACACCCCTTGTAAATTTCATACACCTGTGAACATTCCATAAGTCTGTGTAAATTTCATGCACCCCTTGTAAATTTCATACACCTGTGAAAATTCCATAAACTTGTGTAAATTTCATACACCCCTTGTAAATTTCATACACCTTTTGTAAATTTCATACATTCCATGTAAAATCCATACACCCTGTTAAAAATTTCATACATCCTTGTAAATTTCACATACCCCTTTTAAATTCCACACCCGTTGCAAATATTATATCACACACCCTGTGTTAATTCCATATACCTTGTGCAAATTCCATACACCCTGTATAAATTTCATATACAATGCATAAATTTCATACACCTTGTGTAAATTTCATATTATATCCTTGTTTAAATTTCATACACCCTGAGTAAATTTCATATATCCTGTGTAAATTTCATACACCTTGTGTAAGTTTCATATAATACCCTTGTTTAAATTTCATACACCCCTTGTGTAAATTTCATACATTCTTTTTAAATTTCATATCATACACCCTGTGTAAATTTCATATACCCCTGGCAGAAGAGTAAAGTAGTTTATTATACCAAATATAGATACTGAATAGACAACGCTACATTTTATTACCTTAACATCGGCCTCTACTGTTACATCACATTTTACAAAATAGCTCTCCCCTGGTCCATTTTTGTTTAATTCCGTCTCTATAGATTTTCCTTCCTCCTCTGTTGATTAAAATTTAAAGATTAAAATACAAATATCGACTATTGAAAGGACAGAGTGGAGTAAGTCAAAAGTATTTTACTTAATGAGGTGGAGGAAACCGGAGTGCCCAAAGAAAACCATCGAGGTGGAGTAATTTTGTTTTACGCACAAGCCAAACGTATTTCGATTATATAAAAATTGCCAAATGCAATGGTAGAGGAAACCGAAGTGTCCAGAGAAAAACGCCAAAGTAGGAGTTATTGTGTCATCGTATTTTACCATTATCAAAACGGTCATATCTGTGACGATAAAGGTAACCGAGGTACTCCAGCGGAGTAATTGTGTTTAACGTATTTCACTTATATCAAAACGGTTATATCTGTTACGGTAGAGGAAACCGTAGTGCCAAGAGAAAACATCAAATTGGAGTTATTGTGGCAGGCACATTGAGCCATAGCCAGTTATTTAGGTAGTGACAGGCAGACACAGTGAGCCGTAGCCAGTTATTTTGACCGATTGGACACCGAGACGCCTTAATGGACAATAATATATTTATTTTACTATAAAATGTAGAATTTTGTGTTCTGGTTAGTTATTTTCACAAAACGGCGGTAAAACCGAGAATGCAAAACACAGAAAGAAACAAACAGGTAAGAAACATAAGTTTTCAATGTATCTATCAACTTCTTCTAATGATTGTTGTTGTTAAATATTGCTTAACGTCGCATCAGCAATTTTTCAGCTATTCGTGAAGAAAACTACTTTATTAATCTATGGACACATTCATGCAAGGATAAAGATTAGCAGGCGCCCAGTAGCCCATGGCTACTAAAATCAGTCTGGGCCCCTTAATGTTTACACATTTTAGCTATTTATTACTACTACAACTTCTTTTCTGCAGTAAGATGGGCTCTAAATCAAAATAGTTAAGCTTCATCCCTGAAATTCATGTAAGCATGTCAAGTGCAAATATGTTTTATGGTCTGCCTCGTACCAGTGCGCACTCAGGGCAACTTTAAGGTGCTAGCTCACCGAGTCAGCACGCCGCAGACAAGCATACCACTCCCCCAGTCCATTATACTGACACTGTGTGAAAGGCCAACGGCAAGAAAAATTAACTTTCCCACATCACGGTGGTCTGAGTGGAACTTGAACTCACAGCAATGAGAGACCCTGGATTTGTAGACTTACGTCTTTTCCATTAAGCCACCGCGGCCTAAATCCCCTCCCTTCTTCTAATGATAATTTATATGTTAAAAATGGAATCAACCAACTTGTAGCTAAAATGCACTTTGCAACCCTAACAGGAAACTAACCACTGCGGTAGCTCAGTTTGTAGTGAGCTCGCTTCGTAAGTGGGAGGTCGTGGGTTCGAACCCCAGCGGGTCTGTCCCAAGACTGTTCTTTCGTCAACCACTCGGCATCACAAAATGAAAGTCACGGGAACTTTAAATAAACGAGGTTCCGTGTCACAATAGGCGGGGCACAATAAATAACCCTGCTGAATAATGCCATCAGCCACTGTGGTAGTTCAGTTGGTAGCGTGCTCGCTCCATAAGTAGGAGGTAATGGGTTCAAACCCTGGCGGGTCTGTCCCAAGACTTGAAAATGGGTAGTGGCTGTTCTTTCGTCAAGCACTCGGTATTACGAAATGAAAGTCATGGGAACTTGAAATAAACGAGGCCCCAAGGCCCCGTGTCACAATAGGCGGGGTACGATAAAGAATCCTGCTGTATAATGCCACCAGCGCAACGCACAGGCGAATTTTCTGCACCTTTGCCTATAGCTGGCGACGTCTTGATATAAGTGAAATATTCTTGACTTGGACCTTGAACACTATTACTCAACAAGAAACTGACAAGAAACGAACCACTGATGATAATTAAATGAAACTTTGGATATCCACTTGATCAATTTCTGCTACAAATCTGTGTTCAAAGAATGTGGTTAAAACGCACTTGAAATCAAATTGAGTTTTCCTCGATTGTTTGTGTATGGAATCAAGCATTATTTATGCATAGAAATGGGCAGCCAACATTGCGGAGTGGACAGAAACACAATTTTCCACTATACGCCCATATGACTGTCACAGGTGGAAACAGTTGGTGCAGCGTTCATTGATGCATGGTCCTTACTACTATATAATTAGGGGCTTAAGGGACCAAAGACGTTGACTATACATTTCGATTTTACAAACAACTTCAAATTGGTAATATTTATAATGTTATGTTATGAAACGTAAACCTGGTAACGGATACTGCAACCTGGTTACATATGTTGTTACTTGGTTATGGACATATTAACTTATACTAGTTACAGAATATGTAACTTGGTTACAGAAAGTAGAAATAATCAGGTTTTCTTGCTCACTTCCGGTCCACAGCCCCTCTCAGCCCCCCCCCCCCCTCCCCAACGAGTGTGAGGCGCTATCCACAAAAATTAATCATTATTGCCGCTGTTACGTCTGCTTATGCTGCTGCTATCGATATTGTTGTTGCTGCTTTGGTGGTAACTGAGGTTGCAGCGGTTGTGGTTGGATCAGTTCTTTTGGATAGCGCCTAACTTTCGTTGGGGGTGCTGAGAGGCGCTATGTTAAATGGACCGGAAGTGAGCCAGAACCCTGGTTTTTCCTCTACTCTACTACAAACGTATTGGACATGGTTACCGATACTGTTTTTGGTTAAACCACTGCGGTAGCTCAGTTGGTAGGGTGCTCACTTCGTAAGTTGGAGGTTGTGGGTTTGAATCCCGGTCGGGTTTGACCTAAGACTTGAAAGTGGCTAGTGACTATTCTTTCGCAAAACACTCGGCATTACGAAATTAAAGTCACAGTTCTTTCTGATGGGAACTTAAATTAAAATAAACAAGGTCCCGTGTCATGGTTGTCTTGGCACGCTAAAGAACCCTGCTGTATAATGCCATCAGCGCAACGCACAGACAAAATTTCTGCACCTTCGTCTATAGCTGGTGACGGCTCGATTTAAGTGAAATATTCTTGACTGGGACGTTAAGCACCATTACTCACTTAATCTGTTGTGCAAACATGTTTTATGGAACTGAATTTTGGTTACAGATATACCTATAATTTATAAAGTTTATATTTACCTGAAGCTATTGAACAAAATACCACCTTCGCTCCATGTCGAACTGTGATAAAAATAAAAGAAATGAATTATCGCTCGTCACACAAATCACACTGCATGACAACGTTCAGGCAAAACATTACAATACAGTTTTGTTATCGTTATTATACAGTTAACAAAAACGTTTGGCGGTTCGACTGTCAAGTGGCTTAGATATGGACAACTAGGGACAGAAAAGTTGTAAAGAGATACCAAAAATCTGTCGAGCCATGCTATAGCCAAGATGAATTACCTATCATCGACACTAATTCGTTAGCATAGTGTAACGTTAAACTTTTGACAGGCCTGCGATGTATAACAATGATAACAAAATCCGACACATGATTATGAAAAAATTTCAATCGAATATGCGAATAAAAAATAAGCACTTGAACTTTCTACAGGAAAGTGAGATCTGGGTGTTCCGGATGGGTGAGACGTATGCACCTCCTGTATAGCTACACTGGAGCTGTAAACCCAAACTATCAACAATATTGTGATGACGGCCATAAAACTTAGGAACAAACTCAACCACGCAAGGCATATTTAATAGTGTGAAACAGTTGTTTAGAAACAAATAAGGCATAGAATTTAAAAATTCTTTAAACAGTTTTCCGGGCTTTTTTCTAAACGCTTGCAGATATTTATTGTACTAATATTTGGTTCAACAATATGTAGGCGTACCACTATAGTATTGAGGAGTTGGGAAGATCTCGAGTTCGAGCCCTAGTTTGCTAGCTGCATATTTTCCTATGATAGCCCTTAATTACTGTGCGTGCCATTGTACTAATACTGCGGTGACACCATACTTGAATGTTACGGCGTGCGTATGCTCCGAGTAAAAAATAAAATAAAAAATAAATAAAAACTCGTCGATTGTATCAGGCTGCTGTAGACCAGGAGACCTCCCCCACGGGTGCATTAAAAAAAATGATGTTGAATCTTCCCCTCCAATTTCAAAGACTAACCCAAGAATTTTGCAATGGGTCGGGTGTGGGTGTGGATTCCATTTTGTGAGGGAAGGGGTCTATAGAGGCGTGCTCCCCTAAAAAGAGTTTAAAATTTAGTATAAAATCTTGCAATCTGAACAAACTGAGACACACGTGTATGATAATAGGCGGATGTTATTACCCGTGACATATTTTTCATACCCGTATAACATGCGAAGTTACGCATGTAACTTCATATATATATACATCCATTGAATAGTATTAAATAGTCCAATTTTGAATTAAAACAAAATTTTATTGACATTTTTCAACAGTTGCTGTCTAACTTGATGATTGATGGTCGATCTTTGATCGTGATGAAACGATCCGACCACATGACGTAAACAAAATGGCGGATCTAAAACCGTACTTACATTTTAACAAAATAATCAATTATTTGACCCAAATATGACAAGTTTCTATTAAATATAATCATCACTAAATTGATGTATTTATATTCAATCATAAAGTTATAAATCCCATTTACATGTATACTATAAAATACGGGTATAAAAAATGCGTGGTAATAACACATTTGTTATTGACACGTACGGGGCAATAATCACTTCGATTATTATATCATGAGGGTTCCAGGACGGGATAAAAGTATGCCATTAATCATAATGTCGATACACGTAAAATAATTATGTATGTACAAAACTTCCGTTCCAACATTAGACACAGCTAGACGCAGCGAGAAGCGTATTCTATCTGTGTCGCATCATTTTCTTCGTGTCGCCTCATTTGGTATGACCGCCCCTGGAACCCCCCCCCCCCCACCCCACCCCTTTTTAGAATGTCGTTATATACCTACCGAAAACTTGCAGTATCCCCTTTCCAATACCGCTTGTTCCTCCGGTTATTATTGTCACTTTGTCTTTATATCGCGGCGTTTCTCCTGACATGGTTCACGGCTGTGCTTGATAAAGAATAAAGAGGTTATCTCAGTGCAGTAATGTATGGTTGCACATTTCTGCCATGCCATCCGCATACATTTCTTTAAGGTGACAAATGTTACTCCATCTGATACTCCATTTAAACGCCAGCAGTCGACTTGATGTCGCCGTATATGTAAAACACATCTATCACGGTCCGGTTTGGTATCGAGTGCGGTATCCCATTTTCCTTTTACAATCATTATCCGGAATCGAAAGTGAAAGTAGAATTTTATATGTGAAGGTACAAAGGTTGGTTTTAGACATCTATATCAACTAGGCTCGATGTAATATTTATCAGTCGATAGAGCTTTTGTTAGTATAGCTTATAAGGTAAGGTTTTGGGTTCGAAGACCAGTGTTGGATCCTGCATTATCATTAAACCCTAGAAAGTAGTCCCAGTGTATCAGAAAGTTATGGCAGTAAATCACTCTGTTGCATTTACAATGTAACTATAGAATTGTCCCGTTATAGCCACTTTTTAAAAATACATCAGAAAGACTTCCATTTGTACCCGCCACTTAAATTTTAATTTCAACTAAAAAAACCCAAAATGATGAAATCGAGTACAGTCATATACTTTTAAAAAAAAATACGTATCTTGTTGTAAATCTACAGTATTGTAGAAAAAATATTTGAAGGGAACAGATAGTTCAATGGTAGTCTCACCCGAAAAGTGTAGCATGACAACACCATAAAAAAATTCATCAATATTGGTGACTACAATCTCATGATTCTCGGCAAACCAGTCTCAAGCTACACATTTTGTGCATTTGATTTGTGGGTTGTGGAGTAAGGTCTTGTCTAAGACATTCCCTAAGATCCTTGTATGGGAAATTGGCCTGGATGTTGGGCCGATATTGATATGGCTTTTAAGCCCTGGGGCTGATATGGATGATATGGTTTTTTTAGCCCTGGGGATGATATGGATGATATAGCTTTTTAGCCCTAGGGCTGATATGCATGATATAGCTTTTTAGCCCTGGGGCTGATATGGATGATATGGCTTTTTAGCCCTAGGGCTGATATGGCTCAATGGTCAATAGCAATATCACAGATGCAGAAATAGAGGATCTTGCATGAGTGCTTATGTAATATTGAATTTATTAAACAAGTTGAATAATTTTTTATGCAACAAGCCTTGGCGAGTTGCAAAAAACATTATTCAACGAGTTTAATAAATTCAATATTGCAAAAACACAAATGCAAGATTCTATTTATTATATAATCCGATAAAAACGGATTTTTTGTAGATTTAAAACTTGTCTTCTCATTATAAGAAAACAGCTGATTGACAGAAACACAACAAGTTCACGTAACTGTATGTGTACATGCGCCAAAAGTAATCCTGCTGAAATATTAAAAGTAAACAACAGTCTGTCTATCCGCAAGATACAAAAACAAAACAAACATTTTCAATTTAAATACAATGTATCTTCTTTTTAGAAGAAAAGTATCAGCTTAGTTAGAATCAACTAACAGTGTGAAATGAAACAAACAATTGTGAACTAGGTCAATTATGTGACGTCACTCTGGAATGACTTTTATGCTTTTATGACGTCATACTCATTCAATACGGTTTTTATTGTATGACCGTATTACATGGATTATTGAGTAGATTATATAATAAATGCACATATTGCTTGAATGTATATGATAAATGGATCGATCAGTGACAGCTCTATACTTTCCTGTCTTACCTTATACCTATACATTTACTTTTACAGGTGATAATGGCAGTTCAAGTTTCATGTGAGCGATTTCTTTCACCAGTGTACAAATTTGATAAAGTAAAAGATAATCACGGATGTGCAGTTATCATATCTATATCTAAATTCACTACAGAAGACATCAGATTCTGTGACAGAGAAGGATCTTATAGAGATGAAAAGATGATTTTTGATATTCTACAAAAATTAAAAATAAAAAGAGAAATTTTGAGAACCAAAGAAGAGTGTGAAAAAAATAAAATTTTAGAAAAACTGAAAAATAAAGGTAATCTATTATTTAATACTTCAGTCAGGAATCAGTTGGTAGAGTGCACTCTTTGTATGTGGAAGATTGTGGGTTTGAACCCCTGCCTTGTTCTGTCCAAGACTTGAAAATAAGAAGTGACTGTTTTTTTTGCCAAGCACTTAACATTTAGAAATAAAAGCAGGAATTTTTCTGAACTTTTTGGAAAAAAGAACTTGGGATGAAATTGGGAAAATGCTCAACAAAAATGTAATTTTGGGAAAAATCACAACAACATATTAGAAATTCTAGACCACTAGAATACTGGTAATTGAACAAATTATATCGGTTTCACAGCAAAATAGCACCGTCTCTTTTGTCTCTATATAAATCATCTAGCAAAATGTGAGTTAATATAGAGCAAAATCGTTATCAGAGAGAGATATCCTCCAAATATGATTTTGATGATCTTGTGATTTTTTTTTTTTTCAAAAAATTGATAAACGTAGCTAATTGGGAATTTTTTACTACAAAATTGGAAAAATGTATGTTTTTTTTGTATTGGGAATGGGTCCCTTTACCGCACCCTGTGGATACCCAGAAAAATCCCTGAAAAGCCATGGGGTCCTTGGTAAGAGACCTTAATACATGGTGCCCCGTGTCACAGCAGGCATGAATAATTAAAGAACCCACCGCACATGCAATGAGTGCACTGCAAAGGCAAAAATTTCTGCCACTTCACCTTTAGCTGGTGACATTTTAATATAAGTGAGATATTCTTGGTAGATTAGAAAAATTGAAGTTCTGAAATAAAGTAAACTGCATTATACATACTTGAAATAGCTAGGTTCCTCAAGACAAAGATGTTGTATTGTCATTTGTGACAATATCATGAATATTTGAATTTGTTTTTGGGTAGTGTTCAGTAGTATAGTAGGATAGTATATCTTTGTTGATTTTAGGAATTTTAAAGGTCAAATTGGAAAATTTTAGTCTTTGTTCCCCAGGAGAAACTACCTTTAACCAGTATTAAATTTTGCCAAATAAAATTACTTAATATTTATAATTAATAATATTCAATAAAAATTCCTATTTTCCAATTTTTTTTTACCCTGTTTGTGTTTGATGCTCTAAAGTGGGCATATTTGACAGATCTTCCTTATAATAATGACAGTATCTGATATAACACACATACAAAGTACTGCCCACTATGGCTGGGTTGGAATGGTGTTTTTATCACCCCCATGCAAATGAAGTTTTAGGAGGTATGTAGGAACCACCCAGTATGTCTGTCCGACTGTCCTTCTGGCTGTCTGTCCCAATATCATGTCTGCTTTATATCTTCCATGTCTATGAATGGATTTTGATCAAACTTGGAACAAATGTAAACCAATATGAGTTAATGTGTCTCGCGTCAAATTTAATGTCTGTCTGTCTGTCTGTCTGTCTGCCTGTCTTTGTTATCTTCTTTACCACTTCATATTTTTCATGTCTATGGATGGTTTTATCAAACTTGACACAAATGTAAAATGAGACAACGTGTCACATAACAAATATAGTGTATGTCTGTCTGTTTGTCTGTCCATTCTGATTTTTTTTTTACCACTTTATATTTTCCACGTCTAGGAGGAAGTTTTATCAAACTTGACACAAATGTAAATCAACATGAGACAATGTGTCGCATACCAAATATAGTGTCTGTCTGTCTGTGTCTTTCTTGTCTATCTGTCTGTCTGTGTGTCAGTCTATCTGTCTGTCTGTCAATGTCCTTCTGGTCATCTGTACCTCGCATCTGGTCCATTCCATATCTCCTCTGCCCAGGGATGGATTTTGATCAAATTTGACACAAATGAAAACAAACATGAGACAACGTGTCAATGCCAAATTTAGTGTCCATTCGTCTGTCTGGTCATCTTGTCTCCTTAATACCCACTTTTAGAAAAGAAATTTTAAATGAATTTCAAGTACTGATAAGAAGTGATTTATGCAAATTAATTACCTTGAATCTTGACCTTTGACCTATTTATTGATAGAGTTATAGTGTTTTCTTTGTAAATAGCATCAGTGATTCATTGTAGAAAAATTAACATCGCAATAATTGAAATGTATCGCCCAAATGCCAAAATTTTGTCCAACACTTTTCTCAAAAACTATTAAACAGATTCTCATAAATTTTTCGCATGAATAGTATTTGGGTGGAGTAGATGTGCCATTGGATATTGTTATTTTGATGTTATACACAGGATTAGGAATTTTCAAGTTTGGGTAAGATTGGGGACACTTTTGAAATGGCATCCTATTTCATTTAAAATGTAGCCATCTGGGTAGCTCCATAGAGCACTTGCCTATAGTGTGGGTTGTCACAAGTTCAAGACCAGTCCAACTTCACATTTTGTCCTTCAGGTTAGAAGTTGGTGGCCAGTGTGGCCCTCGGAAGTGGTGGAGTGGCAATTGCTGGCCAAATAAATTCCATTCAAGAAACTTTGGTTAAAATTTCCCACTTTGGACCACTAGAAACTCCAAAATATATAATAGGGGAAGAATGTAGCAGTTATTGTAGCCAAGTTAGTAGAGCACTCTCCTATAATGAGGAAAGTCCGTGGGAGGTTTGATCCTCGATCCACTCTGCATTTTTTTCTTCCTGTTACTTGCTATTACATGTATATGCAATAATCTTTTGTTTTATTTTTGTACACAGCTGAAGAAATCAACAGTGCTCCATATAATTATAACTCTTTCTACTGCTTCATCCTTAGTTATGGCGGACATGGCTATTTTTATGACAGTAAAACAACAAAAGTATACCTGAATGAGATAATGCAGATATTTAATCCCCAATATTGTCCCGGACTGGTGATGAAGCCCAAATTATTTTTCTTGCAGGTAAAAATGAATGTTTTATTATCTTTTTATCCTTCCTCCCCCCCCCCCCCTCCCCCACTTTCAAAGAAAAGAGTGAGGTAAAATGGATTGATGGAGTTTTACACCCCAGTATATAAGTTCCTTCAGATGGGAACTTAAAATAAGCGAGGTCCTGTGTCATGGTAGGCATTGCACGATAAAGATCTTTGCTGTATAATGCCATCATCGCAATGCACATGCAAAATTTCTGTACCTTCGCCTATATCTGGCAATGTCTCGATATAAGTGAAATATTTTTGATTAGGATGTTAAACACCATTACTCAAGTCAACTCTCAAATTGGATAAAGACACTTTTAGTCCTTGTTGTATGTCTTTAGATATTGAGAATCGGTGCTTTTTATTACCAGGCACCGGTTTAACAATCATTCCTTAGCTAAGATTTTCCTTACCGTAAATTTAGCAAATTTTGGTAATCTATTTTTGGAACTGCTGATGAGTATTTTTGTCAAAACTTAATGCATATGTTTAATTCTTGCAATTATCTTAAAATTGACACCTTAAGTTCCTGAATATCTTCAGAATTAACAAAATTATAAAGATTTTAAATTTTGCAAGATTTAAGTTAAGGAAAATCTTAGCTAAGGAATGATTGTGAAACCGGGACCAGACCCTGTGAGGGGCCAGAAAAATCACTGATACTTCATATACTTTTGGTATTTTAGGTATGTGACCCAAATGATGAAATCCCCCAAGCAGGACAGATTGATGTTCAGGGACCACCATCACTACCAGGGGATCAAGGGACCATACCTATCCAGGCAGACTTTATAGTGTATTATTCACTTTTTTCAAGTAAGAATGTTTACAATTGCAATTGACCTTTTTTAAATGAACCTATTTGTTTTTGCTGGCATTCACTTGCTCATGAATATGGTGTGGGTCATGACCTCTGACAATGTTATTTGATCCCATTGACTTGTATTTCTAAATGCTGAGTGCTTTTAAGAAAGAACAGTTCTTATCTATTATCAAGTCTTGGTCAGACCCTTGTTGGGGTTCAAATCTTGAAAATAGCTTAAAATGGTGGACCACGGTTGACCGTGGACAGTGACCATGATTTTTCCATGTGGCGATGTCCTACATAGTGAACTCTACCAACTGGGCTACAATAGTGGTTAAAGCTTTTATACTACTGAGTTGACAAGGCCCCTTATAGAATGATATACACTAGTGATGGGAATCAGTTGCATTTTCATAATCAATTAATCGGTTATAATCGGAAGATGATTTCGATCGATTTTCCGATTATAATCGGTTAATAAATTGAAGCGGAAATTACAAAGTAAATTAGATTAAATTCTAATTTTTAGTCTTGATAATATCTGCAAGATAGTTGTGTCTCAGTTAAGACTTAAAATATCCTTAATTTTTCTGATCATTTACTCTTCCTTACATTTGTGTTAGTTTTTTTTTCCAAGTACACTTATTTCAGCTACAATTTCATACTTATTTTATAAGAGACATTCGTCTCAGTCAGTGTGGAATCAAACAAACCGTTCCGTCTTTCCATAAATGAACTTCAGTAAATAATCGAAATCGATCGTTATTAGATTTTAGAATCGATTATCGCTAATCGGACACTCAAACGATTAGATATCGATTAAATCGATTAATCGGTCCAACACTAATATACACCTTTACGTAATCAATGGTCTCTGATTTGTCAGGGATCAAAGTTCAGGGATTCATCAAGGGCCTATTTAGGGCCGAAATTCTGCCCCATTCCCAATGAAAAAATGTTGATTTTTTCCCAAAATTGGCTGAATTCCCAATTAGAAAATTGTGAAGATACTTCTTCTACATCAAAGGCTTCCGAGATCATGAGTAAACCGACTTCTGACATGATGTCGAAGTTTTCTCAAAATGAGCAAAAAGTTGATAGTTTTTTTCCCAATTTTTAGTTAAGGGCCTTTTCCCAAAAGACCTGGATAAATCCCTGAAGTTACTCAAACTAGTTTGTGGAGGGTATTTAGGAATCATCATGTCGGTATGTCGATCCGTCCGTCTGTCTGTCTGTCGATCCGTCCGTCTGTCTGTCTCATAATTGGTTTGGGCAACTTGGCAAACTTCACGTAAATAATCATCATGGTCCAGAGGTTTGTCATGGTCTTGAGCTAAGATAATATCAGAAAGGTCAAGGTCGTGAGAAAACATTGAAGCCTAGTTTAACCAAGGAGCTACATTTAAGGAGCCAATGTGGCTTGTTATCACAATTGTTCAGGTACCAATAAAAAAATGTAGTTGTCAAAAATGTAACTGCAAAAGAACATTTAAGAACATTTAATAAGAAACTTAAAAACATTAACTGTTGTTTAGGTTTTTTTTTTTCATTTCAAACATTAAAATTGTTGTTGTAGTACAAGTATTAATTTAATTTAATCTTTCTGTTTGGAAGAGCCCCATGTCATATTTTAATGACAGAAATTTTGGTAGCCAAATTGGCCATTTGTAGCAATTTTAGGTGCCATGGCGTGACTTTGTTACAATATTTAAAAACTACCTTCTGCCTTTATAATCGGGAAAAATTGAAATTCCAATGTTCACATGGTTGCAATAGCTAGGATCCATGTGGCAAAAATTTCATGTTACATTATATGCAATTTTGTATATAAGGGCAACTAGGTATTATTTTCTAGCGCATCAAATGTTGTTTTGGGAATGTTAGTGCTGAAATTGGGAAATTTTAATCAATTTCCTCAAGGAAAACTACCTATATTCGGTAGTTATTTTTAGGCAAACAAAATTTCTGTTCATTCACAACTTTGAACCCCATTTTCATGCACCAGCCATGAATGTGGCCAATATGATTATGACCAGAATGGGGTTACCAAGGTCAAGGTCACAGGACCATGAAAACTTTGAAAAATTGCCCTTTTTCGCCATAAACACATTAATACTTTTGTATAAAGATGTATCAAAGTGATATTAACAAGTGATATACAGTATAGAAAAAAGGATTAGTCATACACAAAATTGAGATAACCAAGGTCAAGGGTCACATGACCATAATAACTTTAAAAAATTGCACTTTTTCACTGTTTCAGATCTGCATCTTTTGTATAAAAAGAGGCATCAAAGTGATATTGGCAAGATATATACAGTATGTAAAGCAGATGTGTCATCAATGTCATGACTATAAAAACTTTGAAAAATTGCACTTTTTCACCTTTTCAGCTCTATAACTTTTTAGCTCACCTGAGCTATTGTCAACTATCTTCGTATGTCGTGCGAAGTCTGTCTTGCATTAACTTTTCACATTTTAATCAACTCCTCCAAAACTGCTGGCCCAAATTGGGTGATATGTAGCAGTAATGATGTCTAGGTGAAAGGGTTTTAGATTTACACATATGAAGGGGTAATGTCCCCTTGGGGTCCCATAAAGGGAGAAATTGTAAAAATCTTTAAAAATCATCTTCTCTGAACATACAAGAGATATAGCGTAGATATTTCATGTAAAACATACTTAGGATACCTAATTTCAGATTTGCACAAATCATAGCTTTAGGGGCCAAAATGTGGGAAAATGGCAAGGTACTTCAATAGGAAATTCGTAAAATTAGTGTATTTGTCAATATTTCTTGAAAACTATAAACTTTTTGTATAGGCATGTCTATTAGAATATTGTAGGTATTGGTCTAAAGATCATTTTGATATATTAATGAAGGTCATGGGTGCAAAGGTCAAGGTCACAGATGCAAACAAATACTGAAACAGTAATTTTGATATATGAATGAAGGTCATAGGTTCAAAGGTTAAGGCCACAGATGCAAACGAGTACTGAAATGGTTAATTATCTCAAAAACTATAAACTTTTTGTATAGACATGTATATCAGAATATTTCAGGTATTGGCATAACAGTCATTTTGATATATGAATGAAGATCAATGGTTCAAAGGTCAAGGTCATAGATGCAAACAAAAACTGAAATGATAGATATTCTCTAAAACTATTTACTTTTTGTATAGGCATGTGTATTAGCATATTATAGGTATTGCAATAAAGATCATTTTGATATATGATTGATTGAAGGTCATGGGTAAAAAGGTCAAGGTTACAGATGCAAATGAATGCTGAAATTGTTAATTATCTCAAAAATGAGTGACTTTCTGTATAGGCATGTTAATAAGTATATTGTAGGTATTTGCCTTACAGTCATTTTGAGATATGAATGAAGATCATCGGTTCAAAGGTCAAGGTCACAGATGCATACAAGATCATTATAAACTTTTTGTATAGACTTGTAAGTTAGAATATTGTAGGTATTGCCATAAGGATCATTTTGATATACTGTGAATTCATTAATTTTCGTGGTGTTCGAATTTTCGTTGTTTTCGTGGATACCTTGACCCACGAATTTACATGTAAACGAATATACATGTACAGTAGAACTTCGATGGCTCGAAGTCCATGGGACTTTGGCCAAGTATTCGAGCCATCGGGGGGTTCGAGCGACCGAACATCGAGAGGCAATCTTCATTAGATTTAGGTTTCAGTCACTTTCAAAATATTAAATTCTCGATGATATCTCGAAGTTTGCAAACTTCATTTGTAAATAAAATGTTAAACTTCGAACGGCAAATCTATCAATATCGATATCGAGTTCATTTGAATTAAAAACATTTGATTAAAAGTAAAATTAAATAACAACAACTGACGATATAAAATAAACTTACTTTATTATCGTTATAATACAGAGCACATGGTATTGTCAGTTATTAATAATCACATTGCCATGCGCATTCCAATGAAATATAAATAACAGAATCTGAATATTCTATGATAAGGGAAAAAGTCACTCATCTGGCGTGGATTCAGGTGTTTTACCAATCAAGCACCCGCGGGTTGTAATCGGATTAAGAGATTATTGAAATGATCACGGTTAATTACTAATCTTGAGTAACACTCCATGTTCCAGACGAGTTATTTCGTTTCGCTCTATTACTTTCAGTGAAATTTGTATTATGGCTTCAGCTTGTGTTTTGTTTAAAAGGACTGACCACATGTCATTCTGATAAAATTGTATTCGAGCGAAAGAAGTTGAATTTTCACCAAATTTACACCTTCGAGAAATATTACTAGTTAAATCTTGGGTCATCTTGGCTAAATGAATAAGGTCATTTTTTACTCTATCTAATGCAGAAATTGATTTAAATTTTATTATAATATTTTTTTCAATTTTTTTTACCCGGGTACCTGATTATCAGCTCACCTTAATGATTAATTTTGATTACCTTCTGCATGAGACTGATTTTACTCACCTGTTTACATGTATTTAGAGTCGTCAACGGTTCGCCGATCTTCAAAGGAAGTTACGGACAATAGAAGAAGATATTATAAACGGGTGCTTTATCCACGAATTTATCATCCCATGAAATGGTATTTTTTCTCAGAACCACGAAAATTGGAGCCCACGAAATTAAATGCATTCACAGTATGATTGAAGGTCATGAGTTCAATTGGGCAAGGTTATAGATGCAAATGAAAATTGAAATGGTCCATGTTTTAAGTTTGTTGTTTTGTCTTTCTATTTTAGATGTTTAGAAATAATATACTGCAGTTAGACTTTAGATATTTTATATGTAGCATTCTTGGGACAAGTTAATTTGCAAAAGTTCTTGCATATACTTGACCCTTACTGCTGAAAATGTGGACATTCTCATTCTTAAATAATGTAATTGACCATTGAACCTCTGCATGGGATATGTACACACCCTCAGGTGAGTGTTAAGGCCCATGGGCTTCTTGTATATAAAAAGGTATCGAAGTGATTTTAGCAAGTGATATACAGTATGGAAAGAAAATTTGCTGCGTACCAGAATTAAAGTCATCAAGGTCAAGGTCATAGGACCATAAAAACTTTGAAAAATTTGGTTTGCTGTTGTACCACATGATCAATACCTTCTAACATTTGTGTGGAATGTTTTGGAAAACGTCAACGTCACCAATTCCAGGAATGACGTCATTTTCACGGGAATACATCATCTTAACCGATTCCATATCCATTGGAAAAAAGTCTTCTGCACAAACGTCAGATTGTATCACATGGTACAGTGGTGAACCCCATTGAGTTTCTATCATAAGTAAAACAGGGGTATATTGACACAGTGACCTTACTCTTGTTTTTTTTTTTTTTTTTCATGCTTCAGCATCGCATTACAGTTACATGAAACAAGACAGGAGAAAAGTTCAAAAGCTAGGTAATACAGAAGAATCGGGAAGAATCCGTTCAGCTTTCATTGAATGTTTACACTCAGTAATGATTTATAGTCAGAAAGGATGCAAATTTAACGATATTGTGTTAAAAGTTAACAAAGGAATGGATGAAATAGTTTCTGAATTCATTGATAGATATTATCCACTACGCAATAACGATTTTAAAGAGAGTTTTAGAAGAGAAAAAACACCATATTATTCCTCTACTGCAATAAAAACCTTAACATTTGACTATCTGTAACTACAGTTGACCATTTGCCAGTTCCATGTCTTAACCGGTTTATATTTTATAATGATGTCTGTCAATAAATGAGTGGAGCATAACAGAGTGGAGGACCAATCTTGTTTGGTATCCATGGGAAAAAGATTTGAGCCTATCAGCTACTGACCAATCAAAAGAAACCAGTCATCACTCATGTTTGGTATCTATGGCAACAAGATTTGATCTAATCAGCTGCTGACCAGTCAAAAGAAACCGGAGGCATCACACGTGTGACATGGTATTCATGGCAACCATATTTAATCATATCACCTGCTGACCAATCAAAAGAAACCTGAGTCATCACTCATGCTTGGTATCTATGGTAACCAGATTTGATCTAATCAGCTGCTGATCAATGAAAAGAAACTATAGAGGCATCACTCATGTGTGGTATCCATGGTAACCAGATTTGATATTATTATCTGCTGATCAATGAAAAGAAACCATGGAGGCATCACTCATGTGGTATCCATGGCAACACGATGTGATCTCATCAGCTGCTGATCATTGGAAAGAAAATATAGAGGCATCACTCATGTGTGGTATCCATGGCAACCAGATGTGATATTATTATCTGCTGATTAATGAAAAGAAACCATGGAGGCATCACTCATGTGTGGTATCCATGGCAACCAGATTTGATATTATTATCTGCTGATCAATGAAAAGAAACCATGGAGGCATCACTCATGTGGTATCCATGGCAATAAGATGTGATCTCATCAGTTTCAGTGGATGGTTCTTTACATGAATAGCAGTATTAAACTGAACAATGAACTAAATATTGATATAACTACTGAATAATTTAACATGTTTTAATAAAAAAAGACACATCAAAATTACATTTATTCATATTTGTGGAATACTAAGTACCCCCAGTTTGTTTAAATTAAACAGCTTGTTCTGTTTACAAGTACATAAAAACTTAACACTTTCAACCCCCCCCCCTCCCATGGACAAGGGTCCTCAGTGGTAAATTGGGTTAAAGAATGCACTCAAATATCACATTGCCTAGGTCCTAGGTTCAAATCTGAAACTTGTCTTAGTGTGAGAAAGTTTGTCTGTTTGCTTACCAATTGCAGGACAGTGGTTTTTCCCAATTACTCCAGCATTCCCAAAAGGGCTGTCAAGATATAATTGAAAGAATAATGAGTTTGGCGTTACACACCATTGCTTAACTCAATCCAATCTAAAGGATATATGTATGCCCATAAGCATCTGATTAGAAGGACACACAGATAATGATTTGCAACAAACAATTGGTGAATTCAGGGTTTAAAAATTTTCCAGGTCCGAGGTCCAGGACCTGAACTGAGGCATGAACTAATAAAGTTCGGTCACAGGAAAGCTTGTATGCCTCCACACAAATGTTAAGAGGCTTCTTTTCCATGCACTGACCTTTGTCTTTATGCTAGGACCTGTTAGTGGACAGAGATAGTCAGTTTGTACAGAACCAACAGCTATACATATAGATATATGTGTGTTACACATATTTTAAAAACAAAAACACTTGGATTTATGAATGCAAATAAATAAAGGTAGCTATTTTGTTTAATTCATTTTGTCTAAAAACACCAACTTAGCCATTTAAACCATCATTTTATGCTAGATATTGTCCAAGATAAGAAGTAATCAAATTTTCAATGGCGTTCATCTTAGATTTAAAAATGGCGACCGGAAATAAGATTGATGTATTTGTGTCCAGCTTATTTTTGAATCGGAACATCAATTAGGTTGAACTTATAAAAATTTCAAACTTATTTCAAGTTTTGAATGATAATACCCGGTTAAGCTACTAGACTACCATGCATTGGGTAGATTCTTCTATATGACAGGTCAATATTCCTTGCCTATATATACATATTTAATATACCTCATTAAAAATATGATACTATCTGTTTGGATCGTTTGATCATGTGATCAGGGTGGAGAAAACATCGTGTGTCCCTCTGAAAACATCATATCCCACCTCTTTGGAACGCACCATGATGTCACAATGATATAACGTCATCGATGGAGAATCAGTCACGACGTTCTAGCGTTTGCCTCCGATGAGTTCCGATAGGACAAAAAAGCAATGAATCGGAGAAGGAATGGTGTTTTCAGGCTGTCTTTTTTAAATATTTTTCTTTCTTTCTGTCTTTCTTATTACAATAGTTGTCTTTCGGTATAATAAACAATTTATTGCCTTTGTTTGAGGGAGATATGAACATTTGTTCACCCTCAACAAGTCACATTTCCCTCGGGCTTCGCCCTTGGGAAATATGACTTGTTGCGGGTGAACAAATGTTCATATCTCCCTCACTCAAAGGCAATAAATGTATAGTGTACACATAATATATAGTAGTTCTAACAATCCTTTCGAATGCAGGCAAGCCTGTCTTTAGAGACAATCCATGAGAACCAGTAAAAAGTGTCCTTAAATGTCAGATGACCTCTATATAAACATTCAAATAGTTTTAATAAAGAACAAATGAGATAAAACTTTACTGACCTTAATAAGCAGGTGGCCCTCATATAGAGGTGACCTTTAGTTTAAACAATATTTATTTGATAACATACATTGTACAATTCACAAATATAAACAATGAAGGATTCCAGAACAAGAGTGAAACTCTTATATAAACCAGTCTCCTTAAAGGTGTTCCTTAGAGGTGACCTTTAAGGCAGGATGTACTGTAAATAAATATACTAAAGTAATCTCTGGAGAAACAAATACATTCAGACTGAATAATTTCTAAAATTTGACCTTGTGACCTTCATCCTTGACCTTTGCACCTAAATTTGATATCACACACATTGTCTTTTGTTGATTTATATTTATGCTAAGTTTGATTAATATGCATCTATAGTCATAGAAAATATGGAGTGGACACAATATTACTGTATTTCCACAAATTCAATGCACATGAAAAATGCAAGAATAAAGTCGTATTTTCCAACAAACTTACAAAAAATTTGTCAAAACCTAATACAAAATATACTGACATAATAGGAAAAAATATTTTTCATTCATGAAAAAGTGAACTCAATTCTGTACATACATGACAAATATGACTATGTCAAAATTATCCCTTCTGTACCTTCTTACTTGGAACAACTGTAAACTCGTATTTTCCAACAAACGTACAAAAAAAATTTCAAAACCTAATACAAAATATACTGACATAATAGGAAAAAATATTTTTCATTCATGAAAAAGTGAACTCAATTCTGTACATGCATGACAAATATTACTATGTTAAAATTATCCCTTCTGTACCCTCTTACTTGGAACAGCGGTAAACGTTATGTCATAATTGGAATATTCATGATGATCACACATGGAAAAAACAAACAACAATGACCTACCTGACCCTAAATGCCCTGATGTAACTTTGAAAGAGGCCCAATTGGTGTATAAACTTGATAAAATTTCCAAAACTTTTACAAAATTTCTCTATGTACAGGAGAACTGAACAATAATGTCTTTTAATTAAAAATATAATTTGGTTAGGTCAGTGCATTTTAAATACATTTTATTGGTAGTTTATTGGAAACATTTTCAATTGAAAGAAATAAATAATAAAAACCATGTGCACTCAATTTATGGAAATACAGTAGGACGGATAACGGACGGACAAACGAACAGGGCCAATCCTACATACCACGAAAACTTGGTTTGCCAGGAGATGGTAATAAGATTACAAATTAATAAAAACAAAATTATAGATTCTAATATAATACTTGACAAAAATTTAATTGTTTAAAGTTTTTATAGTTTTCCAACATACAAACAAAATTGTCTGGTTCACACAAATAATGACTCTTATTCTTAATTGGACTTGATACAGCCAAATCTGCCTTAGATCTAGAGGCCAGCTCTTTTAAAAGCAGTAAAATTTTATCCCGATTCGTCTTTATTCATGGGTTTTTAACATACATATAGGTGCCACTTGCCCACAAAGGGTACTTTTACTAGTTCCCCTAGGTGGCCTTAATAGGCAGGTTTGACTTTGGCAAAAATTAGATTCCACATAATTTAATACTATATCCGAGTTAATCGAATGATTTTTATTCATTTTAAAATTTATTCAGCCCCAGTCTCGTAGCTAAAATGGAACCACGTGTCAGAAACCTAAACAACATCGGTCAAATACATAATAAGATTCATATAATAATTTGATCCAAGATAATGTTCAAACGATTTTTATTGATTTAAAATTTATTCAGCCACAGTTTCGTAGCTCAAATGAACGCAACCGGGCACGAGATCTCGAAAGCAAAACAATATCAGGCCTAGTACATAATTAGATTCCACATTATTATTTATCCAAAATAATGTTAAAAAAATTTTCATTGATTTCAATTTTTTCAGCCACAGCCTCCTAGCTAAAATAGAGTCGCTGAGAAACAAAACAACCCCAGGTTCACCAGCAAAATGTAAAATAAGTTTGGTTTAAATTCCGGAACTCCTCCAATCATGTTGTTTAATTTTGTCGTCTGCTCTATCTCAGTAGAATTGGTTTGGATGGTTGAATTTATGTATGTCTCAATGTAATCAATTCCAGCATCTGAAAAGCATAAATCACAAAAAAATCGATCAAACCTGTTTATAAAAGTCAATTAAAAGAATCGGTGAAAGTGGCCTTTATTGAAAAGTGGCCCTTGTATAAAGATTCAAATAACATGATTAAAGAGCAAATGGGATTTTTTTGCATGCCTTAAAAGACAGATTACAGTTGCACAAAGCGTAATTGGAGTTCATCATTAATTAAACCATAATTATTGCAATAATATATGATTTGCTAATAATGGTTTAATCAACGATTAATGATTGATTTTTATTAGGCTTTGTGCAACTAGACCCAGGTGGTCTTAATATAGAAGTTGGCATTAAGGCAGGTTCAACTGTGTTATTAAAGTTTCACATTATTGTAGGTTTTCGGAAATGGTAGTCTTTTTGAAAATTTGAAACCTCATATATATATTATCACACATTGTCTTATATGTTGGTAAAACTCCTGTAAAATGTCATTAAAATCGGATAAGAAGAAGAAAAGAAGAACCCATAGGTTCGAATGGCCGCTGACTCATGCCAGACCCTAGCTAGTCTGAGAAAATTTATCTGTTCGCTTTTCGAAGTTGAGTGGTTTCTCCGACCACTCCAAAACTGACAAGGTTGATGTACAAGCTGACTAACCTTGCCTTGGACCGTCGTACTCACCTGAAACACTAAAAAGTCTACTTCATTCCTTTACGATCAAATAAACTGAAGACATTTAATGCTTCTGGTAATATAAAATGCGTTTATTATTACAAAAGCCTGTAAGCCTCAGTTTAGTAGAACAAAGACGCGTTAAATGGTGAAAATTACGTGTTCTTTCGTTAAAGTTATGCGATATTTCCCCTCAATGAATCACGCCTTATTTCGTAAAAACTACGCGTTATTTCCATGTATAAGCGTTACTAACTGAAATGATTTTCTTTTTACAAAACTAAACCCAGTGGAGTTCGCCAGCGTACCACGTGATCGAAACGCCTTAACGTTTCAAGCTCAGAAACAGCGTCCATCTTCTAGCTCCGTATGTCGCGGGAGGAGTTGGACGCTGTTCGGAGCTTGCCTAACGTTTGTGCGAATGTTTTGGAAAAGATTTACGTCGAATTTCCCGGAATAACGTGAACTGAAATGATTCCATCTTGAATGCAAATACTTGTTCTTCAAAAACATTATAAGGCCTGTTAACATGTGGTACACTGGCGAAACCCATGAGCTTTTTGTAATATACATACATGGACAATAACCGCAAGTTAGAGGGCACTCGTGCGGTACGTTAGCATATATACGGCATCCGGCTTTATTATATCCGTTGCCTTTACCACAGTATTTCTTCTGTTCAATGACACCACAGTCCACTAAAAATAAAGTTGCAAGTTATATCATGATAGAATATTTATAAAATATGATGCAGAGTTATATGAAAACGTAACTCGCAATAAAATATGAAAGTCTCGTCACGTGACCTCTGTGAATTCGAGATTTGTCGGTTCATGAATATCGGGCGTTATTTACAACCCCGTTAAATAATGCCATGGAACAATTTGTCTTTTTGATGCAACCGTATTATTAAATGCATAGTCAATTAATAGAATTCACTATAAATACAAGATTTTGGCCTTTGGACAAGAAAGCCATTTTTAACCGAAAAACGTACCCTTGGTAACGGATGTAACCAATAAACTTAGTTTCAAACCATTTTCATCATTAGACATTATTATTCCCCGTCTTTCGAAGAGAGGAGGGCGCGGTGGCCTAATGGATAACACGTCAGTCTACAAATCCAGGTTTTCTCACCGCTGTGAGTTCAAGCCCCGCTCAGACCACATGCCGGAAAGTGGCCTTGACTGGTTCACCTAGTATCAGTATAATGTGACTGGGGGAGCGGTACTTTTGTCTGCGGCGTACTGACTCTGTGAGCTAGCACCTTAAAGTCGCACTGATTGCACGCTAGTACAAGACAGGTCGTCCAAAAAGCACACTAGCACTTCACATGCATACACGAACTTGTTCATAGATTAATCCATAGAGATTAGTAAAATAATTCTTGTCGCGAATAGCTGAAAAATTGCTTATGCAACGCTAAGCAGCATTCAACCAACCAACCGTCTTTCGAGGACAGAAAAGGATATTAAATTCCGTTCCTGCTTCCGTCACTCAAGACACTTTTCTCCAAAGATAGTCTCCAAAACTATGAAACACTATTTCACGAAACTTGGTGCCAAGCATTGATAATCAACATTGATAGGATTTGTGCATATCGATTACCCGAGTAGGTTTACCCATTTTTTTAGGAGTTATGTCCCTTTGATAATAATATTATTATTACATACGTTTACATTCATCTCCAACATACGATTCTATACTACACGTACAGTTGCACGTAGTTAGGTTTAACACTCCGCCATTTTCACAAGTTTTATATTCACAATCTAAAAGAAACGAAATATACGAATTATATATCACACAGTGGAATCTGGTTGCCCCACCCAACTTTCCACCCCTTACAGAAAGCTGAAAATCCTGGAGGAGAAAAGAGTAGTATGGTTACTATAGGTATATCAAAAACTGGAAGTATAGAAATTGCCAAAAATGACAATTTTCAGTCTAAAATCTGATACCATCGAAATTTCAAAAGTCTCGAAAACTGACATGGTGACCATGAAAATTACGAAAGTCTAGAAAACTGATAGTTTGGAAATTTCCAACGTCTCGAAAACTGATACCCGGAAAATTTCGAAAGAGTCTAGAAAACTGATAGTATGAGAATTACCAACGTCTCGAACTTATCAAGACCCTCAAGTTTGATGTCTCTGTGAAGGGATTGTCTTGTATATATTTGACGTTCCATAGTTCCATGTTTTTTCCACACAATGTTGATTAAACATGTGGCGGGTGTAGCTAGCTAAACAAGAGGTGCTTACCCTTCCGGAGCACCCGGCCTCACTTCCCTGGTGAAAGTTAACATGTCAGTTCCAAAGTTTTTGTTTTTGCTTCTAGATTGTGATTCGGACATAAATTAGTACTTTTGTTTATAATTCTGCATAATAAGTTCGTTCTCAACTGTACTTACTACAGAGTTTATTCTCACAGTTGCTCAAACAAGACCTGCAGGATGCGTTCGTGCTGATGTAAGGGGTTCCTAGAGAACCTAATGGCGTATTTCCACTGTCAACAGAAAATAATGATGTTTGAATTAAGAATTAAAAAAGCCATTATAAGGTTTATAAATTATTATAGCCCCCGCTTAAAAAGTTGGGGGTATATAGTGATAGGGGTGTCCGTCCGTCCTTCCGTTACATCTTAGGGTACCTATCTCTTATCCGCAACTCCTTCATGAAACTTTCATACAATCTTTGTGATATAATGTAGATGTGCACCTCCTATTTAAAAAATTGATCCGATGGATTATTTTATGTAGGGGAGCGGGGGTATTTTTGCGAGCTTGTGGCTCACAGTTTTTTCTAGTTTTAAACATAAAATACTAAAAACTTTAGAGGAGAAAATGGTAATATGATTGCTATAGTTATCTGAAATACTTGAAGTATGTACGTTTCCAGTCCTGTTAGTTCAGTTTGAAACTTTTGACAGGGTATCAAATGAAGTTCTTGTCATTTGTTTATTTTCATTTATACTGAAAAAAATGAGGAAATACATTATGTTCATTGACAAGCATTGTTTCCATTATCAATGTAGTTTGAACAAGAGACTCCCTACTGATAACATGCGAAACACTGGAAAACATATATTTCGAAGGAAAAAAACCAAAACATATATACCAATCTATGTCAAAATCAAAATCCGGCCACAAGCTATCGATATTGCCCAGTGAGCTTATTTTCGCTAGTTTGTTAAACTTTTGACAGGTCTGTACTGTATGTTAAAGAATTATGTATTTATTTAAGTAAAATTTGTTTGTATGGTTACTATGACAACATGATCACTTAATCATTTAAGTTATAGTACAGAATGGTGTTTAAAGTACATTTCTATACATGTATGTTTAGCATGGTAACATGGTGATTTTAGTAGTATGGCTACCATGGCAATATGGTAATTTATAAATTAGCACACTTCATACTGAAAACCTACCCCGGGCCGTAATCACACACATGGAACGCTGTCCCACCACAATCCGCGAATCCACATCCAATCTTGTTTGATGTTGCCCAAACAACCTGAAATTGTTGTTATTAGTTTCTTGAGTTAACATTGTAATGAATAAATTCACAATATATCAATATTCAAATGTGTTGCATTCATCCAACACAATCATACCAAATCATAACCTAAAAATTACAAATTTTGATAGCTTGTAAATTAAATTAAGCACGTAAACTTCCAACAAAGGAAGCGAGGCCGTATGCTCCGGAAGGGCCAATAAAATATGCCTACATCCTTTTTGAAATGATGGAAAGTTAAAAGAATTTCATCAAACTGATAAAAGCATTTTGTTATACAAATAAATAAATAAATAAATATTATTTCACACGTAGCGGGTGTAGGTAGCTACTTCAACTGGCTCCAGTTTCACAATCATTCCTCAGCTAAGATTTTCTTTAACTTAAATCTTGCAAAATTTCAAAACGTTATAATTTTGTTTATTTTTAAGATATTCAGGAAATTACGGTGTCATTTTAAAGGTCAATGCTAGATTAAAACATTAGCATTTAGTTTTTACAAAAATATCATCCTATTTCCAAACAAGAATTACCAAAATTGGCTAAATTTAAGTTAATTAAGGAAAATCTTAGCTAAGGAATGATTGTGAAACTGGGGCCTGGTCTGGGCACACGGTCTCGCTGGGGAAGTTTATGGTTTAACTAATTAGATGTAGTATTTTTTGCACTTTTTGATATGGATTGGTATGTTTGTTTTTGACCGATATCGATTGATTTTATTGGTTTTTCGAATTTTTGCTAATTATCTGAATAAATGAGTCCAGATTAAGTTTATTTATTTTCTCAAAAAGTAAATATCCAGTTTATACCTTCTATTAATAATATAATACTGTCCAGTGATATTCATTTGTTGATAATTATCTGAATAAATGAGTCCAGATTAAGTTTATTTTTTTATCAAAAAGGTAAATATTCAGCTTATACCTATACTGTACAGTGGTGATATTCATTTGTTGACAAAAGAACTGTTTACTTTGCGTGTCGATAAAAATGCTGGACATACATGACCACTGTCTTCTTGTCTCGTTTTGGATTCAAGCTGTTACCATCTAAAATTATGTAAGGGCTGAAACTCAAAATAACCATAAGGCCAAACGTATTTAATTTCAAGTTACCTGGGTATAATGCCCAATCACGTGTAAATTGTTTTTGTCACTTCCATACTGAAATATTGACTTCTCGTCAAACCAAGCCTTCATGACCATAGTCCAGTTGTTATAACCTGTTCCAATATTTTGTCCAACGGTAAAACGACCTGAAAATGGCGTATAAGAACAAAATGAACGTAGTGAAAACTTTTGTATATGTACATGTTATAATTTTACGGGTTCAAATTTTCGCGTTTTTTTTAAATTTCCAACCTTTTCGCGGGGAGTAAAATTCGCGGATTTATTAAACTGACAATAAGATCGATAATATAATTTATTTATATTGCTTTAGACGTAGTCCAAATTCACATTGTACAGATTTACTTAATAAACACCCTACCAACTGAGCTACAGTGGTTCAAAAAGAAGAAAAAAGGTTTATAATTGGCAGTAGATGGAACCACCATTAGCTCACCTGGAATATTTCTATTATAAACTTCATCGTGTTTGAAGGAACAAGTGCTTGCCCACGATGCTGCCAACATTGCTAACTCTTCATCCCAAATCTAAAAAACACAGAACATCACGTCTTTTGAATAGACTACATGTTTTTATTTTGTTTTAAAAATGTACAATATATTTCTTTACAAAAATATTTTAAGGAAAAACACATTTTTTGGAACATAAAAAATGTCGACGTTCGAAAGGTGACGTCATTTTTTACAACACCGTCGTAGCATAATATTAGACACATATCCATTTCTTCCCATTTATTTAAGAATTGACTGTCAATTTTTTCTGGTTCATCAAGTAATGAACCAGATTTTAAAACTAGCAAATCTGATGAACTGCGAAGCAGTTCATTTTAGATTTGTTAGTTTTAAAATCTGGTTCATTACTTTATGAACCAGGAAAAAATGACAGTCAATTCTTATATTTACAATTTATTCTTTCTTTACGAGAGCAAAATTGCAAATTCCGTTGAATGAAATAAATTCCAATGTTTTGAAAAAAGAATTTTTAACGGCGGACGTGACCTGGACATGGAACAGCTGTTAAGAAACATTAAGCCCCGCCCATTTGACGTCATGTCTGGAAGAAACAAAATAGGTCATCAATCTTGGATAATATTTCAAACAAATTTTATTTCAGTCAATGACAAAAAATTGCATATTCATATTTATGGTCAAATTACAGTTATTGAAGGTAGAGCTTGTTAAATAACCAGACCTAATAGACGATAGAGTGCTCGACATCTGGACTTGCGGATTGGTATTCGACTCGGGAGTATTGGTATTCATGCGCGATGTGAAAAACCGATGTTTATGCGAATCATGAAAAAAGAAATCAAACTGGGTTCAACGTAGAAGTTATTTTTCTATTGTAAATATTGAGATTTCAAATGCCAGATGTAAGTTTGGAAAAACTTTGTTGAATTTATCATATTAACTGGCATTTCCGAACTTGGATTTTCTATAAAATCTTGATAATTTCATAAATGACAATTCCTTACCATTTTCAGCATGTTAGCAGCCAGTGGTTCCACCTGTCTTCTGTAGCCATTATGAGTGTCCACTATCAGCTTGAATTCGGTTTTACTCACACCTGTAAGAAATATACTATACTTAATAAACATTTAGAGAACGGGTAAGCAGTATGGTCCCCTTTACAACTAGAAAAACTGTGAGCCACAAGCTCACAAAAATACCCCCCCTGCTCCCCCCCCCCCCCTAAAAAAATCCATCGGATCAAATTTTTAAATAGGAGGTGCAAATCTAGATTATATCACGAAGATTGTATGAAAGTTTCATGAAAATCCATTGAAAGGTTTAGGAGGAGTTGCGGATAAGAGATAGGTACCCTATGGTGTAACGGAAGGACGGACGGACACACGAACGGACACCTCTATCACTATATAACCCCCACTTCTTAAGCGGGGGTATAAAAAGAACCAAATAAAAGTCGAAAGCATTCAGCGTAGAGCTACTAAAAGAGTACGAGGGTTAGAACATCTAAGCTACAGCTTAAGGTTTAAGAATCTGGAATTTCCATTTCTCGAATACCGGAGACTAAGAACAGACATGATTCAAATGTATAAGATAACATGAACATCTAACATAGAAACAGTAGTCCATCCCAACTTGATAGTAAACAACACTTTATTAGGCAAACAAGAGACCATAGTAAAAAACTGTTTAAAAAACGAACACGCCTGAAAAATGTCAAAATATGTTTAGTAACAGGATTACAGACCAAGTGCAGATATAGTCCATGTGGACTCTATAAATTGCTTTAAAAGCAAATTAAATAATGTCTAGAAGTTTAATCCCACCAAGTTTAATCAATGTGTTATAAAATGTGCGCAACCGGGTCACCAGTTTACAAGGTTATGGAAGATACAAGTCGACATGGACTTATAGTAGTGTCTAGGATGGTAAGACATGGTAAGAAATCAAGAGTATCTATGTTTTTTATATATATAATTAACTGCTTTCTTGAAATGAACTTGCTTGAGCTCATTGAAGGTTCCATACTGATCGGCATGATGAACAGCGTATAGAGGGTTTTATTCATTATAAAATATGATTTGGATTCGTAACATTCGTTAAGTTTTCTTGCCAGTTTGATGCCTTAGTTTTCAAGTGGTTTAAAGCGACGGATTATGGAACAAGTCGCATCTCACCGAATTGATTTGAATCCCAACAGCAGGTTCAAGTGTAAAGTTCGTGAGGGAATCCTAACTAAATCTAAAAAAAAAACTAGAACAACTGTGAGCCACAAGTTCACAAAAATACCCCCCCCCCTCCCAAAAATCCATCGGATCAAATTTTAAATAGAAGGTGCACATCTACATTATATCACAAAGATCTTGTGAAAGTTTCATGAAAATCCATTGAAGGGTTTAGGAGGAGTTGCGGATAAGAGATAGGTACCCTAAGGTGTAACGGAAGGACGGACGGACACCCCTATCACTATATACCCCCACTTTTTAAGCGGGGGGTATAAAAAACTTTTACCTGATCCACATTTTATCTCCCGCCTTTCTAAAAAAGGAGGGGGGGTATTAAATTTGAGTTTCTGTCCTTCCGCCCATCCGAAATTCTTGTCTGTGCGAATTCTCAGCCTTCTTTAACAAACTCCAACCCTTAATCGAATCCTACTCAACAAGATAGATTTAGGTGTTGGTTGAGAAGGTGTTGAACTTTGGAGATTTTACTTGTATGCCTTCCCTACCTAGCTAGCTAGCTAGATTTATAAGTGAAATCGGAGGTGCTGGTTGAGGTGTTGAAATTTGGAGATTTTACTTGTATGCCTTCCCTACCTAGCTAGCTAGCTAGATTTATAAGTGAAATCAGAGGTGCTGGTTGAGGTGTTGAAATTTGGAGATTTTACTTGTATGCCTAAGTACTAGTTGAACCTTACCTAGCTAGATAGATAGATTTTTAAGTGAAATCAGAGCTGTTGCTTTACAATAAGGTGTTGAAATTTTGTGATATTACCTGTACGCCTTAGTAGTGGAGATGGTGCCTGGCATGCTGAATGGTCTTTTTCAATGCGAAACTTTGCAGCACAATCTACTGACTAAAATACAAATACTGAATAACATGTGTCAATAGCAATACGGGGATAAAATAATAAACCACCATATCAATAATACCAAAAAAATTAAAAAAAGAATCGGAAAGCAAATCGAGACTCCAATTAACGTTCGAAATGCTTCTGAATGTTCGACGATAAATTGCTTTTCTATGTGTATTCCAAGACATAGTCTTATAGTTGCACGCTCCTTATATACAATTAAAAAATGTTAATCTTTAAAGTTTAGAGACAGTCGTTTTCATAAATAATTTTTCTACCTTTTAAATTTTCGAAACCTAACAATCATATTTTGTTTTGAAAACAAAAAGCGTATCTAAAAATATTTTTAGTTTTTTCTGTACTTTTTCCGTTATTCTCCTACATAGAGAAAATGTTACATTTTTCACTAAAATCCAGCTGTAGTATGTTCCCTTGGTGACCCCATATGCATATATTAAAAGGTTCAACTAAGGTCAACAGTTGCAATGTACTAGTAAATCACTTATATATCACACTTATTATTGGCATCGGTTTTGATAAAATCATAATTATAAGAAGAAATATTTCAGATGACGTAAATGTAGTTTTGAAGTTTTGAAGCGTTTTTATTTGTGAAAAAGCATCAGGACCACATTATTTGAAAGTGGACAAAGTGATTCAGTCTATGGCACAGGCGTGATTCAGGCGTGAATATCAATGGTTAGAACATGGGGTCCATAACGGGTGTTTTAGCTCTTAGTCGAATCGCGATATTTGTAAATTTGCTGATTTTTTCTCTATATACAAAAATAAATGTAATGATTTCAATTTTTCAATTATTTTTCCTTGTTAGTATTTTTGTTTTTAAACACATTTATTGTGCACGTGGCTATTTTATGAGACACCAAATGATAATATAGCAATTTTAATTAAGGACTTTCTCTAAGTATAAAAGACGAACAATTTTTTTTAATAATTTGGATTACACACACGGCGGTTGTAGCTAGCCAAACAGAAGGCGCTTAGTCTTTAGTTTTTCGGTTAAAATTCATGTGTTTCACTTAATTTGACAGTTTCCCCTCTCTCTTTTGGGAATGTAAATTGGACATGGATTGGTATGTTGTTTTGATAAATTGGGAAAATATACAATCTTAAATTTTGTCTATAAAGATTCACCAAGTCATAAAATAAAAAGAGATGGTAAAAAAGGAAGATATATGACATGACATAGAACTCGTCGTCTCACATATGTCTTGTGGTTTTGATATTACATATTATACCAGTTTTAATTTTACAGCACTAGACGGCCGTTTCGGAATACAATTCCTCATCAGTAGTGCTTGCACAAAAATTATGAAATCAAAATTATTTTGAAAATGTTGAAAAGCTACTCAAAGGACCAAAATATATTTTACCAAATTAAGCTAAAGAAATACACCGCACGAGGGAGTATACCTTTTTTGAGTAATTTCAAATTTTAACTTGCAGGAAATTTAGACAATTATAGTATATTTCTGACAATAATACGAAATTATTGCCTACTGAGTTTTTGATATCCTCGGGGCAACAGCCACCAGCAGAGATATCGGCTCGGGGGTTTAAATTACATATTATACCAGTTTTAATTTTACAGCACTAGACGGCCGTCAATATACGATTCAATTGAAAACAGTAGCAGGAGAGAGAGAGAGAGAGAGAGAGAGAGAGATTACCTCCAACTCCTGCTGTGTATCTGAAACAAAAATATGAAACTGTGAAACTTTTATATCTAAACGTTATTTTGGAATTTTGGAACAGTATGTCCGATTGTAAAATTGTTTTTCGGATGTTTTTTAATTCATTGCTTTTTTCAATTGAAATATTTGTCGGTGTCCAAAGTCTTCATGCAGCGTTCACAAAAGATGAAAAGATGAAAAAATTGTAACCCATGCATATTGCAAGTTACATTTAACTCATTTTGAGACGGACAGTTCAGGGTTGGTATATTGGAGGAAACCGAAATGGCCGAGGAAAAAAACACCTTAAATAATAATAATTATAATAATAATAATAATTGACTTATTAAAGCTCTTGAGTCATCATGAGTGTGGAAATCGTGCGTGTTATGGAGTATTAACTGTAACCTTTCCTATTTACAAGCGTAAAAGGCAACCGAACTAAAGCAGCGTTCGTTAACCATTTTGAACCGGACAGTTCAGGGATGGTATACTGGAGGAAACCGAAATGCCCGAGGAAAAAAATCACCTTAAAACATAATAATAATAATAATAATAATAATAATAATAATAATTGACTTATTAAAGCTCTTACTTTAAGTAGTGTGGAAATTTTGCGTGTTATGGAGTATTAACTGTAACCTTTCCTATTTACAAGCGTAAAAGGCACTCGAACTAAAGCAGCGTTCGTTAACCATTTTGAGACGGACAGTTCAGGGTTGGTATACTGGAGGAAACCGAAATGCCCGAGGGAAAAAAGTCACCTTAAATAATAATAATAATAATAATAATAATAATAATAATTGACTTATTAAAGCTCTTAAGTAGTGTGGAAATCTTGCGTGTTATGGAGTATTAACTGTAACCTTTCCTATTTACAAGCGTAAAAGGCACTCGAACTAAAGCAGCGTTCGTTAACCATTTTGAGACGGACAGTTCAGGGTTGGTATACTGGAGGAAACCGATATGCCCGAGGAAAAATCACCTTAAAACAAATAATAATAATAATAATAATAATAATAATTGACTTATTAAAGCTCTTGAGTAGTGTGAAAATCTTGCGTGTTATGGAGTATTAATTTACTGTAACCTTTCCTATTTACAAGCGTAAAAGGCAAACGAACTTAAGGTAGTTCCATACTTTACAAATCGCCTGAAAACACATATTGAAATTTTGATATGTTGTAGATGGGCATAAACCATTCAGCATGTTGGTAAATTATTCTACTCGATGATAGCATAACAGCGTTTCCGCCATAATTCTGTAGGCGCCGAAGACCTTACATTCGTAACGTCATAGATAAAAAAGACGTCAAATCAGACATTTCGACCGTACGCATAAAACGACGACGTCACCATGGTAAGGAACTACCTTAAGCAGCGTTCGTTAACCAAAGAGTGCAGTAATAGAGTTTTACGCCATATTCAAGATTTTTCCATTTATAATGAGGAGGAGGCGATGTTTAAGAAAACCGAAGTGCCCCAAGGATACAAACAAACACTAATATACAATTTCTCATATAATGATATATCCCGAGTGTGATTCGAAAACCGGAGTGCCCGGACACTAATATAAAATTTCTCATATAATGATATATCCCGAGTGTGATTCGAAAACCGGAGTACCCGGAGGATGCAACCAAACACTGACATAAAATTTCTCATATAATGATATATCCCGAGTGTGATTCGAAAACCGGAGTACCCGGACACTAACATAAAATTTCTCATATAATGATGTATCCCGAGTGTGATTCGAAAACCGGAGTGCCCGGACACTAACATAAAATTTCTCATATAATGATATATCCCGAGTGTGATTCGAAAACCGGAGTACCCGGACACTAACATAAAATTTCTCATATAATGATGTACCCCGAGTGTGATTCGAAAACCGGAGTACCCGGAGGACACTAACATACAATTTCTCATATAATGATGTACCCCGAGTGTGATTCGAAAACCGGAGTACCCGGAGGATGCAACCAAACACTAACATACAATTTCTCATATAATGATTTATCTAACATTAAACTAGTTTTTTTATCTGATTTGACGAAATACAAGTTTTATCGAACACCCATAATACAGAATCTTGTATCATTGGCAGTAAAGTGCACGTGCACGTTCTCATTGTGACGTCACGTCATGTCAAATGTCATAACATAGTTCAGTGGTTTTCCATGGTAAAATGTATTTTTTTCACATAAAGTATTGTTTTTATTATTATTAATTTAAATAACCTAATTGGAAATGTTAGATAAAAATATCATATACACAGTGTGTATGTACAACCCTTCATATCAGGTCTCGCTGTACCACTACTCGTCGCGCTCGTAGTGATACGACTACGAAAAAAGGACTCGACCTGATACAGAGGGTTGTACCTACACACTGTGTATATAATATGTATGTATCTAGGCGGTGACAGGCACTGTGATAGGTTAGCGCCTGCTGTACACAGCTTGACCATCAAGGACTGCTTTAATCAAAGCGTTTACCTGACGATGACTCATCTGATGTAATATTTAAAAGCCAACAATTTTATCAGAAACAAAGACTGATATTGAAGTTTTTGATTGATGAAGTTCTTTATCAAACATGGAGAATTACTTTTCAATGTAAAACTTTTAACTGGCAGTAAACGCCCTAGCTTTTAACGTTATTTTAGGACACACTTTTTATTACTTTTTTCAAAAATGGTTTTAAACATAATACTAGCATTAAAATGTTTTCATTTTGATAAATGACTTATAGGTTTTTAAATCTGTGTTATCATGATAAACTGTCTTTAAAAAGAAATTGGTCTTATGTTGCTTGCACAACATAATATTCATGCTTCAAAATGCTACACCAGGCTCCACTTTCACAGCTATGCCTTAACTTAGATTATCCCTAATTTAAATTTGTCAAATTTTTGCCATCTCTTTTGGAAAAACGAATACTTTTTTGACAAAGCTTAAAGCTCCTTAAATTCCCAAGTATCTTTACAATTGAACAAGTTATTAAAATTTCAAAATTGTCAGATTTTAGTTAAGGTTGAATTGATTGTGAAACTGGAGTCACATTGCACATACTGCAAATGACAGCTGTTTTTCTCCGGATATTCCGGTTTCCTCCACCAATTCACCGAACAACCACGAGCTGACCGCCTTGATATGACGGAGAACAATATTAAGAAGCCATTCAATCTAATTGCAGCTTGTACTATGAACCTGCTCATGAACCGGAGCACCCGACCTCACTTTCCTGTTGAAAGTCCACGTGTCTAACCTAGCTTGTCAGTTTCAAAGTGTTTACTTTGCTTCTGGATTGTGATCCGGACATGGATTAGTATGTTTGTTTTTGATTTATCATTAGTAATTTGAAAATAAAACGTGGTCTGATAACAATAAGCTAAAAATGCCACGTTAAAAACATTACAACAACATAAACATTACAACAAAAACAAGAAGAAGACTAAGATAAGCATCAGTATTAACTACAACAAAACAACAACAGCAACATTACAATAACAATAACAACATCATCATCAGCAGCAACATTAACAACAATAATAGTACAACAAAGTAAAATTACAGCAACAGCATTATAACAACAAAAGCAGTCTTACAACAACAACAATATTACAATAATAATAACAAAAACAGTATTACAACAATAACAACAGCAGTATTACAACAACAACAACAGTAGCACTACATCAACAGCACAAATACAACAACAGCACAAATACAACAACAGCACAAATACAACAACACAAATACAACAACAGCACAAATACAACAACAGCACAAATACAACAACAGCACAAATACAACAACAACACAAATACATCAACAGCACAAATACAACAACAGCACAAATACAACAACAACACAAATACAACAACAGCAGTCACAGCAATTATAGTACAAAAAAGTTACATTTCAACAAAAACAACAACAAAATTATTATAACACCAACAAAAACAATAACAGCAAGTAGTATCAGCAGAAACATTTCAACAATAAAAACAACATAACAACAAAAGCAGTAGCACCAACAACAGCAGTACAAGAAAACAACATTACAACAACAACAACACCATTGCCAACACAACAACAGCAACAACAATAATAAAGGCACAATAAAGGCACAATTAATTATTATTATTATTTCTTACCTTTAACAAGTAACAGTATTCCGAAAAGAAACAGAGTCGAAAAGATAGAAATATTCATTGTGATTTTAAATCAAGTCTGTATCTAAATGATATAAGACGCTCAATCTCCCAAAAATCCTTAAACCTCGCCACGTTTATACTTTAATACAGACCTGTCGAAAGTTTAACACTAAGCAAACGAAATAGGGGTAGAAGCTCGGCTCGATATATAAATTGCTAGTGTCAGAAAAGCTGCCGAAAAATAGATAGCTACTACAAAAAATGTCGGGATATACATTACGAGGGACCCGGATGAGCTGCCGATTGATTCGGCACTAACTTAGTGTTAAACTTTCGACAGGTCTGTATTGTATATAAACAAACACAAAGATCCATGTCCAATAATAAAAATACAACGTTAGAGGTATTAATTATCAATTTATTTCCCAAACTTATTGAATTTGTGTATTGTATTGATTTCCGCTATATCCGTATATAAAGTCTATCGAAGGTGTACAGTGCAGACCTGTCGAAAATTTAACACTAAAAATAAGCCAAAGCTCGGCTGCCAAGTGGTTAAGGTAAGGACAGCTTGTGCTGAAAAGCTGCCAATATATATAACAGCTGCAGAAAAGCTGAAGAATGGCTGTCGAGATACATGTATACCTAACAATGAGCCTAAATAAGCCGACAATTTGCCACTTATTCGTTAGCTGAAAGTTAAACTTTCGACAGGTGTGTACTGTATTTTTGTAAAATGCTTTTTACTTCAGTAATTCGTATACAGTACAGACCTGTCGAAAGTTTAACAATGAGCTAACGAAAGTTTGGGTTTCTAGCTGTCGATATATGGATGACCAAATACATGTAGCTAGCTTTAAAACTACTGAGAGATTAATAACAGTTATTGATATATAGCTGACGAGGGACCGAAATTAGCTGCCTACTGCCTAATTAATGCGTGTTTGTTAGCTTAATATTAAACTTTCAACAGGTTTGCACTGTAGATAACGAATTCGATGTTTTGTTGATGATCCTGTAGTGAGCTTCAAATAATCACTAATCAAACATTTTAGTTTCTAGATAGTACAGTTTGAAATTAATATATCCGCCCCAAAATAAATGTCAGTTACTATCTAGTCTAGACCTGTCGAAAGTTTAACGCTGAGCTAACGAAAAAAGGTCGTGGCCCCGGATGCCAAGTGACCGAGGTATGGATAGGTAGTGACTATGAAGCTGGTAAGAGATAGATACACAAGAAGAACTTCCTCCTTTAAGGAATTCTTTAAGGCACATTGAAGCCCCATTAATGCACTACCATCTTTAAGAATCTTTAAGGTCTTTTAAAGACCCATTTAAGGAGGCTTTAAGAATAATTAAAGGTGCCGTTTCTTCTTGTGGTAGCAGAATCCTAAAATATCCTTCAAAATTTCCTTAAAGATCCTTAAAGGCACTTTATAGCCTCATTAATGCACTATCATATTTTTGTATCTTCAAGGTATCTTTAATGCCCATTTAATAAGGCTTTAAGAACGTTAACCCTTAAAGGTGCCTTTTCTTCTTGTGATAGCCTGCGGTAGCTCAGTTGATAGAGTGCTCGCTCCGTAAGTGGGAGGTCGTGGGTTCGAACCCCGGCCGGGTCTGACCCAAGACTTAAAAGTGGGTAGTGAGTGTTCTTTCGCCAAGCACTCGGCATTACGAAATGAAAGTCACGGTTCTTTCGGATGGAAACTTAAAATAAACGAGCCCTCGTGTCTTGGTAGGCTTGGCACGATAAAGAACCCTGCTGTATAATGCCATCAGCGCAACGCACAGGCAAAATTTCTGCACCTTCGCCTATAGCTGGCGACCTCTCGATATAAGTGAAATATTCTTGACTGGGACGTTAAACACCATTACTCAACTCAACTCTTCTTGTGATAGTAGCTGCCGAGTTATAGATGGGGGAGGGGTGGGTGGGGCGAAATGAACTACCGATTAGGGAACTGATTCATTAGTTTAACGTTAAACTTTCGACAGGTCTGTACTGTATATTATTATTTCAAATATTTACAATTTGATTTGATGTATTTATGTTATTAAGGAAGCATCTTGTTCTTAAAAATCTACATTAAAGACAGGTTATTGAAGGTGTAAAGATCAATATTCAAGCTAAGTAAAGCTGGTCAGTCAGTAAGAAAGAAATCTTGCCAATGGCCATATAAACGTCATTTGTTTGGTAAAACACGGCTTGTTTATATTTGCCTTTACTTTTAGTTTGAGACTACAACATTCTACTAACCTTTATTGAGTAGGCAATGTGCTGTTCATTTATGGAAGGAAAGGTCCTGGAGAGGTCATATAGTAAGAAGGGAGACTACTCCTGAATAATTGGATAATACTTAAACAAGAGTTATATCCCTTTACCTGTAATTACTTTCTTCAATAATGCAATCTATTCTTTAATTGAATAGATATAGATAATTAACACTCATTGAAATCACCTCTAGAAACCACTTTGTTTGATATGAATTTATTTATAAGGTTTATCTTGTTTTTGTGAAATAGGGGTTTGTTGTGTTGACTGATGGAGATTTACACACTGTTAAGATATGATGTTTTCAAATATATAGAAATGGTTAGTTTTGGAATAATGGAGAGAACCGTCAACATTCAGTATTGTGTTTTGTGACATTTCCTTGGTTGCTAATGCCAATATTATCTCCCTACTTTTACTTATTAAATTCTTCAAGACACAATGATTTGTTACGACTTTAAGTGGTCCCATTTAGTTTGTTGTAGCTTGTTTTCAAGTAAATTAACCTCACACAATTTTGATTACACACGTGGCGGGTGTAGCTAGCTAAACAGGAGGTGCTTACCCTTTCGGAGCACCTGGCCTGACTTTCCTGGTGGAAGTTCACGTGTCTAACCTAACTTGTCAGTTCCAAAGTTTGCTTCTGGACTGTTATTCGGATATGGATTAGTATGTTTGTCTTTGATTATTTCATTGTTTCTAATGTTTCATTTGTGTTGTTATGTTTTATCGTCTGTCACCAAGCACTTTATTTAATAGGGACTAAATCTAGCGGTAATCTAGCAATGCTAGACACCAATGGCACCCAGCTGTACTTGTTCACATTGTCTCAAATTAAGGATGTATTCACAATCACCCTGGATATATTTTATGTCCCATATTTTAATTTTCCTTTCATTCTTAAGTTCTATTTCATAATTGACGTTTCGCCAGCCACGCCCACAATGTTCCGTCAAATGGCCGGATGCTTGATTTACACGCAATAAGAACGAAAACTCGGTCTGAATAGCGCCATTTAATGACATCACTGATGACACTTGTACGTCATTAGTTGCCGTGACGCTGCTTTGGTACCGTGATGGCGGCCAGTGTCGGAACATTGTGGGCGTGGTCGGCGATACGTCAAGTTTTTACTTTGCTTTGAGATTGCTATTTGGACAGTTTTTACTTTGCTTTGAGATTGCTATTTGGACAGTTTTTACTTTGCTGTGAGATTGCAATTTTGACAGTTTTTACTTTGCTTTGAGATTGCTATTTAGACAGTTTTCACTTTGCTTTGAGATTGCAATTTTGACAGTTTTTACTTTGCTTTGAGATTGCTATTTTGACACTTTTTACTTTGCTTCGTGATTGCTATTTGGACAGTTTTTAATTTGCTTTGAGATTGCTTTTTAGACAGTTTTTAATTTGCTTTGAGATTGCTATTTAGACAGTTTTTACTTTGCTTTGGGATTGCTATTTAGACAGTTTTTACTTTGCTTTGAGATTGCTTTTAGGATATGGATTGGTATGTTTGTTATTGATTGACATCGGAAACCACGGTATCGATTTCACGAAAGAAAAATCCACATTCTCAACATGACCGTTTGGTGTTTTTGAAGATCACATGGTTTTGATGATTTTTGGAAATGTCAAATTTCAAAAACACCACTTATATATTGAAAACAATTATTAAATCAATAAGAAAAAACTTAATTAAGGCGAAGAATTGTATTTGGGTCAGTAGTAGTGTCATGTGCTAATTTGTATTTTTATGAAACCAAGTCAAATCATTTTGGCATTTTTAAATACATCATTTCATAATAATAATTACTGTAAAATCGTATATTTTCGAAGAGTTCAGTTTTGGTGGTTCTAAGAAAAATGCCATTTTATCTGATGTGTTAAATTCGTTGTTTCTGGTTTCTGTTTAAGGTACGTTTGTAATCAAAAACAAACATACTAATCCATGTCCGAATCACAATCCAGAAGCAAAGTAAAACCTTTGGAACTGACAAGTTAGGTTAGACACGTGAACCAGGGAAGTAAGGCCGGGTGCTCCGAAAGGGTAGGCACCTCCTGTTTAGCTAGCTACACCCGCCACGTGTGTAATCAAAATTGTGTGAAAGGAACATGGAACTATGAGACGTCAAATATATCCAAGGCAATACTGGACACAGAGACACCAAACTTATCAACAATACTGTGATGACGGCCATAAAACTTTTAAGGGCCTTGATAAGCCTAAGCTTGCAATATCCCTGAGTCAACAATTTATTTGCAAGCAGCCTACTTCATTGAATAAAGTCCCCGTAGTGGGAACAAGCTCTTCATAGCGTATTAATTGGGAAACAAATACTTACTACCAAGTGTATTTCGTTGGCATGTTAATTCGTAGGTCTGTGTATCTACAAAATCATCAAGAAAATTAACTCCTGTAAACGAATTTATTTTCGTGGTGTACTAGTTTTCGATTATTTCATGGTCGTTTGTAAAAAAAAAAAAAAAAAAAAATACAGGGCGAAAATAAAATTATGTTTGTTGTGTTAAAGTGCATATTTAAAACACGCAAGAATTCAAAATGCGGAACTGTCTAAATTAAATATACCTCGAAAATAAATACACGCGAAATCAAATATGTTTACAGTATTTCACAGTATAATAATAAGTTATGAAAATAAAAAAAAACAAATCAGTAAAATTTAGCAGAAATAATAGTTAAAATAAAAATAAATACAACAGATTTTACAAACTGCAAGATGTTTTATTGCAAACGAAGATAACAAAAATGAAACACAAAAATTTAAACAATAATATTATACAAAAAGTAAGTTGCTATGATCGTGGAGTATATATGTTAGTTTTATTGTACAATTATTGCATGCTGATGAAAAAATATTGCTAAAATAGTTCACACACCATATGCTACGGCATCGTATTTATCTGTTTAACTAGTTACCGGTATTTCCAAATACAACATACAGTTTAGACATGTCAAAAGTGCAACGCTTTAAGTAACACAATTGTTGAAAATTGAAACTGCTTAGAAGTGGACACTGTAAATGTCGAGACTTAAAACACCTTTAAAAGTCGTATAAACAAAAACTAGAGGTAAAAGATCAAATTTGACTGTTACAACGACTGCGCAACCTGAAGCTAATTAAACTATATTTATCCGTGATGAACTAAAGTTGTTGTATCACACATTGCTTTCTGTAAAATGAAACTGCAATATTTTATAAACATGACACAGCTACAAAAGTCACAGATCGGAACAAAATATACATACACATTTTTGTATCTAAGGTCATCAGGAGCGAAAAACGATTAAAATGCACAATGAAAGAAGAAAGAAATTTTAAAAAAAAATCTAAAATGAAGCATAAAATGGCCCATTTCGAAGCATTTTAATGGCCTCAAATTGACAGTTTAATATCATGCTTCGAAAATCATTTAAACGACGCGGTGTCGCGTTTACGTTATGGTTTTTGGGGCGCGCTTTCAACCCCCCCCCCCCCCCCCAACGAATAAGGGTGAAATAATTCGTCAATCTGTGAAAGCAATAACAAACATATATACAGGAGAGAGAGTAGAAGTTTACAATTTAATAGCAATGGTTGTTTGAAATTAATTAAAATAGAAATTAATAGGTCCCGGATAATACAATTGTTGACAGTGTTCTTATAAATGGTTGCTATGGTTACAGTTTGTACAATAAATAAAAGTTCCGGATAAAAGAATTGTTGACAGTGTTCTTATAAATGGTTGCTGTGGTTACAGTTTGTACAATAAATAAAAGTTCCGGATAAAAGAATTGTTGACAGTGTTCTTATAAATGGTTGCTGTGGTTACAGTTTGTACAATAAATAAAAGTTCCGGATAAAAGAATTGTTGACAGTGTTCTTATAAATGGTTGCTGTGGTTACAGTTTGTACAATAAATAAAAGTTCCGTATAAAAGAATTGTTGACAGTGTTCTTATAAATGGTTGCTGTGGTTACAGTTTGTACAATAAATAAAAGTTCCGGATAAAAGAATTGTTGACAGTGTTCTTATAAATGGTTGCTGTGGTTACAGTTTGTACAATAAATAAAAGTTCCGTATAAAAGAATTGTTGACAGTGTTCTTATAAATGGTTGCTGTGGTTACAGTTTGTACAATAAATAAAAGTTCCGGATAAAAGAATTGTTGACAGTGTTCTTATAAATGGTTGTTATGGTTACAGTTTGTACAATAAATAAAAGTTCCGGATAAAAGAATTGTTGACAGTGCCCATATACTGTAAACGTATAAAATTTCGCGTGAACCAATTTTCGCTTATTTCGCGGTCTTTTGTTTTGCGTGAAAATTTATATCGAGCGAAATTATATTTTGCTTATTGCATTATAGCGCATATTTAATAAACGCGAATATTCAACTACGCGCGCCGATATGTCTAAATTGTATTTACCTCGAAAAAAATACACGTAAAATTGAATACGTTACAGTAAATGGTTGCTATAGTTACATCTTATAATATAATAAAAGTTCATGGGCTCCTGATTATACATATAAATGGTTGCTATGGTCACGGTTCGTATACAAATCCATCACCTACATTGGCAATTGTCAATAAAATCACAGAAAAAGCAACAAAATTAATATCGAGGGCTGTACTGAATTCACAGGCACATCAATATCCAGACAGTCTTTTAAAACAATTCATATGCAAATCATAGATATTCTAGCTGTTTTTGAAAATCATCTGATACGCAGTTCCCAATCTGGGCTAAGTGTGACATAAACTTCAAATCCATATACAACACAGATAGTTTTTGTTTGGAAAATCCCAAATACCCAGTTTCCAGCGCAGGATTAGTTACATAAACCTAAAATTCAATCCCGATGGTGGAGAATCCCGAAAGTTCCCAACTTTGGGACTGTGTTGTATGAACCCCGAATCCATTCTCGAAGGTGGAAAAACCAATCAGAATATATATTTAGTTATATACAATATACAAGGCAAAAGCAGGTCCAGCCCGCTGTTGATTAAAAAATGAAAATAAACCCGTACACTTTTTCGGTATAATATAAATAATGATAATGATACAAGAATTATAACTTGGCTTGGTAATAGAATATACATGTACCAATCTATTTCCCACCAGTTTGTTCCAAAAAGTAACATATTTTCTTAAATTACGTGCTTTAACTTTGTTTATAAAATAAGAAAAAAAAATCAAAACTATTCAAATCCATTGTCACACATCATTTTTCCGGTGTACTTTTAATAAAAAATAAAATCGGAAAAATAAATGAAGATTATTCAATTCCATTGTCCCCCACCATTTTCCACAGTGTACGTTTTTTATAATCGAAAAAATAATTGAAGACTATTCAATTCCATTGCCCTCCACCATTTTTCAGTATATGTCTTTTTCAAACATAAATTCGGAAAAATGGATAAAGACTATTCAAATCTATTGCCCCTTCCATTTTCCCAGTGTATGTATTTATAAGTGGATTTCATCTCATCTTCACTGGTTTCTTCATTCTTCACAAATCAGCTGGTATACATCCGGTAAACACTTCAATCTGAAATAAACACAGCAAATTCAGTGAATTAGAGGCCCCCGCCAGCATGTTCTTTTTTCTGCGATTTGCACTTATGTTCAATAGGGCTATAACTCCGAGGAAAATGAGCAAATCAACTCGAATTTACGATATGCACATCTTCTATTCTATGTGGATATTTTGCACAAAGTTTCGTGAAATAGTGCTTCGTAGTTTTGGAGAATTAGCGCAGGCAAGAATTTCGGATCCCGTACGGACGGAAGAACGGGCGGAAAGTCGAATTTCGTCGAAAGGCGGGGATAAATATGTACTGGGCAACAGCCAGCGCCAAATAAGAACCCGACACATCTACAATGCAAGCAATACTAGACAAACAATACATGGGTCGCTGATTAAAAACATTGGAAAGACACTGAGTACAAATGACAAGACACATGGTAGCTACTGAATTTAAAAAAAAGCTACTTTGGAAGGGTACTGGAGCAAATATACAAAAGATACAGTTAGTCCTGTCAACAGAACCAGTTCATGAACGAATATTAACCACTTCTGTGTCACGGGCCGATATACCGGCCCAACAAAAACACCATTATCTGCGTTTATCACATTTATTTCGTGTGAAATTTAAAGGGTTAAAATCTGAACAAAATTAATATATTCTAGATAGATAATAAAAATAAAAGCATTTCTTATTCATAATAATTCAGTAATATCTACAATTTTCAACCCACTTTTCAAAGACAGTCTACCATGTATATAAAATATTTCAATAGTGTTCTTCAGCGTATCATACGAAACCCCATAACGTTAGTGTGGAACGATTATTTTCGTTGGATATGGAATTGCACAAGATTACGCTTTCCAATCAAAACTAGAAAAACTGTGAGCCACAAGCTCACAAAAAATACACCCGCTCCCCCAACATAAAAAAATCCATCGGATCCAATTTTTAAATAGGAGGTTCACATCTAGATTTGATCACAAAGATTTTGTGAAAGTTTCATGAAAATCCATTGAAGGGTTTAGGAGGAGTTGCGGATAAGAGATAGGTACCCTAAGGTGTAACGAAAGGACGGACACCCCTATCACTATATACCCCCCACTTTTTAAGCGGGGGGTATAATGACATTACATGGCATTGTATTCCGGAAGTTTGTTACGTAAAACGTTGTCCGTCACGTTCCGTACAAACATTATAAGGTATTGGTGACATGGTACCTTGGTTGACCTAATTAGATATATACGTACATCGTCCATATCACCTTCAAAATCTTCCAAGTCTTCACCATGACCTATCTGTAACGCACACGCCCTTCTCTCTATAACACCAGTACCTGTAAATAGCAATACAGACTGTAATGTCAGCGAAGAACAAAAAATACTTAGTAGTAACAAACATTCGCGCCTTGCGTAATTAATAGAGGATGAAATACGAAACGTCATTTCTAAAAAAAAACTGAGGAAAAACATAAAGATTCACACTAACAAAAAGAATTGACGAAGGAATACCGCGAAACGAAAACATGTTATCCATAAACATATCTGATATAGGTAAACAACATTGACCTGTCCGCTTGACCTTTGATTTAAATATCCATTATGGACAGGTAAATGTAAGTAACAGGGATCCCGCGTGTATATTTCGTCTACCTGATGTGAACACTAATAATGGACAATGTGTATATGTATTAACTGCGAATCCTAACGCTACCCATGTATTGGGTGGACTCTCCAATATGAATCTTCCTAATGAAAGGTCAAACGGACAGGTCAAAGTTGTTTACCTTTTAATATACTGTATTAACAATCTGGATATCAAAGTGTGAACTCAAATTGACGTCAGAGAAAATACATTGCTGTCTTTGAAGTCAATCGATATATTGTTTGATGGCGACCTTGTCTTTGATTATAATAAAGTTGATGGTTTTCATACACGGATATTGCAAATTCACTCTGGTCACGACCGAAAACCCGGATATCGCAAATTCACCCTGGTCACAACCGAAAACCTGGATATCGCAAATTCATCCTGGTCACGACCGAAAGCCTGGATATCGCAAATTCACTCTGGTCACAACAGAAAACTTGGATATTGCAAATTCACATTGGTCACAACCGAAAACCTGGATATCGCAAATCCACCCTGGTCACGACCGAAAACCTGGATATCGCAAATAATTCACTCAAGTCACGACAGTCTTAGGACAGGTCACTTTGAATACAATTTCATGAATGCATCACAATAAGGCCGGAAAAATAGAAAATATCGATATTTAGGAGTGTTTTAATGACATAATGCGCAGATATACACTTGTAATTAATAAATTTTTGTCAATTAATATGCATTTAGCTCTGTAGGACAAAGGAGAGAGATAGAGTTTAGTTAAGAATTGAGAGAGAGAGAGAGAGAGAGAGAGAGAGAGAGAGAGAGAGACCTATATCGTCATTTTTCTGTGAATATGAGGCTTCATTCACTCTTCCTTCTAATTTACCAGCGGCGTATGCGAATGTCACATCCTTCCATTCCGTTGGCTGGATTAAAAAAATAAAAAAAGAAACACAATTTTTTTCAATTAATTTAACCATAACTTGTTTCGTGACAGTTTCACGATAACTAAGTGTTACAATCGATTGGTAATGATTTTTTTAAATTCTAAAATTGAAATTTCATCAATATCTCAATATTTGTAGGGTATAATTTTCATCAGATCTATGAGATACATATGGCGGGAAACAGTATCAGTACCGCTTCGTGTATGCGGGGCAGTGCATTGCCACAGACTGTTCACATTTCATTGTTGATTACGTCACTGATAACACCAATCAAAAGATGTATTTAGATCTTATAATTTTAACCTAAAATTATAAGATCCAAATAAATTTTTACTGTTTACGCATGAATTTTTAAGAAATATGCTTCCCGGAAAACCGAAGAAATTGTGACGTAAATGGTGTTATCAGTGACGTAATCAACATAGAAATGTGAACAGTGTGTGGTTCTTCACTGTCCTGCACACACGATGCGGCCCTGATACTGTTTCCCGCCAAATGTATCTCATTGGATGTTTGATTCTGTTGACTGTACCAGTGCATGTGTTTAGCAGAATTTTACATTTTACATTGACTTTCTGACCCTAATCCCAACGAGAAATAAAATATGAACTGTGTGAGTAGTCAACTGTAAGATACATTGCTTAAATATTCAAGATAATTTTGGAAACAGAGACACCATACTAATCAACACTATAGTGATGGCAGCCATGATAAGTCTAGGCTTGCTCAACAATTTATTTGTGAGTGTTTGCTTTATTTTATAAACATTCCGGTCTGAAAACATGCTCTACCATACAATATTCACTTTATAACAAATATACCATAAGCAGCAAAACAGGTATATTGCTGCATTGAAAAGAATATAACCACGTGCAATGCATGAGAAAATGGTGTAACCAACATCCAAACCAGCCACTGAAAATTTCGGATTTTCAAGAGCAATTTTGCCAGTTTTAACCTGCTTTAAAGGCAATCTCTATATAAAGTCACCTGCTTATAAAGGCTAGTAGAATTGTATCCTAATTGCTTTTTATTCACATTACTTGAACCTGTATTTAAATGCCACCTGTCTATAAATGCCACTTTTGCTGGTTCCCTTTGGTGGTCTTTATAGACAAGTTTGATTGTAGGTATTTAAGATCATACTTACCGGACTTGGAATACTGAAGCTGTTGTAACTACCTCCCTCCGGTTTAGCACCAAACAATATATTAGTATTATCTCTCGCTAACAATACAGAAGCATTATTCCCGCAATCCCCATTACTTATCAGAGCTTGAGGCCGTGTTAAATTTTTGTTTGAATTTTTAAATTTCAGCCTCATGACAAATGATTTTCCATATTCAGCATTGGATAACTGTGGAACCCGTAGGTAACTTGTACCGGCAAATTTAGCCACGCCTTTATCGACGGAAACGTTCTGGTTAACGATATACACAGGATTTTCCTGGTCCTCTTCTATAGCGTAAGCGAAGTTCAACTTTACTCTAGACTTACAACCTGAAAAAGAAAACCGGGACCCACTTGTTAAAAACTCTGGTGCAAGTTTCACAATTATTTCTTTACTTAAATCTTTCAAAATTTGGCACTTAAAACTGCATGCAAGTTTAGGTGTCATACGCTTAAAGTGATTTCCAGAATGAAACCTTCCTTAAATTTCTAGATAGCTGGCCCAGTCTTAAGGAGGGGGGTCAAATTAGGCATCAGCAGAGGAAGGAATTTAGTAATAGTTCCACATATAAAGCTGAATTTGAACTTCAGTATCACTAGATATGTAACTTAAGTTAAGAAAAATCATTTTGCTTTATTTTTAATCATAAGAGAACTCTAGACTTGCAACTTGCACAAAAAGAAAACCAGAATGCAGTTGTTGGTTAATGAAAAGCTGCGTGTTTAATCATCTCCAATCTCTACGTGTATGGTTCTTTCCATCATGTAAAAATTGACCTTTTCGATACAAGTTAAAAATAGATTCGAATCACACTCTGACAGAGCAAAGTGCTAGCAAGTGTCTCAATTCACTTACCGAAGACCGGTTCATTTCTTTCCCGAAAATTTATCTCTTCGATACAAGTGAATTGTCTCGAATTCCAGTCGATCGCTAAATCCCCTAGAGCTAGCAAGTGTACCAGTTTGCTTACCGAATGTTGATGGTTTTCTCAGAACACTACGGTTCCTTCCACGATCCAAAAATTGACGGCTTCGATACAAATCTTGTATGAGGCGTTAAATCATTACCCCACAGGCATTTTGTTTGCCTCATTACTCAGTTGTTTCCAGTTTGATTACAAAAAATCACTGAATACAGTGATTGTCCTGACCATTGTCACAACATGAGTCATAACATATTTGTAATAACAACCGTAGCCATATTGCATTCATGTTTTAATGCAGCCAGTTTGCTCTTATTCAGAAACTTCATTTTTCCCAATTTTTGAGGCTGAAGGTAGTAATTGTTTTAAAATAATATCACAAAATGACTACATTTTCAGTAGAAAAAAAACACCCCACAGTAAATTTTGCAGCACCTAAAATCGCCTGAATTCGAATCCCACTCTGCTAGATTCTAGTGTAGCCAACAAGCCTACCGAGCGCCGATGGTTTTTTCCGGACACTCTAGATTTACCATTCCAGAATAGACAGCCCCGTTTTGACTGGGACGTAAATAAAAATTACAGCATTCAGTGTCAGTCAACTCGCACCAATTTCAGTGAACAAAATTGTAAGAATATATTTCTGAATATATAATTACCATCCGATTTGTTGTATCTTGACATGGTTGTACACTGACAGTCCGTAGGGTTGTAGTGAGTAGCTGGGGCACAGGGCATCTTGACCCAGCCCAGGTTCTCTACATATTGCTCAAACAGATGGGGGTTGTCGAATACTGGCTTTTTGTCACAACCTAAAATAAAAGAATAAAACATTTAAAAAGAGATTAAAACAAAATAAACAAAAGGTGAAACATGATTGGTATATGTTCATTTTTGGCACGACAGTGTCGTTCTTGACACAGTCGTCGTTTTCAGCAGTTGTATGTAAATAAATAGAAATTCTTTATTGTTGAATGCTTCCTTATGTTTGTCTTTTGGGAACTTAAAATAAACGAGATCCCGTGTCACGGAAGGCGTGACATGACAAAACAACCCTGCTGTATAATGCCATCAGAGCAACGCAAACGAAATATTCTTGACTGGGACGCTAGACACAATAACTCAACTTATTACAGCAGTTACCCCTCTTTGTTAACTTCATTGCTTTCATCTTTACCAGTTACTTATATAATTTCCAACTAAAATTTTAAAATAAAAAGCATATCTATTGCACTTGGCAGCAACCAGCTTAGCTAAAAATAAGAGCGCTACACGTAAATGAAAGTAACGGTCAGAATTATATTTTAAATAAATGCTTTTCAATGCTTTTCGAACTAACAGCGATAATTGCTTCTTTAATACTTTTTTGTGGACCACTGTAGCAACATGTGCATAAAATATTAGTAAAATAGGACTAATCTTGATTTGTTTCAATTTATGGACGACTGGGTGCAAGAGACACATCAAGACTAAACAACATCAGCTGTGAGATTAGTGGAAAAAGTTAATCTGGTTCGCACACATACTGAGGGAGAGGGAACAAATGATTGCAAGACAGCACTAGGGTGGCAACCGGAAAGAAAAAATAGGAAAGGTACACGGAGGAGGACAACGGAAAAGGAAAAACGGAAAAGCTGGATGGAATAGCTGGAACACAGCCAAAGCAGCAGCGAAAAACAGACAGAAATTGAGTGATAACGTTGCGGCCTTGTATGCCTCAAGGTAAGGTTGAGTGCAATCGTACTCTACCGAAAATTTACTTCAGTATGTAAAATTCGAGTTGGATTTGAATATGAATCTTTTAATGTGTCATTTTCTTGTTTGCGTTTGCTTTTGCAAAATACAGTCATGGTTTTCGTTTTCATGTTTCTATTAACAGTACCGAAGCAAAAGTCTTTCAAGTTACGCAATTTTTCAATTGCATTCTGTGTCAAACCATACAGTAGATTGTATGTCATTGTTTTGACTATTTTGATATTGTAAAATTTACAGATATGAAAAACATAAGATTTTGAAGTTTTTAAATTTGTCTTTTCTCATGTTTCTTCTGCAGTGCAGGCTCATAAAACGAAATTCTAATTCTATATTTAATTGCTGGTATACAAACGAAATGGAAATTGTCTTATTTAAAAATGCGAAAGAATGACCATCTGCTCAGCACCACTTTTGAATTACAAAATTCAAAATATAAATGAAAAGTGACAAAGTATTTTGTCAAAATTGTTTTAATTTTGTAATTTTGTAAAGTTGTTTGAAAAAAAGTGTCATTCTTTGATGAAATAGAAAAAATGACAATAAATAATGAAGAAATTATATTATTTTGTATATCATCTCCGGCGACTATAACTACATGTATACACGAACATAATTTTATTTGCAATAGGTTTATATCAAAAGATTATGTCAATTTTATTCATAGAATTGTAATACATTGTATTTAAGTTTTTTTTTAGCATTTGAAGGTTAGACTATATCTTTACTTAATTATTTTGAAAAACAATTTTCTGGAAAATCATTGAAAGTTTAAATTCAAATATCGCATAGGTTTATGTAAAAATCACTATGTCATTTTTTTTGCTTTTGCAAACATCTCCGATATTTTATAACTAAAAATTATATTAATATAAATAAGTAAATAAATAATTTTGAACTGAAAACAATTAAATTAAGAATAAGAAAACGGTAAAAACATTAACCATTCGGCAGTAAAAGAGAAAGTGGTTAAAACATTTCAAGAACATCTAATTATGGCAAAGCTAAATTCGTCATTTATAGATTTCTTATGTTCACATTGCTATAAATGCCACACAGGTGTTGTAAAAGGGACAAAACATTAGAGACTTCTTCCACAGATAAATGTACAACCATCAAACCAGCTAATTATAATGTGTAACATGTATTACACATTTTTTACTGGAATAGGTACAAGATTTGGCCATTTGACCTTAGCTTGTTCTCATTAATTTAGAGTGATTTTATAGGTATGGAACTAAGGCCAAACCAAGAAAAAGTGCGTTTCCAAACCGACCCTTTTTAAATATAGCCTTCAATTTCCCGTCAACATGCCTTGTCTTTTTCTGTTCTATAGTTTGTCCTCATAATTTGAATTGAGAATGATTTAAGTTGTAACATAAATAAGGCCAAACAAAAAAAAAGGTGTGATTCCTGTTACACGGCTGGCTTTTTTGTTTTTAGTAATTCCGATCCCATAGTTGTTACCATTAATATTTTTAGATTTCATAGATTTGCCTTCTGTTTGAATAAAAAGCGCGCAGCAACTGAATAAGTGAAAGATCTTGAAGTAACATACACCAGTTTTCTTCTTAATATTTCCTCTCAGTTTGCAAAATATTTGCATTCCCAATGGCCAAGAACATTTTTATGAAAAAAATAATATACCAGCTGACCCCCTTTCTTGTGAGAGAAACCTGAAACATATATATTTTTTGTTTGGTCTAGGTATTCGATGACGATTTTTTTCTCAGCTAACCTTTGTAGAATTAGGACAGTTAATTGACATGTGTTTTTGTTTATAGTCATTCATACAATGACAATAAAATTTGCTTTGGAATTTAATTGACCTGAAAAAGGGTCATGCACTCTAAGTATGAATTATATTATAGGACAAACATTAATTAAATAAAGTTATCAATTTCCATAGTTGACCCAATTAGCTATTTTTAATTTTTCGCTTGAAATAAATAAGACTTAAAATTTCAGATATCACTTCGAATTCTTCGCCTGACGCTTGGTATTTATTAAGAGATCAGATTATCGACTGGTTCACCTAGTGTCAAGATAATGCGACTGAGGGAGTGGTATATGTGTCTGTGGCATACTGACTCTGTGAGCTACCACCTCAAAGTCTTCATGAATGCATGCTAATACATAGCGGACTATAAAATCACACTCCCACATACTAGTATCACACATGAACTTGTTCTTAGATTGAGTTTTAGAGATTAATTAACCTGCTCTCGACGCGAATTGAGGAAAAATTGCTGATGCGACATAAAACAACATTACAACCAACCAGGCTTACAATACTACCGAAGTTGCATTTTATCACTATGAGGCATGTGCATGGCCACTTGCTATATAATGCATCTACTAGCTATATAGTATATCATTGTGGCTGAACAGATGCACAGTACAGACCTATTAATTGTAGTATCATACTGCTCTTTGACTCAAGAGATTTTCACTTATATCTAAATTAAATTTGGAATGTGTGATTAGGAAAGTGGAGCTATCCGGAGTGCAAGAGAACTGACAAACTTTGTTACACTAGGATATGTCCCATGAAGGGATTCGAACCTAGGCAGTGAGAGGCATCCTGATCCATACGCGCTCTGTTTATATCACTCGGCCACAGAAAACCCTCGACATGGATCGCAAAAATTCTACTTTGATATGTACTATTTCTTAGACATCGCCAAAACTACAGAAACCCGTTTTTAAGACACCAAAAACTAGTGAAATCTGATTATTCTGTTCTTCCTTTGTACCATCGATATTTAAACAAATAAAAATTTACTGAAGATATTTGAGGACAATTATTACAGAACAATGAATATAAAATTCTCTTTAACGTCAGAAACAAACGGAAACTAGTATTTCTTCATTTTACGTTTTATTATTGAAACTTTACCGATCCAGATGTCATGTATCAATAAAATGACTTTGTTTAAAATAGAACATCTTAAAAACAGCAATAAAGTTTGTTGACAGAAATGGTAAAAATGACGAAAAACAAAAACTACAAACAGTACAGGCCTGTCGAAATTTTACCACTAAGCTGTCGAATTTGTGTCAAATCGACGGTTCATCTCGACACCTCGTTATCTCGATAGATATTCGACAGCTGCTATCTATCCGTCGACAGTTTTTCGATCACTTGCTATTCATATCTCTGCCACTCGACAGTTGTGCTTGGGATTTTTCCGTCAGCTCGGTGTTAAACTTTCAACAGGTCTTACTGTATTGGGACGACGGATGATAAAATCAACAACAAACGTACTAATCCATGCCCGACTCACGATCCAGAAGCAAAGTTAAAACATTGTAACTGACAAGTCAGGTTAGACACGTGAACTTCCACAAAGGAAGTGAGGTCGGGTGCTCCGGAAGGGTAAGCACCTCCTGTTTAGCTAGCTACACCCGCCATTTGTGTAATCAAAATTATGTGAAAGGAACATAGAACTATGGGACGTCAAATATATCCAGGGCATAGATGATTATATAGACTTTGGAAAACAAGAAAAGAAGCACACATTGGGTGGGTATTGCTTAAGACGATTGTCCGAGTTTGACGTCTTCATATGGCCTATCAGCCAATGTGCAAATAGGAAGAAAAATATGGAACACTTCACGAATTTGCGTGCCATCCTTGCGCAGGGGCCATGCCTTATCTTCTCCGTATTTTTTCCAATTTATATTTATGTACCGCTGCATCCGAAACGAGAACAAAGGCTGTTTTGACAACTGATTATAAAACTCACAATATTGGACGAGCATGGGAACTAATGACAAAATAACGACCATTGGAAACGCATAGTGTCCAAACCATTATTATTCCATTAATATACTAATAACAATTTATTTATTTACTTTTTTAAATTTAGGTAGATCAATCATTGCAGGATATGGTTTAACTGCGGCCAAACTAATACATATTTTCGGTTACCGTCTTGATGGTCTGATGTTGACTATTTTTATGCTTTGTACTTCTAACCTGTGGATTGTTTGTATTTTAACCATCTAAGTGTGTTTGGGTATTATAATGGATATTGATGCTCTCAATACATCGTCATTTTGTATTTTTCTTTATATTTATATTTTGCCTTTTTTTAAATAAAAAAGCATGATATAATTTGGTTGCTAAGGTTACCATAAACTAACTGGGACATGACATGTGATGGCTAAATGTTGTCCATTGGCGTCAGTGACCGAGTTGTCATGTTCTACTTTTGAATGTATTATTTCATAAAAATTCAAACGTAGCACATGACAGAGTAATTACGAATCAAAGCGCCTTACATTGCCTATGGTCGAAGATCATAGTGTGAGAAAGCTTGTAGTTTGCTTGCTAGATTAGGGGGGGGGGATATCCTGTGTCCCCAAGATTTCTCTACATACCGCCCAAGACTTGACCGCTTTAATATTATAAGAGCATAACTCCACTCCAATGTACTGCCCAAATATGCGTTTTAGCAATTGAAAGACAAATAATATTTAAATGTCTTTTTAGATTTCTAAATTTCTAGTTCGCTTGCTGGATTGGGGGATCTCTGTGTCCCCAAGATTCCTCTAGATACCGCCCAAGACTTGACCGCTTTGATGCTATAAGGACTATAAGGACCATTACGACACTGACTCCAATGTACTGCCCAAATATGCGTTTTAGCAATTAAAAGACAAATAATATTTAAATATCTTTTTATATTTTTTAATTATTATCGTTTTTAATTGTTTTGTTTTGATTCATTTTAACTAGAATAAGTGTTTGTTGTCACGTATTTAGTGCTTAAGTTTGTTTGTTATTCGGATGCTTTCAAAATTTTGTTTCAATTTTCAATATTTTGATTGACAGATTGTTTACATTACTTTAAAACAATGAATCTTAAAGACGCAGATATACAGTATAGACCTGTCGAAAGTTTAAAACTAAGCTATCGGAAATGAGGTGTATTCCTGTTAGAAAATGATTCGAAGCTCCGCTGCCCTGGATAGTCATGGAGAGATAGAGGCCAAAAAGCTGTCCCGAGTGACCATAAACGGTCTGGACATATAGTGTAAAACCAAATCGGCAGCCCATTTTTGCCCCTCGTAACCTGTATCTCGGTAGCTGTTCCCGTGGGGGGGAGAGAGAGAGAGAGAGAGAGAGAGAGAGAGGAGAGAGAGAGAGAGAGAGAGAGAGAGAGAGAGAGAGAGAGAGAGCTGCTGTCGAAAAAATGCATAGGTGCATCTAACAAGTGAATAAGATGAGTGACAAATTCGTAAAATTCGGCACTAATTCGTTAGCTTAGTGTTAAACTTTCGCCAGGTCTGTACTGTTGATTATAATCATATTAGAAGTGCCTTTAACATTTAGTATTTCTTTAACAAATATAAGTTCTATTGTTTAATTAATCGTGTTTGTTACACTATAAATTATTAATTTTGTTGGGGGACAAAAATATAAATTACAAATGTATTTATTTCGTTGGGGGTGGTCTTAATTTTATTACCGAAAAGTACAAGTAGCTTGGTTAGGCCAAAGATTTCAACGCCAAAACACACATAAGTAAACAATCGTATCGATTCATTGTCATAATAGAACAAAACAATTTGAAGTTGATTACAGGTGGTTGGCAATAGCAACGGCAACCACGACCGCGAAACAACACACGATATAAATACATGTAAGCAAACAAAACAAGATCTGAGAAACAAGAGAATGATATAGATTCATTGTCATAATAGAACAAAGCCATTTGCAGTTGAAAACATGCAATTGGCAATAACCACGACAACCACGACCTCGAAACAACACACTATATATGAATACATGTAAGCAAACAAAACAAAAAGAGAGAAACAAGAGACAATGCAAACAAAAAAAAACGACTAGAAGAAGCTGTTTAGGCAGGAAATGGCAAACACAAACATATTTCCTGCATTACTGCAATGGTTTTGTCTATTTATCAAACAAAAGTTTCTGGGCTGCTGTTCCAGACACCAGACATAGCCTAGTATCCAGCCAGTTGGCGACTAATTTCAAATCACATCTAAATGTTTTTGGTCGAGTGAAATATCGCGGAGATGAGCAAGTATCCATCGAGCATAGTGGATAAAGAACCAAGTGTATGCGAACACGTGCTTCTAGTGACTCAGAACACGATTTTGTCGCTGGTCCCTTAGTTGATTATTATGAATCATTGTTGTTTTTTGTGTTTCATGATCGAAAATACTTTCAGCTCGATCCTCTAGCCCTTATATGTCTTATTCCTTTTAAGCATAGTGGTGGTGGTGGTGTTTTAGTTAAGGTGGTAATGGTGATATAGGTGTAGCTGATGATACTGAAGGGCATTATGGTATCGTGCTTTAAAAGTTTTCTTTATGTGGCGGAAGGCAGCGATTTCGCCGCATAATAGCGTTGAAATCCCTCGCCCGCATAGGTGTGGTTGAACACGTTTATGCGACAACACTGCTATGTGGCGTTACACAGCATGGCATAAATAGGCATTTTTTATTTTTTAGAATTTTTGTATGTCTTAATTTTGTGTAAGTTCATGTTATCAATATATTGTTAAATTCTGAAAAAATCTTGTATATTTGAATATCATCTAACACGTAACACCACTTTTCTGTGTGTTCCGATCAGGTCGAATTGACCACTGCGGTAACTCATAAGAAGAGTGCTCGTTCCGTATGTTTGAGGTCATGGGTTCGAACCCTGGTCACGTCTACATAAAACTTCAAACTATGTAATGACTTTCATAACAGTCAAAGGATCCTTCTGAAGAAGACCTTAAAAACCGATGTCCCGTATCGTGACACGCGTGGCTTATAAAAGAACACTCCAACACTCCTTGCACATCGCCCTGAGCACACTGCAAAGGTCGAGGTTTCTGACACTCCCCTATAACTGGTGATGTCGCGATATAAGTGAAATATTCTTGACTGACACCTTAAACATCAATCAATCAATCAATCAATCAATCAATCAATCAATCAATCAATCAATCAATCAATCAATCAATCAATCAATCAATCAATCAATCAATCAATCAAACAAACAATCAATCAATCAATCAATCAATCAATCAATCAATCAATCAATCCTATGGTCTCTACTATTAGATGATACTGTAAATGATTACCTGGCATTCCTTTCTTGGCGTTGTTATAGCCCTTCGGACGGGGCGGACATTCGTCGCTACAACTGCTATCTGGCATACATCCTTGACCTGGCTGAAATGACGTTTTCACTGGACAACACATAGGATAAGACTGACCACCGTCACACTGATAATAGGACCGGCAGTTTTGATTTAATTCGTGATGTTGAAGGCCAAGGTCCAGACATTTTTCTGAAAGAAATAGATTTTTATTGAATATTTGATGTAAGCCACATAAAAGAAAATATTTTTATCAAAAGTTCAAAATTTGCCACAATAAGTAATTCAATTCCATTTTAAAAAAAAAAATCTGATAAAAGGCAATTTAAATATTTAAATACTAAAGTTTTTGATATTTTTGTGTTTTTTTACCATTTTTTTTTTAAATTTCGATTTTTAATACAAAATATTTTATTTATAAAGCATGGTTTTTATTTTGTTTTTTGAAAAACTTATTGTGGCTCACAACAAAATCAACAAAAATATATTTCTCACTAAGGATTTCAAAGAAAACGATAATTCTAATTCTTAATATAACTTGAACGTCTTATTCTGGAGCAGCAATGTACATCTATGACTCGGTACTTGAAAAAGACCCCAATTCGCGTGTTTTTGGATGGAAAGAATGTTTTGTTACCTGTCAGTCATATTTGTTATATTTTTGTAAAAAAAAAAAAAAAAAATATAACATGACAGTTTTTCAAGAATCAAAAACTACTACACATAATCACTATGGGATAATGACAAATAAACCATCTCCAATTATTTGACCAATACTGTTATCGAACACAACCCGGTTGTTCAAAACTCTTTTAGCATAACCAGTTTGGTTAGTCGATTTTTTATTTTTTTATTTTTTATTTTTTTTTGTGGTTAAGAGGAATTGAATCCAAAAACGAATAGTGCTACAAAATTACAACATGTTTAGTAATAATTACGCATTATTTCTGCAAATTCTGCTAAAACGTTGCTGCGCACAATTGTAATTGTTAAATAATGAAAGTCAAAACTGTATTTTAATATCAAATATTTGTATCAATAAAATTGTATATAATTTTTATTCCATTTTGAATTTTTACTAACCATTTCGGTAAACTTACGGAGCTTTGAACAACTGGTTCAAGATTGTAAAATGTGTCCTTTAGACACAAAATACCAGGCTAATATTGTATACTCTATCGACACGCCATTTGAAATGAAAACGAGATTGTGAAAGATGGTGCGTCAACTTTAGGAGGGACTGTAGAAGAACAAGAATGAACTACTGTTTACAACTATTTTAATATAATTTCTTTACTCTATTGATTTGGATATTACATATAAACCATTTTGCCATTTTATAGTCACAAATACTGAACATAAGTAGGATTCTATACAACAAGTAAATAGAAATATAAACAACCAGAAAAAAGTTGTTAAAAATTAACATTTCGCTACATTTATCGAGATATGGTCTCTCATCTCAACAAGCCATCTAAAAGTCCAGGCCACCCAATAACAAAACATACAACGGTAAGTTACATATAGCTGAAATGAATAAATAAACATTCTTCTGATACTTGATCACACAGTCAACAAACGACCTTGACCTCTTCTAGGTTGACCTTTACCTTTACTTTTATATTAAAACTATGAAATGACCCTGGAAAGATTCCCATTTGTCCCTTCCATTGAATTTTAATTTCGACTTAAACTGCCTAAAATGATGGAATTGTGCCTTTTTCAACATTTCTGTAAAGACAAATTTTCTCGGAAAAAAGACAATTAAATGGATGGGAGGGGGGGTGGTTACAAAAGATGTCTTACCTAAAGACTTTTAGCACATGCTTAAAGTCGTAAGCAAGCTTATTACAATAATTAAACACAAATCTACCTGTTTGATACCAGCCCTATATTAGACGACCTCCCGATAGGGTTAAAGGTCAAAGGTCAAGGGAAGAGGTCAAGGTCGTTGGTAATATCATTCACACTTTCAAAGTTAATTTTTTATATAATTAACTAGGGAGATCAAACTTCATTTTGTTATTATGAAACTTCTCTTGAAACAACGATGTAATTCATTCACCAAGTGCAACAAATACAGAACGTCAAGTTTGACCTGGCCGTTTGACCTTTAATTTGAAAATTAGACTGGGTTAATAGACTGTGCAATTTAGGTCATACAGCATGTTTCATAACTATAAACACCATGTACCCATCAGAACTATCATCTTTTCTTAAAGATACACTTTAAATAGCCCCTAAATTACACAATGGATATGTCTATTTAAATATTTAAAGTTAAGGTTGAACGGTCAGGTCAAACTTGACGCACAATACTAATAAAATGCGTACGCAATAGTTCAACAACTCTATCATTGTCACACACATAAAATTTTAAAATTAATTTTATTGAATTATCATAAATGACGTAAATTAATTTCAAAATTGAAATAAAATTAAGCATTTATTTTTATTTAATTTTGATAGTCTACTTTAAGATATAACAAGCTTAGAATTTAATTTGAAAAACAAAACTGAACGCCCTGAATATATGCTCATTTGCAAGTAGGCTAGCTGTCAAATAGTTTATACTATTGAACAAAGAGATTTCTTTAAACATCAGTTGTGGGGAGGTTGTCAAGTTCAATTCTTTCCCTTAACGTTGCATTGTGCAGCTTGAAGTTGGACACATTTTAGATAAAAGATAAATGAAATTGCACAAAAAATGATGTGTTTCGAAAGAGTACAAATATGACCAAACGCGTCTGTAGAGGCCACCGAAGAGAAGCAATAAAAGTGGTCTTAATGGGCAGGTGGTCCTTATACACAGATTCAAATAATATGAATTTAAAATTGAGATATAATTGCTTGGCCTTTAAAAGCAATCGGCTTGGTGACTGTATAGTCATAAGACATTGATAAAATTAAATTGACAATGAAGGCATTCAAAGTGGTTTGATTACAGACATGTTAAACATTGATACCTTTACAAAGATAAGATCAATTTTACAATTTCTTATGTTCACCAGGTGCTGGTATTTCAGAATTTCAGAAACCGTTTTTTCTATATATATATATTTGAAATGATTGCTAGACTTTCTGCTAATTGTTTATTTTTAATATTTTAATTTTCTATATAAAACGAATATGTGAAGGGAAAATAGATATAAATAAATAAAAATTGTTTAAGAAAATATCCACAAATTTATAATTTTCAAATTTTCAAAATGTTTATCTAGAATTTGTTATGCACAGACAGCAGTCATCCTCCTCGCTATTGATTTCACTACCAATTCACTCTCGCCACAATGCTTTTTCACCACCTTTTCACCCTCTAATCACCCTCACTGCTACCACCCATCTCTTCACTGCTGTCTTCACCGCTGTCCGTATAAATAATGGACAAACGCTTCCACGTGTCATGTTTGTGCTTATGTGAGTAATATTTCGCGAGTATGTGCCAGAAAACAGATCCCATATCAACCCTACCATTTGGACATCGGACCTTGAACGATGGTTGGCATGACAACGAGTCTTGGTCCCAGTAATTTCCCCATGGACACTCTTGGTACACGGCTTTCTTTAGTCCGCCGGAACTGAAGTAACATTGTACAAACTTTGCACAGTCGGAAGGGTGTTTGTTGAAACCAGCGCCATTCCTCATTTTACATCCGTCGCATGGATCTGAAAAATAAAAAAAAAACAATACAAAAAGTTTTTCTTGGTACAGTCGGAAGGGTGTTTATTGTAACCAGCATGGATCTAAATAAGAAAAACAGCAAAACAAGTTAGGTACGGTCGGGTGTGTGTTTATTAAAACCAGCACCATTCCTCATTTTGCATCCGTCACATGCAACTAAAGAAAAAAGCAAAACAAATTATATTTTTCTTGGTACAGCTGGAAGGGTGTTTATTGAAACCAGCATGGATCTAAATAAGAAAAACAGCAAAACAAGTTAGGTACGGTCGGGTGTGTGTTTATTAAAACCAGCGCCATTCCTCATTTTGCATCCTTCACATGCAACTAAATAAGAAAAAAGGAAAACAAATTATATTTTTCTTGGTACAGCTGCAAGGGTGTTTATTGAAACCAGCATGGATATAAATAAGAAAAAAAGCAAAACAAATTATAAATTTTTATTGGTACGGTCGGATGTGTGTTTATTAAAACCAGAGCCATTACTCATTTTGCACTTGTCACATGGATCTAAATAAGAAAAAGGCAAAAGTTTTTTTCCTTTGGTACAGTTGGAAGGGAGCACTTTTTCATATTTTACATCCGTCACATGGATCTAGACAAAAAATATCAAGCACATTATAAGCATTTCATTATATGGAATATGGGAATTCGCAGTTGACAAGAGGTTATATTAACTAATGTAGATTTCTGTACGATAGTGACACAGAAAGGGTAAAAAAACAACCACACAAATATTTAATTATTAACCTATTAATGCGTTTTGGCACCTGTAGTTCATGTATCTGGTAACTCCCTAATTGTCTTTTCTTGTTTCAGTATATTTTCTTTTCGCAAAAAACCAAAGCCAAATATAAGGTATGTCATAAAAATAATACGTCGTCATAGAATGACTTATATCTAGACGTCGCCAGCTATAGGAAAAGGTGCAGAAATTTTGTCTGTGCGTTGCGCTGATGGCATTATACAGCATGGTTCTTTATCGTGCCAGGCCTACCGTGACACGGGACCTCGTTCCTTTTAAATTCCCATCCGAAAGAATCGCGACTTTCATTTTGTAATGCCGAGTGCTTGGCGCAAGAACAGTTACTACCCATTTTTAAGTCTTGGGTCAGGCTCGGTCGGGGTTCAAATCCACGGCCTCCCACTTACGGAGCGAACACTCTACCAACTGACCACATTGATTGCCTGAAAAAAAATGGCGAATCGACTTTAAGACATTTACATGTCCATTTTGTGGTTATACAGTCGAACCTGGTTTGAAGGCCACCTTTATATAAGTGGCATCTTGTGCATGTTTTACAGATCAGTAAAATTTTATCCCAATTGCTCTTCAGTCATAATTTTTTAACCTGTACATAAGGGGCACCTGTCGATAACGACTACTGTTACTGATTTTGTGGTGGCATTTATAAACAGGCTTGACTGTAATACTACCAAACAAACTTCGACCATCAACAAGAGGTCATTAAATAACTAAAATACGTATAGAAAAAGTAAAAATAATATTACACACTTTTTGGCTTTTTCGTGGTTGTTGTAGTGGGCGTGGTCGTCGTTGTTGTGGGCGTGGTCGTAGTTGTGGTTGGAGCCGGGGTCGTGGTTGTTGTTGTTGTGGTGGTGGTAGTAGTAGTGGTAGTTGTAGTCGGACAAACTTGTAAAACTAATCTCTCTATTGTTGCTTTTAATTGGTCAAACGAGCTTACAGACAAAACCTTTTCTAAATCTGAAGCAATGGCATCCAATTCTGATTTTTCAATAAGCTGGGACACGCCCACCGCAAACATAGTGATACCCTCACTTTTAGCCAGAATAGCCTGTTTAGATGTTTCCTGTGGATCCTTAGACAGACCATCTGTAATTACTATTCCCACTTTTGGAACGTCAGCACGATTTTGTTTCCTGAAGATATCACGCATGACTTTAATACCTGGTAAAAAAAACAAAAATAAATTCATGTATGTTGTAAAATATACAGTGATAAATACACGTCTTTTGAAACTGGACGATTTTAAGGTATATGCATTGTATTTACATTAAATAAGAGCTAAATGGGAGGTGCTTACTCTTCATGAGCACACAGTCTCACTTCCTTGGTGGAAGTTCGTGTGTTTAACGTAATTTGCCAGCTTCACCGTATTTGCTTTGTTTTGAGATTGTGGTTTGGAGATGGACTGGTATGTTCTGCATTTCAAAACCTTCGATCACTTTTAAGCATGTACATGTACTACAGTGCTTACGGCAGTAGCGGATCTCAGTCAGTAGCGGATCATTTTTTAAAATAAAGTTGATTTTGTCCCTATCATTACGAGAAACCAATAAAATTCGGATATATTTCTGTAATACTGATAAATTTACTTCATTCTACATATCATTTATGTTAATAAACGTCCTATTATTTTAATTCTTGGCTTTTTCATGCGAATTTTATAAGCGTCTCAACGACACAGATGTGTTTTCCAAACACTTACTTTCGATTCGGACGACGTGTTCAATACTTTCAAAGGTAATTTGAAATGATTGCAATAGCTATTTACAACCGTTAATATATCTTCTTTCAAGACATAAACGTTTATTGAGCTTTACAGTTCTTGACAATAAAAAATAAACCCGTTTTCCGAAGGGTGCAAGTACGGCAATAACGGATCAGCTGAGCACTGTAAACAGGGGGCCTCTCAAAAGGCTAATGAAAATGGGGATTCGTAATATTTCTTAAGAAAAAAATAAATTTTGCGCCTGATGTATATGTTGTAGTAAATTGTAAATAAACAATGCAGAGACCATTGGAGAACCAGTGCCTAGCTTCCCTCCTTTACCCCATGAGAAAGATGGATCCATTGTCATGCTATGCCGCTATCTTATTTATCATGATAATACCAGATCAATGGGCGTTTTAAAGAAACCATAATTATCATGCTTGAAGGATAATCAATATAAGATTTGAATATATTGAATTAATACATTAATTTATATCCAACCCTATATATTCTTTATACTTTTTATAACTAAGACCATAAAAGTTTTATTCCATTCTATATTTTTGTCTGGTAACAATTTTGGACATATGATGCACATTGTACACTCCCAATATGTATCGTTGTTTGTATACACTGTTCTTGTTAAAATAAAATCTTCATGGACAACAGTATGTCATAAAACATAAGGCACAATATTATTTTATTTTCTTCACCAATCTTTGCTTTTATATTTCAGTATTCAAGACAATGTTAATCGACTTACTTTATTATTACATTTATATCAGAAACCTGTTGATGATTTGTTTTTTTATGTATTTAAATCATGTTATTTGTTGATATATTACGGTTAAATTTTTTTATATTGTTTCATAATTTGTATGTTTTGCAATTGAATGATGAAAACTCAAACTAATCGTGTTTTGAGTTGATTCCCTATCGTTTTCTTGACACTAGGTGGCGTGATCCGCTACTCACAAATTGATTCGTTACTGACGTAAATACATGGGATACAAAACGGGTGGATTGCCCATACTTATAGTCGGACGATTTTTATCATCTAATGATAATTTGAAACAGTGGGGAAATGTCAATTGCTAGTACCAAAAAATTACAATCGGCTGCGATGTTTTTTTCGGGGAGCAGTGAATATTGCACTAATGATCCGCTACTGCCGTAATCACTGTATATAATCTGCGAATGTCATAAAGTGTTTCTGTAGAAAAGAAAATGATGGCGCTATGGAGATTGTACATGGAAAAAATGGCGATGTTTAAACCAGAAGTGATGTCATTGGTGACGTTTTTCGTCAAATGGGAAAAAGATCCGACATCTGCTCGGTTTTTCAACATCTTAAATACCCATATCGCCAACGTTTTACCCTGTGTAGATTTATTCTGGGCTAATTATGGATGTGCATACAGATATCCTGTTACGACTAGGTGCAAGTAAGTGAAAAATATCAATCTTTATTTTAGTTTATTTGGTTTTCTATGAAAATAAATAGTGTTTCGCTGTCACAAACAAAGTGATTCTAATAGTAGTTTTATTTTACCAAAAGGAATTGATTAAAGAGCTAAAACGATATATTTTGTCATATCTCTCAGTCTTCTTTGTGAAAAATTCAAGTATATCATTGCAGGTCGTCAAGCACAAAAAGTGACCAAAAGTGTAAAGAAAAAATACATGGCCTCCGAACACACCTTCGGCCATGCTGTTCCAACATACGATATGTTCACTCAAGCAAAGACTAAAAGCAACTGGTTAAAAACGCAGTATATATAACTTAATGTCTATATACAAAGAAGCTATTTCAGATACTGAAATAATTGAAATTTCAGAAAGTATCTTAGCAGCTAATTAAGATATCGAACAAATATGTGAAAATAAAAAAAGCTAAGAAGCTAAAGGATCTATCAATAAAATAGGAATGCTTGACGCAATGTGAGTGTCCTTAAAAATTGAAAGATAAAATTATAATATTGAAAACTCCTTTCTTACCCAAATCTGTTCTAGTTCCATCTCTAGGGTGTCTTAAAGCGAGAATTTTAGTTTTTAGTTTCTTTTTGTTGGCGCTGAGAGGTAGTGATGCGGCCACTGTGCTACTATATAAAACCACACCAAATCTCTGCTGGTCGTGGGATAGAGTAAGAGCGTCAAGTAAATTTACTAGTGACCGCTTTAACGTCATAAAATCCTTAGAGTTAATACTATCTGACCCGTCCACTACGACCACCATGTCCAGTAAATCTTTACATGCTGTAAAACAAAGAAAACAAGAACACTTGTAATATATCAATATTTGAATCCAAGTAAAACTAGAACTGTCTCTTGAGAGCCAAATACCCCCCCCCCCCCCCCCGTCTCCAACATCCAAAGTTTTCCTGCGACCTTGACCTTTATTGCCTTGCAATTGGTTCAAGATCATGACACACCTTTGTACCTATGAAGTTTCATGAGAGACCTCCAAAGCATTGATGAGATATGGCCCGGACACAATTTTATACGGACAGACGGACAGATAGACAGACGACGGACAGACAGACATGGTGATTCCTATATACCCCTCTTAAGCTAATTTGCGCGGGGGGTATAAACATTAGCTTGAGCAATATGTCAAATGATAAAAAATAAAAAGGAAAAAATATAAAGAACAATAAAAGCTGCAATTGTAACCACCTCTGTATATATATATATATATACAATCTGTCTATACATTAAAACCAAGCCCCTGTTTTACAATCATTCATTAACCAAGATTTTCCTTAACTTCAATTTGACAAAATTTACCATCTTTATAATTTTGTCAGTAATTAAGACATTAATTTAAGATGTCTTTATGAAGATCACTTTAAAACTTAAAACATTTGTTTTTCATTTTATTAATCTTCAATTAAGTACAAAAAAAAATGATTACCGAAATTAGCAAAATTTAAATTAAGGGGAATCTTAGTTGAGAGATTATTGTGAAACCGATACCGGTCATATGACCACCTCTATGAAAACAGTGAGTTATGGTCCCTTTGTTACATATTTCGTTAAAAATAACATTCATATACCAAAAAAATTCCCATTACACACACACACACACACACACACACACACAGAGATATATATATATATATATATATATATATATATATATATATATATATATATATATATATATATATATATATATATATGACTGTATCTCTCTTCGATGAAACATACTTAAGCAATTGTATTTCAATTTCCGTTGAAAGACAATAGGGTTCATGACCCGTGATGTGTATAATTTTCCCGCAATATTACGTCATGTACCGCACGGAGGGGGGGTGGGGTGAGGGGGGGGGGGTCACGTCACGTGATCACGTTAAATACGCCGATCTCGCATGGCTAAAAACCCTTATCACACGAGCAGATATGGAATAAATAGTGCCAAGGTACAAAATATTTATTAAAAGAAAGAATTGTAAATATAAGAAATGACATTTCTGCTCATGGTATTTCAAGGGGTAATGAAAGATAGTGTGGCGCATGCAAAATTCAAATTGAAGGGCGAATTTGGCACGGGACACACCATCTTTCATTACCCCTTTAAATACCATGAGCAGAAATGTCATTTCTTAATTGAAGTCTACTCGTGAATTAAGACCAGTGTTGTTTAAGACCACTTTGGTTTACATTGTGACAAAAAATATTAATATTAAGACCACCTTCTAATTATGACCAGTCTTTTAATATTTCGTTGACATGTAAATTCGTGGATCAGAGTATCAACAAAACAATAAAAATTGGGACACCGCGAAAATTTAGGATTCCACAGTATTTTTAATCAGAAGTCCATTATAGTATTCATTGAATTTGATTTTAACATAAATAGCCCGATTATCTGCCTCAACGAGGGTGTTTATATTGCTACCATCTTAATATAAAAAATGTCTTACCATAATTAAGGCATATAATTCGGTCTATAACGTAACAAGTTTCCAGGATTAAGAACAAAAATGCAACCGGCGTGCATAGAAACCGCGTTAACTCATGTTACGTGGTCAAGAAAATAATTTCGCACAAGGGTGTTCGATTAGGATTCGAACCTAGACGAAAAAGGTTCTGTTGATCCTTAAGCCGGTTTCCAGACCACTCGGCAACAGGGACAGGTTTTAAGAGACGAGAAACTGGCATCTCTAAGTGAGGTCTAGGGCAAAATAACTAAATTAAGATACATTAAACGTCATGTCGGCAAGCAAACTTTCTCTTCATTTATCACTAGGCGACGGGTAGCACTTTTCATCCGTAACCCGATATTACATTGCAGACCACTCGGCCACAGAGACAGAGAGGCTAAGTGCGCGCGGTCTGGGATAAAAATCGCTAAATTAAGATACATTAATACAACTAGCACGGTATTTACATTAAATAAAATGTATAGATATCCCAATAAAATTAGCAATAAAATATCTTCTTTTTAATTCGTGATTCCATCACGAAGGTTAAAGTCATTAAAATACTATATTTTATATAAAAAACAGTGTCTAAAAATGTCTAAGTAAGTCAAAAAAATTATTTCAGAAAGTAAAGCCAGAGTATGAACTTAATGTCCTTGAACATATTTTTCTTTATGTTCTTTTAATTCGTGATTTCCAAATGAAGGTTAAAGTCATTAAAATATTATATATTATAAAACCAGTATCTCAAAATTTCTAAATATGTCAAAAAATTATTTCAGAAATTCAAATTCAAAGCACAGTAAAATAGGTTAACCCCTGAAACGTTTTTTTCTTTATGTTCTTTTTGATTCATGATTCCAATGAAGGTTAAAGTTGTTAAAATACTATATATTTTAAAAAAGTATCAAAATTTCTAAATATGTCAAAAAATTATTACAGAAATTCAAAGCACAGTAAAAAAGGTAAACCCCTGAAACGTTTTTTTCTTTATGTTCTTTTTGATTCATGATTTCATGATGAAGGTTAGAGTCATCAAAATACCATATTTAAAAAAAGTATCTCAAAATTTCTAAATATGTCAAAAATTATTTCAGAAAGAGGCAGTAAAATCGATTAAGACAGTAAAACATATTTTTATTCTGATAATCGATAATTAAAAGTGCATGTTGGAATGTCCAAAAAATATTTAATTCTGATTTTATTAAAACCCGGAAGGTCGGAAAATAAAATCGTAGACAAAATATCTACAAAACGGTACATTAATAGCTCCTTAATGTAGTAACAGATCGATCAAAATATAGATTTAGACGAACAGGAATTTTTATATTTATTTTAGGCCACAGTCATTTGTATTCTTTTGAGTTTAATATAGTTAGTTGTCAATTAAATCATTAATTAATATAAGAATGCAAATTAAAATCGTGATTAATTAGATTTGGTTTTTGCAGGTGTTCTTTTTCCAAATCAAATAAAATTTGCCACACTGAACTTTAGTCTATATTTGGTCCACATATCTAATGTCTATGTTTTCTCAAGGTCGACCAAAACGTTTTTTTCTTTTTTAATTTTCGAATTCTTAGATTTTTTATTTTATTTTTCGGGGGTTAATTAATCAAGCAGGAGCTTTTGTTGAACCAGAACTATGACCATTAAGGTAAACTAAAATGTCTAAAGATTTCCGATTTAATTGGAGCTGTTCAACTAGCCGGGTGAAAGGGAACAGCAATATTTCTATGTGCATTTTATGGCAATCATTTAGATTGCATAATTATTAAACGTGGTCTTTTTTCTGGATTTCAAACGTCTTAAATAAAAAACAAACATACTAATCCATGTCCGAAATCACGATCCAGAAGCAAGGTAATAACTTCAAAACTACTAAGTTAAACACGTGAACTTCCACCAGGGAAGTGAGGCCGGGTGCTCCGGAAAATAATTCCTAGTCTTTACATTATGTCGCGTGTGTGTTCAAGTTGTTTGGGGAATTAATTTTGAAATATTAAGCCTAGGTGATATTATAATTTTGGACTGGGATATAACTACATTAGATAATCTTATATTCTCCGCATTTATTCTTGTTGTGTATTTACTTCACAAACATATGTTGGTGCTTTTAGGATTTTAAGAATTTGAAATAGTAAGCTTGGTATGCATTGGAAAAGTTCTTTTTTTATCCATACTTTTTTAAAAACTGAAAAGAAATTAAAGATTTTTTAAAAGCTATTTGTATGCACATCAATAAAAGTTCATTTAAATGTTATTGATTTTATTGGAGATGTCAATGTATTTGGTATTATAAATCTCCAGCGTAGAAAAACAAATGTATTGCATGATTTTTTAATTTGTTGTGCATGCTGGCAAAGGATTGACATGGAATTTATATCTTTATATTTATAAATTACGTGAGCACGTAGAAATATATATATATATATATATATATATATATATATATATATATATATATATATATATATATATATATATATATATATATATATATATATCAGGAACAAAACGGTTACCTATAATAAATCATGATGTTCTGTTCTTTTAAATCGCAAAATGCAATTAATGTTTTCCTAGTCGTAGGATTTTACTACTAATTCTAACATGACCTGCGTTTTCCTTCATATGAAACATGAAGTGAGCCATCAGTGGATACCCATCGCTGTTCCGTTTTAATGACGTACTCCCTTGCTTATTTTATGACGTCATGCTATGTGTCGCGAACAATGGTTGAGACGTAATTTTCATTCATAAAATCATTTATTTCAATGGAGGTAATCTCAACAGCCGCATTGTTTCAATGGACCTTTTCGCAAATAGATAGTAAAATGTACTTCCGAAGAAAGAGTTCGCAATGTTTATTTGAATTTGTTTTATTTAAGTCATGTTAGAATTGAAATGATCAACATTTACCCGTGGTATATTGTCGAATAATACACGAGCTTTCGTTAACATGCAGCGAATATATCACTCGGTGGCAAAGCCACCTCGTGATATATTCTTCCGCATGTGAACTCCGGTCCGTGTATTATTCGACGATATACCTACCACGGGTAAAGGTTGAATATTTCTTAATTTGCTAGGTCCGAGTGGTAAAGGAGTGGCCTTGAACTCAAAGCCGTCTCATCGATATACTTCAAACAAGATATAGGGTTTTGTTTATCGTTGCTTTCTATAGTTAGCTCGGTACTGTATAATTGAAAGAGTGGTTGTTTATGAATATCTGCAGCATAAGTAAAGATTCATTTTTGATTTTCAACCTTTTATCAAAGTATGAACTGTTAAAGCAGGATAGAGAAAATCATATAGATCGCGAGGTTTTTACAGTTCATACTTTGATGAACCAAAAAAAAAAAAAAAAAAAAAAAAAAAAAAAAAAAAACAAACGTAAATCCTAATATCTACAATTATGTACTTCTTCTTTTTGCGACTTATGATTTTTAAAGAATACCAGTTCGAACAGAAGACATCGAATTAGAAATATGAGTAGGGACTATTTTGCGTATTGTTACGTTATCTACACTATTACGGAACTATTTAAACCTTAATCGTTCATCGAAAAATAGCGTCAGTCGGACAAAAAGGTTCTTGAAGCGAGTTATATTGAAATTGAACTAACAGTCTGTCATATACCATTTTTTGAATTTAATCATAAAATACATTCAAAAAATGGTATATGACAATAATAAAATACATTCAAAAAATGGTATATGACAAGTCTAAAAACCACCACAAGTACGCGAAGCTGATTGAAAACACGTACACAAAATTCGCGCAACACATCATGAACTTGTGTTCAGGATATTCCTTTAAATTAATAAGAAACTGGTTTCGTCACGAATAGCTGAAATTGGCGATGCAACAGCCAACCATCCCACACAAACCTATTTTCTTGTAGGAAATTAATTTTCTCACTTATCGAAACAAAATCGACAACATTAAAAACGGAACATATAACTATAATATGCATCTTGAAATTCAATATAAATAATAATAAAAAACTATAAATAGCTAAAAAAAGCACACAAGTAATTAAAATATCCAAATATTCCATAAGTTGAAACACAAACCTAAAGTAGCGCCTGGTGAGCTTGGAACTGAAACTCCATTGGGTGCACAATTAAAATTCTTGAATAATAAAAATCCTAGAAAAATTAAATGAAATAAAACATTGGTCATTGAAACTCTCCCCTCCATGTTAACCTGTTAATTAGGAGTTCCAATCTACGACGTACTATTTCCATCACATACCTTATATATGGCTTTGGTTTTTTGCGAAAAGAAAATATACTGAAACAAGAAAAGACAATTAGTGAGTTACCAGATACATGAACTACAGGTGCCAAAACGCATTAATAGGTTATTAATTAAATATTTGTGTGGTTGTTTTTACCCTTTCCGTGTCACTGTCGTGCAAATTTCTGTGTTATTTCCTATGTTTTTCTACACAATCCTGACGAAGACCCACAGGAACTTTAATTGCTTTTTATGGCATACTATTATTATTATTGGCCAATTTCATAAAGAATAGTGACGACATTCGTGGGTTTAAATAATTTTTTTCATATATTCATATATATTCTGTCATTTCAGTGTTTTTTAAATATGATCGGTTATTTTTTGTAATTTTGTCCATATTATAAGACAAATGTGAAGGACAAACTATAAAAAGTTAAACGTACTTGTTTCTGGCATTGGTAGGTTTTAAATACTTTTTTCATATTGTTGATATTTCTGATTTTCTTTTAATATGATTGGTAGTTTTTTGTTTTGAGTTCGCTTAGAAAAAATTAGTTTACAAAGTTCATAATATTGTTCTTAAAATAAGACAAATATGGAAGGCTAAACTATAAAATGTTAGAATTACATGCACTTGTTTCTGTCGAATAATTAAATGTTATATGTTTTACAAGAATATGTTAATTTATGGCGTCATTTTGACATCATGGATTGCACAATGTAATGTCATCTATGATAGTCAATACTTTTTTATTTTGATGCCCAATCTGGTCCCAATTTTACAATTTTCCCCATAACTAAGATTTTCCTTAGCATAAATCAAACAAAATGTATATCGGAAAAACAAATTATCACATAAAAAAATATTTGAAAATAAAAACAATAATGACACATTACTTTTAAAGATATTCAGATTATTTGTGTGTTTTTTTTTCACCTTTCACTGTCATTCAGATTTCTGCGTAATTTTGTATGTTTTCCTACGCAATCCTGACGAAGACCCACACAAACTTTAATTGCTTTTTATGACATACTATTATTATTATTTAAGAATTGACTGTCATTTTTTCCTGGTTCATCAAGTAATGAACCAGATTTTAAAACTAGCAAATCTGATGAACTGCGAAGCAGTTTATTTTAGATTTGCTAGTTTTAAAATCTGGTTCATTACTTGATGAACCAGGAAAAAATGACAGTCAATTCTTATATTTACAATTTATTCTTTCTTTACGAGAGCAAAATTGCAAATTCCGTTGAATGAAATAAATTCCAATGGTTTGAAAAAGAAGTTTTAACGGCGGACGTGACCTGGACATGGAACAGCTGTTCAGAAACATTAAGCCCCGCCTATTTGACGTCATGTCTGGAAGAAACAAAATAGGTCATCAATCTTGGATAATATTTCAAACAAATTTTATTTCAGTCAATGACAAAAAATTACATATTCATATTTATGGTCAAGTTACAGTTATTGAAGGTAGAGATTGTTAAAAAAACAGACCTCATAGACGATAGAGTGGACTTGCGGATTGGTATTCGACTCGGGAGTATTGGTATTCATGCGCGATGTGAAAAACCGATGTTTATGCGAATCATGAAAAAAGAAATCAAACTGGGTTCAACGTAGAAGTTATTTTTCTATTGTAAATATTGACCAATGTAATGAAGAATTGTGACGCCATTCTGGTTTATTCATATTGTTGATATTTTTCTTTTTCTTTAAATTGTTTGTTTTTTGTTTTGAGTTTGCTTAGAAAAATTAACTTTACAAAGTTCATAATATGGTCCATAAAATAAGACAAGTAAAAAGGACAAACTATAAAATGTTGGAATTACTTGTTTCTGTCAAGTAATCAAATGTTATATCTTTTTCAAGAATATGCCAATTTATGGCGTCATTTTGACATCATGGATTGCAGAATGTAATGCCATCTATGATAGTCAATACTTTTTGATGCCCAATCTGGTCCCAATTTCACAATTTTTTCCCATAACTAAGATTTCCCTTAGCATAAATCAAACAAAATGTATATCGGAAAAATAAATGATCACATAAAATAAAATATTTAAGAAATAAAGACAATTGTATTGTTAGTTATCGTGGTATAACTAACAATGGCCTTTCGCAAATTGAATGAAATGCTCTTCTCGTTTCATTCAATTTGCGAAACGCCATTCTTAGTTATACCACGATAACTAACAATACAATTGTCTTTATTTCTTATATTTTCAATAATTCCTGTGGTAAATTTAACAAACATATACGATGTATATTTCGATGGTACTCCACTGTGTTAATGGCGGATGAAAACGCTGATGATACTGTCAACGTGAAAAAATAGTACAGACTTTTCCTTCTTTATGATTTTTATTGAATAATTACAAATTGGTTTACATTCTCGTGTTAGAAATGAACGTGAAATTTGAAAACGTATAATTTGTGAGTAACCTGACTGAAGTTATTGGGCGTAGTGTGAATATATTTGGGTTTCCCCGTTTTCAACGTTACGCGCAACGTCAAAATGGGGATCTAGAAACCCGTTGACACACAGATTGTCAACAAATTTAAAGCCGGAACTACCTCCTATTGTTGTTATCGGCTGATAACATATAATGACAATAAAGTGTTATCGAAGTTGTAATACTGGAATTGTAAATATTTAAAAGAAAACAATAATGACACATTACTTTTAAAGATATTCAGATTATTTGTGTAGTTTTTTTCTTGCGCCTTTCACTGTCATTCAGATTTCTGCGTAATTTTGTATGTTTTTCTACACAATCCTGACGAAGACCCTCAGGAACTTTAATTGCTTTTTATGACATACTATTATTATTATTGACCAATGTAATGAAGAATTGTGACGCCATTCTGGTTTATTCATATTGTTGATATTTTTCTTTTTCTTTTAATTGAATGTTTGTGTGGGTTTTTTTGAGTTTGCTTAGAAAAAATAACTTTACAAAGTTCGTAATATGGTCCATGAAATAAGACAAATAAAAAGGACAAACTAAAAAATGTTAGAATTGCCAGTTTCTGTCGAGTTTACAAATATACAGAACAGGTGGTATCTTTTACAAGAATATGTCAATTTATGGCGTCATTGTTACATCATGGATTGCAGCATGTAATGCCATCTATGGTAGTCGATACTTTTTATTTTGATACCCAATCTCGTCCCAATTTTAATATCCTCCCATAACTAACATTTCCCTTAACTAAAATCTAACAAATTTATATTGGATAAAATAAGCAATAATGACATCTTTGTTTTAAAGATATACAGATTATTTGTGTGGTTTTTGCAACCTTTCTGTCTCACTGTCATTCAGATTTCTGCGTAATTTCGTATGTTTTTCTACACAATCCTGAAATAGACCCACAGGAACTTTAATTGCTTTTTTATGGCATACTATTGTTATTATTGGCCAATTTAATAAAGAATTCTGGCGTTATTGGTAGATTTTTAATACTTTTTTATATTGTTGATATATTTTAGAATGTCTTGTTTTTCCGTCTTTTTAGTGGCTTTGAGTTATATTTGCGTTTACAAAATTTTGAATACTTTTTATGTACCTGAATTCTGAATTTGTGAATATAAAATCGAAAGAAATTTGTTAGGTAAAATAATCACCTTTGAAGTTTTTATGAAACAGAATACATGTATTTGAAAATTAGTATACACATCAACTTTATTTTAAAAATATTCACAAATTGAAAATACCCAGACCACCTTTAACTGATGATATCCGTTTCCTAGTTTTACTAAACTGTTGTATTTGTAATACCATATACAATACGGTGATTGGCGTCCCGTAAGCAAAAAGGACCCTTAGAACAATCCAACCGCAATGCAGAAAACCTGTTTTGAATACAATAAGTATACTTTGTTATGAAAAATATGGTCATCAGCTTGTATTTTTTTTACCATTTCTCCACAACTATTTGGTTCATTTTACTTTTATTACTATTTTTGCATAACCCTATGTTTGTGCTTCAAAAAAAAAAAAAAAAAAAAAAATAAATAAATAAAATAAAAAAAAAAAAAAAAAAAAAAAAAAAAAAAAAAAATAACAAATTGAAAATCTCAATTTTGTTTACCTAAGGGCCCTTTTTGAAAATGGATGGTCAATTATGCAATATTGCATTTTGTAGTTCCATATACAATTGGTAATATATGTTTTAATAAAAAACAAACATATATAGTAATCCATGTCTAAATCACAATTTAGAAGCAAAGTAAAACATTGAAACTGACAAGTTAGGTTAGACACGTGAACTTCCATCAAGGAAGTGAGGCCAGGTGCTCCGGAAGGGTAAGCATTTCCTGTTCAGCTAACTACAATCGTCATGTGTGTAATCAAAATTGAGTGAAAGGAGCATCGAACTTTAGGGCGTCAGATATATCCAGGGCAATCCTGGACACTGATACATCAAACTTATCAACATATGATTGTTAAATGCGTAACGAGTCGATCTTCCTATGGTCCAATGAGTGGCCTTTTCATACACGTGTTTCTGTATAGAAGAAATGTCCGATTCTGTTTTTGTAACAATTGCATATTCTATGTACAATTGCCTTCTGATGGTTTCACAAAAATGTGGGAGCTATTGGTGCATAAATTAACTATTTTAATTTAATGTTATTATTTTTATTATAATTTAAACTAATTGCTTAATCGTTAATAAAAAGTTTAATAAATCACATAATAAGACAGCTAACCTATTTCACAAGTGGCGAGAGTGTATTTAGCTTAAGAAGAGGTGCTTACCATTCTGGAACACCCGGTCTCATTTTCTTAGTGGTTCAAATGTTTGATTTAATTTGCGGTTTAAATATTAGTATTGCTATTTGGACATGGACCGGTATGTTTGTGATCGGTATATAAAAACGTTTAGCCAAAAAGTGTATGTATGTAAGTGTAAAAAGCCGGTCAAGAAGTCAACTGTATAAAAGCGAAAAACAATTTAAAACCATCACTGTCTGGTTTGTAGGTTTAAGTGACATTTATTCCTCGTGTATCTGACTGTATTATTATCTTAGGATAAACTGTCCACATGGTAAAGAGGTTTGGGGCATAGGTGGTGCGTAAACATGCATAGTTATGATAGATTCAAAATTATATCGTGATGAAAGGTGCAATATTGCTGACATAGTAATTATTTACAGTTAAAATGTCCAGGCTTAGGGGCAAAGGGGATGCAAAAACATGCACAGTCATAATAGATTCAAATGTACATCGTGATGAAAGATGCAATATTGGTGACATAATTCTTATTTAAGGTTAAAATGTCCAGAATATGTAACACACAACAAAAGTTTTAGGACAGAGGTGAGAGGTGGCATAAATAGTTATGATAGGCTAAAATGCATGCTATAAAAAGGTGCAATATTGCTGACAAAGTAATTATTTTCTGATCAGACATTTCTGGTTAAACAGGTGATGCAAAAATAGGCATAGTTATAATAGACCCAAAACTGCCCTAAAAATTGGAAATGTTGACATAGAAATTATTTACAATATTTTTTTCTTTGTGGCAAAGGTGATATAATTACATATTATACCATTTTTAATTTTACAGCACTAGACTTCAATACAATTCCTCATCAGCAGTGCTTGGGCCAACTCGTAAAATTGTTAAAACAATTCAAAGTATATTTTACCAAAATAAGATAAGAAAATAAAATGCACGAAAAGCTATGATAGACTAAAAATTATATCATGATAAAAAATATAGAATTGCTGACATTGTAACTATTTACAGTTAAAATACCTAGAATATTTAGCCCTTAAAAATCTGTTTGACAGGTGGTGATGCAAACGCATAAAGGTAAAATAGACTCAAAACATATTTTGATAAAATGTGAGTAACAACTCACATAGTAAATATTCGCGGTTAAATATCCAGGATATTTTACGCTCTACAGAAGATCTTGGAAAGAGTTGTGCAAAAAACATAATTAGGTATGATAAACTCAAAACCACGTGTGTAGTGATAAAAAGTAAGGAACTGCTATCGTGCTAATTATTTACAAAAGATTTGTGACAAAGGTAATGCAAAAACACAATTAGCTATGATGTCGTGATAAAAACTACAATATTGCTGACACAGTAATTATCTACAGTTTAAATGTCCACAATATTTAATGCTCGGTTACAGACAAGGAAACAGAGATGTTGATAAAACAGGAATTCTTATGACAGACTTAAATACATGCCGTGATAGAAAGTGCGGAACTGCTGACACAGTAATTATCTACAGTTTAAATGTCCACAATATTTAACGCTCGGTTACAGACAAGGGAACTGAGATGTTGATAAAACAGGAATTCTTATGACAGACTGAAATACATGCCGTGATAAAAAGTTCGGAACTGCTGACATAGTAATTATTTACAGTTAAAATGTCCACAATATTTGGCGCTTGGGATACGACAAGGGAACAAAGGTGGTGCAAAAACATGAGTACTAATGACAGACTCAAAAGCATGTCGTGCAAAAAGTACGAAACGGCTGACATAGTAATTGTTTACAGTTAAATGTTCAGAATATTTAAAGAAAAGATTATTATTGCGGCAAAGGTGGTGCAAAAACATGAAAGGTTACGATGTATCCAAAGCATATATCGTGATAAAAAGTATTTGGAATTGCTGACACATTCATTATTTACAGTTAAATGTCAAGAATATAAGTGATGCAAAGAATTATAAAAAGTTATGATGGTCAAAAGCATATACTAATTATATTGTAATTATTAACAGATCAAATGCACAGATTATTTAACGCTCAACAAAGAATTGGTAGTGACAGTAGTGGTACAAAATCATAATGAGCTATGACAGACCCAAAAGCATGTCGTGATGGGAAGTACGATATTGCTGACACAGTAGGTATTAACATATCAAAAGACCAGAATATTTAGCATTCAAGAAAAGTGTCAAGACAAAGGTGATGCAAAAAAGCACGAAAGGCTATGAAAGACTCGGTTATATCGTGATAAAAGTTTGACACTGCTGAAATAGTAATTATTTACAGTTTAAAAAATTGAGATGAAAGTAATTAAAAAAAACGTAAAGTTATGATACATACAAAATAATGTCATGATAAATGTGGTATTTACTGACATTGTAATTATTTATAAATAATTAAAATGTCCAGATTGTTTAATTAAGTTTAGTAGCTTAGCGATGCAAAAAGCTGGACTCATACTTATAATAAAAGGCGCTAACAGTCTGTCATAGTAATTGTTTATTAACAGGTAACTGTTTTTGTAAATTAATTTATATTTGAGATTAGACACAGGCACGAAAATGATGCATAAAAACAAATGTAGTAAAGCTTATTTCCGGTTGAGTGATGTAAGGCACACATTCATCAGCCAACTATGGAAGATACTAGTGCAAGAAAATTTGTCAAATTGCTTGCTGATCACATCTTACTTAAATCATCAAAGCGTCGAAACATCGGTTACCCTTCCAGAACACCTGACCTCACTTCCCCGGTGGAAGTTCATGTGTCTCATCTGACTTTTCAGTTCCAAAGTTTTTTTTACTTTACTTCTGGATTGTGATTCGGACATGAATAAGTATTTGTTTTTGATAATGAAAAATACGAAAAACCTTAGACAAAACCAAGCCTAGCAAAGCGTTTTCTTGAGAACAAAATATTTCCAGTCCCAAAAAAGATTATAACCTCTGATGTAGACCTTTGACCTACATACCTTAATATGGTATGTGACACATCGTCTTATGTTGATATGCATGTGTTCTATTTTTGAGCAATATCCCCCCCCCAAAAAAAATATGCGAAAGTTATGGAGAGAATACGGTTCTTATGCAACTCTAAACGAAGTCTGGAAGGATAAGATAGTGTAAGCCAAATAGCTTACTTCATCTCTGTTTGGTAAAATATTTTTAAAATGGGCACACCAATGATCATGAATTGTAAATTATGTTGAGTTCTTCTTCTTATTTAGACTGTGCCTCAATTATGACACCTAAGTAAAGCTACATTTGAAGCTTTATGAGAAAAGTGTTTTATTCTTCAGCTTCCCTTTTTCTCTATAGAGCACTATGCCTGCTTCTCCTGCTTTTGGAGTATTTGTTTCACAGTAAATACGCTGTGAGCTTGCTTCCACCGTAGGAGCTCTATACATTTAAACAAGAGACTTAACTAATTTGTTGACCCGGGGATATTGCAAACCCAGATTTATCAAGGCCCTAAAATTTATGGCTGTCATCACAATATTGTTCAACAGTATATGAAAAACTGCTAGTTAAAATTTGAAATTTCTCAAAAACTAAGGTATACTCCCTAATGCAAAGAATTTCCTTTGTTTAATTTGGAAAAATATATGTTTGTCCTTTGGGTATCTTTTCAACATCTTTAAAAAATGTTTTACAATTTTGGTACAAGAACTACTGATGGGGAATTGTGTTGGGAAATGGCCGTGTAGTGATGTAAAATAAAAAAAACTGGTATAATATGTAATTTAAACCACTGGGCCAGTATTTCACTGGTGGATGTTTCCCCGAGGATATCAAAAAACCCGGAAGCGAACAATTGTGTATTATTGTCAGAAAATTATTATTGTTAAAATTTGCTGCTTGTTAAAATTTGAAATCCCTAAAAAACTACGGTGTACTCCCTCATGCAAAGTATGTCCATATCTAAATTTCATAAAATATATTTTATATTTTGGTACTTTGGGTATCTTTTCAACATCTTGGAAAAAATTGGTTTAACAATTTTGATCCAAGCATTACTGATGAGAAATTGTGTTTTAAAACGGCTGTCTAGTGATGTAAAATTAAAACTGGTATAACATGTAATGTCTCAGTATTCAAAGTTATATAATTTTAGGTTGCATAACCCCATGTCAGCCCTTCACGTCTTAAAAAATTGCTAGCAGCTAAAGAGAAGGTGTTTACCGTCTAGTGCTGTTAAAATTAACAGTCCTATAATATGTAATATGACAGAGTAACGAAACGACAGAAACGTTTAATTTTGCACTATACCACACTCACTCATTTGACCTCAAGTTTGAAAAATAAAAACACGCAGAAGACAATTATTTTATTTTTCATTTTTAATATAAATCAATTCTTTTTTATTTCAAGAATTTTGACAAATCAGACCTTTCCGTTATTTTTGCATGACAGAATTGGCTCTTAACATCATGTTGTCATGGACGACACACACAACAAATGTGTATTTCAACAATCAAATATATTTTTACTCATTCAAATGGTAAATAAACTAAACACGCTGAATTGATATTTAAAAAATAAACAGAACATACATTTAACTATCAGAAATTAAAACAAAAAGTTCGAAACCTGAATTCTGCAATGTGCAAAATATCAAATTCTTCCTCTTTTGAATAGCAAAAAGAAAAATTGATTTTATTTCTATAATAACTCATTTAGTAGCATTCATTCTTATTGGAGTTTAGTGTCATTTGTGTCATTTTTTAAAGAAAATTAAATAATATTTATACATATTTAATCTAAAGTACAAAGACTATTTATTATACATAATATATACATATTGCTTTTAGCACTTATATGGCGTGAAACAAAAAAATCAAATATGAAAAACAAACAACATGTTTTACAAAAACAACAGAAAATGTCAATATAGATAATCTATGATATACAAACAAACTTTGTAAATAGCATTTAAAATGTCACTACACGAAGATAAATGGTGACAGCTTACTGACATATTACCGGGAATGTGTTAAAAATACTTTGGATTTCTTCAATACAAAAATTATCACATATTGTTTTTCATTACACTGGCTTCTTGGTTTGTTTATCTGGATGACATTGGAATACTTCCACCTGGAAAATAAAAAACAAAAATATTATATATTGATTTCAAACACATACAATATCTATGTCCAACCCAAAAAGCTAAGTAAAAACTGTAAAAATGGGCAAATTAAATTAAACATGCACACTTCCATCAGAAAAGTGAGGCCAGGTGCATCGAAAGGTTAAGCATCTCCTGACTAGCTAGACATGCAAAATTGAGAACGAAAGGAGCTTTGGACTATCCAGTGTCAAATATATCCAGGATTGTCTGGTATTGGAAATGAGTTTTATTGCCTTCCATGAAGTAGTCATCTGATTTATGTGAAACAAATATTGCTAATTGGAAACGTAGCATAATCCCTGAATAACATAGTTTTTACGGAAAAACGTCCACATTTGCTTTCAATATCGCCCTTCAAAAATGTTTTTGGAACTTAGCACGAAATCAGCTGACGATGAATACTTATACAGTCAATTCTGTACATCAAAGACCAGCTAAGGGAACCCGTAAAAGTTGCTTTTATTGGAAAAGACCCTTATATACATGTTCAAAAAACAAATAAAGAGAAACTAAGATAACATTTTACTGGTAGCCTTTAAAAACAGGAGGCTCTTATATAGAGTTGACCTATAAGACAGGTTAGAATGTACTGCATATGAAGTTGTAAAGCAACATCAACGTCGCACCGTGTATTTGTCACGTTATATCTTTACACTCGTGAAATTCTGATTTAGTAATTAACAGAGGCAAAATAATAATTACAATAATAATAACCCAACAAAATAACATTTTCTTTCAACAACGAAAGTAAAAGATCAAGAAAATTGTATTTCACAGAACCATACAAAGTACAGAAAACCGCAGAAAATGATACTAGCTAAAGGTTCTACTTGTACAGGATTGTACGGTTGTATAATACATGTAAATATACCAGCAAATAGTCCATTTGTACTGTAGAATTATACGGTTGTATCAAAAACAAACATACTAATCCATGTCCGATTCACAATCCAGAAGCAAAGTAAAAACTTTGGAAGTGACAAGTTAGGTCAGACACGTGATCTTCCACCAGGGAAATGAGGCCGGGTGCTCCGGAAAGGTAAGCACTTATACTTACATAATCCATGACGCCAACAAAATTATGAAATCCTGTAGCGTGACCTATCTGTAAAGCACAATCTGTTTTCTCTATTGGTCCTATAAAAAGAAACAATAATGAATAGTTAATATTTGTTCAAGTAACACGTTATACCAGTTTTAATTTTAAAGCACTATAAGGCCGTTTCGGAATATGTTCCTCCTCAGTAGTGCTTAGACCAAAATTGTGAAACCAATTTTTATTAATTATTATTATTTTATGTTGAAAGTATAAATTGATAAATTCATATTCAAGTGTATTTATTTTTTTATTTTGTTTGCGATAGTGGCTGCAAAAAATTATTTTTTCCTGTAACGTTATCTAAAACCTAAGTTACTTTTCATAGTTCGTAGCAACTATGAAAAGTGAATTTGAGTAATGGTGTTTTATGTTCCAGTCAAGATCCGAAGCCCGTTTACCAAAACATAACTTTCTCAAAAAAGGATTTATTCCGGGTGGGATTGGGTCGTTAGAGGCCATGTGATCTGTAAGAACGTGCTTTAAACCACTTGGCCACCGTGATACCCCTTGTGTCATGTAACTGTCATTTTTGTTAATATTTGACAAACGCTAAAGAAACAAATCAAACGTACTTTGTTCATTTATTACAAGAAAGAAAGAAAGTTAAAACGGGCGTACGTGCAAAATTGTTCTGCATATTCAGCATTTGTAATTATAATTTAATAATATGAACTATAACCCCGCAGCGGAGTGGAAATCATCTACAGCATCTATATATCATTATTTTGTCACAGAAATAATATAAGATAGTTAATATTAACGGTCTTTTTGTGACTATAATGATATTAATATAAGCCTTTAGATGGTAAGTAATTTAATTTATTACATTGTAAATCTATCTATACAAAACTATGTCAGTTTAAGAAGGACAGGCTGTCGGATTATGCAATATGCATGTTGTAAAACGCTAATAAATATAACGACTTTTTGACAAAAATGGGAAATACGTGCACTCTTGCGTTAATTACGTGTGCAGTGTATACTAAGCATACAGTACAGACCTGGCTAAAGTTTAACACTGAGCTAACGAAATAAACCCGACTCGGCGAATCAGCGGATCATCTCGCCCCCCCCTACTCATTAGCTTTCAGATTTTTCGTCGTCATCTATCCAATTCTCTGTAGCTTTTGTGGCCTACTAGCTTTCAAATTTCTCGGCCATTTGGAAGCCTGACCGCTACTCCCTTTTGTTAGTTCAGTGTTTAACTTTCGACAGGACTGTAAGGTACATGAAGGCAAACAAGCTGGGAACACTTAACACGTGGTTATTCAGTACTTTAGAAGCTGTCCATCTCCCGTTTTATGACGATGGTAATTTGTAACACATCTTAATATTCTACTTAAATTTGAGAACTTTGGCTTCAAGCTTTTAAATCCTATTTTCTGTATGAATACGGCGATTTAAAGTACAGACTTTGTACTCAGCATTCCTTACAAAAACGTTCGAAGTAATTTCCATCGCTATTCGATATGAAGAGAACTTGGCTGAAAAAAGAATGTTTTTGATACCAAATCAAGACCATGATGTACCTTAGCGAAACATTTGCCTTTGTTTAAATGTAAGATACGGTGATTTAAAGTAAGGACAGTATTACTTTTAATAGCATTCGCAATAATTTCTACCCATATTTGATATCAAGATTGATTGAAACAAATGTTTTGATACTAAATAAAAAACAATCATACTAATTAATGTTCAAATCACAATCCAGAAGCAAAGTAAAAAAATTAAAATTGACCAATTAGGTTAAACACGTGAATGCCACCAGGAAAGTAATGCCGGTGCCCCGGAATGGCAAGCACTTCCTGTTTATCTGCTAGCTACAAGACCATGCGGTAATACAGGAAAGCATTTGCCTACGTTCAAATGTTTATATAGGAATAAAATGTTTTAAGAAGGGCTTAAATTCAGCATTATTAATTTTAACCTCTATTTGAAATCAAAACGACTCGCTTTAAAAAGAAGTATATTATGACATGGTTATCTGAATTGTCACGAAAGGAAGGCAATAGGGGGAAGAAATTACCTTTGTACAAATGTTGTCGGGGGATTATTATGAATTAACAGCAGCCTTGATTTTTAATTTTTCTTTGTAATTAATTCATGTTTGCGGTCAATATTTATCATTATCATATCGCATAAAAAATCTTGAGCTGTGATTGATGTTGTGGATTTATACGTATAATTAAAGAATTAAATAATAATAAAAAAGGTCGTTGACTTTGTATGGTAAAATATTGCTGACATAGATTTTTGCGTGGATTTGGACTTTGCAAGCTCTGCCTGATGCAGCACAACTATTCCACCATATAAAGTAAATGAAAGTAAAAATCACCAATATAAGCAAAAGGAAAATTGTTTTATTTTTGTTTATGATTCCGCTTTTTATATTTTATTTATTTGTGCTTAATTTTAGTTTTCTCGTGATCTTCATATTTTATACCAACTTTCAAATCCATCGTATTAAGATTAGCCTGTTAAAAAGCGCAGGTACAGTGTTAACATGCTTGCACGTATTTCTTATAACTTTAAGTACTAACCAACTGCCCAGCTGAACTTGGACGCGTGATTGACCACACCTTCTAGACGATCGTTAGCAAAGACATATTCCACGTGTTTCCACTTTGAATTCTGAAAAGAACAAGGTAAGTTTTGTGTCCATATGTAAAGTCATCAAAAATTTAAACAAACATACCAGTTCCCTTCCAAATCACAATCCCGAAAGAAAAGTAAAAGCTTTGCAAATTAGCAAATTAGTTTAAACATATGAACTTCCACCAGAGAAGTGATACTGGGTACTCTGGGAGGGTAAACACCTTCTGACTAGCTAGCTACCTCTACCAAAAACATAAAATCTAAATATCAAACGAGTAAGATAGGGTTCCATTGTCGTTGACATTTACTAACTGGCTCCGTACTAGTTAAATAGACCGGGTGGTCTGTCATGTTAATTATGCGACATTTTGGGTAAGTGCAGTGGCACTCTAAAGGTCGCCGTTAGTGCACACTACTAAAAAGCATACATTAATACTTATAAAAACCCATAAATCATTTGATCCGGTCTTAGATTAAATCTTTGGATAAACAGATTAGCTAGTTGCGTATATTTAAAGATGTTGATGCTACGTAAAACAAATTCAACCTACAAACCTAGAAATATTTAAGTTCAGTAACTATTATTAATGATATGAGAAATTACCTCTTTTGGAATTTCAAATCCAACATTGTTTTTCCCTTCCGTTTTCACCACAAAATTCACACCATAATTGTCTTTAAAGAGTAAAATGGAAGGTTCTGACTGGCAGTCTCCGTTACTAACTAAAGCTTGGACAGATTCCGGTCCGGAAAAGGTTCCTGCTTCTTTATACTTTATACGAATAATAAAAGTCCTCCCAAGTTCGGAATTCGTAAATCGAGGAATGAGAAGTCTTGATTTTCCATTAAAGAAAGCATAACCACCTTTGACGAAAACATTTTCGTTTCTGACGTGCACGTTATTCCCTGATGTGTCCTTGAGGTAATCATCAAATGATAGCTTTAATTCGGGTTTACAGCCTGTGAAATATAACAGAAACGCCAGATATAAAAATGAATAAATAAAGCAAAACCTCGTTATAATGTCACTCGATAATGATGCTACCTCGCTTATTGCGAAGCAATTTTGAGGTCCGAAAGTTCCTTCCTTCCATGTTTTTCTTCATAAGCCTTCCTAAATGTTTGCAATGCACCTTTATAACTTCAACATTTAGTTGTACCTTTAAAGTTTTACTGTTAATAAAGGGTTTTGGTTTGGTGATTGATTGAATGGAGTTGTCATAGTCAAGAATATTTCATTTCTATCGGGATGTAAATTTTTACTTTGCGGTAAGGTAGGATGCTTTAGTGTTCTATGCCTGTCACTACACGGGACATCAGCTTTTAACGCTTGGCCAAAAAAAGTCACTACTGTAGGAACCACTGTGACTGTGACAGAGAAATACTCTTTATATCCATAGAAAATCAAATAAATTTGAATAGAGATTGATATTGTTCACTTACTTGTACCTAGTCGTAACAGGAATTCTGTATGCGCATCCGGGATTAGCCCAAAATATATCTGCACAGGGTAAAACGTTGGTGCCATGGGGATTTAACATGTTGAAAAACAGGCAAATTGCGGATTCTGTTGCGCATATGACGTAAAACATCACCAAGGACATCATTTTTGGTGTAAACATCGTCATTTTCGCATGTGTAAAATCCCCATACCGCCAACATTTTCTTTTCTACAGACATACTTTATGACAATCGCGGATGAGCATACAGATTTCCTATTACGACTAGGTACAAGTAAGTGAAAAATATCAAACTTTGTTTAAATTTATTTGATTTTCTATGGTTATAAAGAGTATTTCACTGTCACAGTCACAGTGGTTCCTACAGTACCTATTTTCAAGTCTTGATCAGACCCGTCCACGTATCGAACCTTGACCTATGACATAGGAAATGGACATAATTTAGTAAGAATTCAAAGCTAGCACATAACAATGCATACAAATTCAAGGTCGGAAGCAGATATGCAATCTTATTCAGCCTTCTAGTATCCCATTGTGAGATTAAACCAGTAATAGCTTATTTTTTTCACAATTTTGAAAACCAACTTTAGATATTCCTTCATTTTAAGTTTTCGAGTGAGATGATCAATAGTGCTTGTCCTCCCGGAGCACCCGGTCTCATTCCAATGGTGGAATTTTACATGTTTGACTCAATTTGCCTATTTCAACGTTTTAACATTGCTTTGAAATTGTGGTTTGGACATGAATTAATATGCTTGTTTTTGAATAGATCTAAACACCGATAATTTATCACATTTAGCCCGATGGATGCCTAATTTACAGATATTACTAAATATAATCTTTTTAGTTGTGGTTAAAAGTTGTTTTCAAGAACGCCCATCACGACATAATATATAAAACAACCTTGTTAGTACTAGTTCTGTGAAAAGGTATCCAGGTAAAACCAAATTAATATGTAATTGGTATTTAAAGTATCAAAGAAATTAGATTTTAACTATAAATGTGTTGAAACAGGCATTAAAGATATCAGTTGGATGACAACTGGGTTATTTGAAGTCCGTGATACGCAAACATAACTGTCTTTTATAGCAATCATATGTCAAACACTTAACTGGTTTAATTAGAGATGTTCGCGTAATCAGTTTGACAGTTACATAAAAGTACTTTTTTCTTTAAAGTTTTTAAACATAACAAGTAGGTCAAGCTGAGTCAAGGATACCACAATCCATCAAGCACCAGGTACCACATTTAATGTTTCAGAATTCGATAGTGTTTAAATAATATTAATATGCCCAAAATACCCAAATGAACAAGTACATGTAATGGTTCAATACTAATAACGAAAGTTATATATCAATTTAGCAGAGGCGAGACTGGATTTTCTGAAAACTGTTTGGTCTTACGAGATAAAAACGAGTTGTCTAACGGTGATTTATTAATAGTCTAACATAATTTGAAGCAGCATTTGCAATAAATAAATTTGCAAGGGTCAGTAACTCTATTTTCAGATTGCCAAAACTCCGGCCAGTGTCTGTTTGCTCCTAAAACCAGCAACTTGGTTTCCCTCAACCAGTAACTGGATGTCCCAGAAACCAAATGCCCAAACGACCGACAACATGATGTACCTAGGCAGAGACGTCATATGGTCTGAGCAAAATAATATTCTAACTTGCAGGCTCCTTTTTGGTTGATTTCTAGTCCGTTAAAAATAATTGTCACGGATTTCATGTTAACAGAAATTTTTCACACCAGAACAACCAAAGTATCGTTTTTGAGCTGTGTTATTCATTTGGTTCTATCTATTTGTGTATATTGACTAAGTCCAAAATCAAAGAACTACCTGGATATATTGGAATGCAATTGCATGAAGTATAGTCTAACAGGCCTATTACACACAAGACTAGAAAAAAACTAACTTTTATCGTGTAGATAATCAGCATGCTGAGTACATTCACAGTCTGTTGGATTGTAAGTGGTTCCTCCAGCACATGGCATCTTTACCCAACCAAATCCTGGAATTCGTTGTTCAAATGCACCTTTGTTTTGAAATACCGGCCGCTTATCACATCCTGAAATAACAGTCAACATACATATCATGATTTCTTTGTAATTATTCAATATATCCTCGAAAAATTAAGAATGACGTAACGAAATTAAATACAAACATACTAATCCATGTTTAAACCACAATCTCAAAGCAAGGTAAAAATTTTGAAGCAAACAAATTAGGTTAAAAACATGAACCTCAACCAGGAAAGTGAGGCCGGGTGCTCTGAAGGGAAAGTACATCTTGCTTAGCTAGCTACATTTCACGAAAATAATGTTACAGAGAATTAAACACTGAAGTCACATGAAATGAAGTATACTGTCTAGATAATCTTTTTGTAAATGACTTATGTAAGCGAAAATTTCCTAATTTCAATCCAATTTTAAACGCAATAATAGTTTGTTATGGAAATATGACTTTTTGTGTTTTTACAATTTCTTCACAACTATTGAGATGAATTCACTTTTATTGCAATTTTTGTATAATCCAACGTTGGTGATTCAAAAAAATAATATGCCTCAATATTTTTTTACCTAGGGGCCCCTTTTGCATACGGATGACCGAATATAAAATTACAGATTCATTTTAGTAAGATAAGTTAATTTATTAGGAAAAATTGGACGGTTTGGCTCTAGTTCTTTTTTGTGTTTTGTTTTTTCTGTTTTGTTGTTCGTTTTCCTTACTTGCTCTCGCTTTTTCTGATACGAAATTTCTAATACTCTTTCAGTTTCAAAATCAGTAAATGTACCGATTGATATTCGCTTTAATCTTTATGTAAGTAACTTACCAACATGTCTGCCAATCTTCATCGGAGGACATTCCATTTTACATGTCGGGTCCAGAATACAGCCGACCCCTTCTTTATAAGCATGTCCCACTTCACAACATCTAGCATGTGAATGACTATTACATTGCCAATACGCTCGGCAATTTCCGGAATATTTGTAATCGCGGACTTTCAGTTTATTTACTTTATTTTTTGCACAAATATCTGAAACAAAAGATATAATTTTCACAAATGTTACCGAAATCAATAAAAACGATTTCAAAAATATTTTATATAACTGTGCATTTATTGTTTTATTGATTGCTTTAGGGTATTTTATAAAATAGGGAAGATGTCGGTGTTGTGTTCTTGTATCAATGAATGATTAATTGATTGATCAGATGGGGTTTTACGTCCCAGTCGAGAATATTTTACTTATATCGAGACGTTTCCAGTACGCTCAGGGCAATTTGCAGGTCCCGTCACGAATATTTAAGAATTATTTATAAGACGTTAAAAACCATACAACAGCTTACCATTTTTACAAGTAACTTCATGTGATGGTTGACATGTCAAGACAGTCTGGTTCCAAAACTGACCGTATGGACAATCTTGATAAACGGCTCTGACCTCTCCGTGCTTTCCAAAGAAACATTGGACAAATTTACTACAGTCAGTGGGGTGGTCATTGTAGCCTGCACCATTAACAATTTTACAACCATCGCATGGTCCTGTAAAAAAGACAAAGTTCATTAATGCGCACTCTTGGTTCAATCTGATATTGCATATATCCAAAGCGTTTGTAATGAATCCAAACATTTGATCATTTAAAATTCAAGAGCACTTGGTATTCTAAAGCACTGAGTTCAGTTGACCAATGGTGTTTAACGTCCCAGTTAAGAATATTTTACTTATATAGAGAGACGAAATTGCAGAAATTTCGCCTGGGCGTTGCGCAGATGGCAGGGTTCCGACTTATGGACCAGAGTGCTTCTTACTGACAATGTTTCACCCCCCTATTCGTAGTAGATCATAGTCTTTGTCTATTTGCTTGCTTAAGATCGGTTGTTCCGCCCCCTTCTTGTTTAAGGTATAAAACATTTATTGTCAATTACAAGATTTGTCCATTTCAAATTCAAAAAACCTAGCAGGGATGAAGATTAGAATGGGTCCAGTAGCCAATGGCCCCTACAAATCAGTCTGGGTCCCTAAATGTTTACATTTGTACCTATTTATTACTATTATAACTTCTTTTCTAAAGTGAACTGGGCCCTTAACTTAAAATAGCTAAGCTTCATCACTGTCTTGGTTGTTTAGTGATCTCAAGCCGCTCAAGTGTTTATCACTGCATAGGTTCGAATTCCAGATCTTAGTGTGTTGAAGTTGTGTCACTCTGCTTGTCGAAGATAGGTGAATTTCTCTGGATACCCCGGTTTTCTCCACCATTTAAGGACTAATCTCTTCGATAAAAGTTAAAGAATCTTGGCCAAAACGTAAAACATTATTTCTCCACTACTTTTTTTAATTTTATGACGTCAGATTGGCTTTCCTATTTTATACAATAATTTTACATACATTTCTCACCAAATAGAAACAATACGAACAAATTCAACAGAAATGCTTTGGGCGTCATTATTATTTTATTATTGTTTGATATTACTTACCCGATGGTATGATTATTTTAGTTGTCTGTGGCAATGTAGTGGTAGGTGGCATGGTGGTTGTAGTAGTGGTGGTGGTGGTGGTTGTCGTTGTTGTGGTGGTGGTTCTGGGTGGTGGTTTTGTAGATTGTGGCATTTTTACTACAATATAAATTAAAATAAACATGCACTTTGGATTTAAGTATGTTTTAATTTTAAAGCTTGATATTTTAAAAATTCGAAAAATTAGAAAATAAGACTCATTGTATTGGTACGAATGTTTTCCAAACTAAATCAACAATTGAGTATCATTAAGTTTTCTCCGACATTGTTCTAGTATAATTCTTTTCATGGCAACGGTGGTCATTTCTATATTGGATATTTTCCGATTGCGCATACATGGTACAAATTAATCCTGTAAGGTATCGTCATTAGGTTTGTACTATTTTTATGCTAACAAGCATTGTGACGCCACATAGCGGTGTTGCCGCATAAACGTCTCTGCGGGGAATTGCAACTTATTTAAAGAGGTCGGTCACGTTTACGCGGCGGCGTTCAACGCATATATAAAGATGCGGCGGAAGGTAGTCTTTTTGTCGCATAAAAGCGTCTTCTTTGTGCGTTGAAATTCTCCGTGTTGGAACACGTTTAGGCGGCAACACCGGCTATGTGGCGTTACAAAGCATAAGAAAAAAGTTTAAAAATTAAACTAAATAAATAAACTGTATGATAAGAAATTAACAATTACTCACGCTGAATTTGGTAATATTGAACTTTCAGTAAGATGATGCATTCAAATCCAGCACTTGGTAATTTAAATTATAAATCATTATAAATAAGTTTGTTTTAGTAGGATTAAAGTTGATACTATTATTTCTAGAATTTTACTTTTTCATAAATCCTTGGTGACACATATATAAGCATTTTGATACCTTTCTTAACATATTTAAAATGACAACAATTTTTCAATTTTCAACCTCTGTCGGAAGACACATTTTAATCTTCAAAAACGTCTTTTTAATCTTAATTTTAAGTAATAAAAATTTAATTAATGTAGCCATAAAATTTTCGTCACCGGTTAATAACCATAGTTACTCGTCCGTGGATTTTTCGCCTCATGATTTTGCTTCGTTTCACCGATTATTCGCAGAATGCATCTGCTCAGTACAGGCCTGTCGAAAATTTATCAATAAACTAAAGACCAAATATCAAATTATTCTGGTCAACATAAATATACAGTAAAACCTCGATTCATCGCCACCACTTGTTCAGTCAAATTTTGGCGTTATAAAGGGGTTTGGCGATAAATCGAGGGAGGCGGTAAAGAAAAACATAAACAAAATGAATTCTTGGGACTTCAAAATAGTGTGGCGATAAGTAAGGTGGCAAAATTATCGAGGGCATTATAACGAGGTTTTACTGTAGCTTACAATTACATTTTCATCTTATAATACAAATGTCGATTTTTCACATATGTACACATACATCTATGTCATAGTACACATATGTCACTATGAACACTGCGGTAGCTCAGTTGGTAGAGTGCTCGCTCCGTAAGTGGGAGGCCGTGGGTTCGAACCCCGGCCTGGTCTGACCCAAGACTTAAAAGTGGGTAATGACTGTTCTTTCGCCAAGCACTCGGCATTACGAAATGAAAGTCACGGTTCAGATGAGAACTTGAAATAAACGAGGTTCCGTGTCTTGGTGGGCTTGGCACGATAAAGAACCCTGCTGTATAACGCCATCAACGCAACACACATGCACAATTTCTGCACCTTCGCCTATAGTTGGCGACCTGTCGATATAAGTGAAATATTCTTGGTTGCGACGTTAAACATCATTACTCAACTCAACTCAACATATGTCACTATGGGTAATGTTTAGATGATAAAACAAAAAAATCAAAGAATATAGCCATTTTTTTCTACTTAGCAAACTTTTGTCGGAAAAAAACATAACCTTGTGACATCTTAATTTCAAATTTTCTGACTTTGATCACTCTTATAATAAGTGATGATGTCAGTTAAATGTGTCAAAATTGTATATATTATGTTTTTTTTTTTAGCTTTTTGACAAGCGAGTTTGCTTTATTATTTTAATTTTGTAAATGTATGAAAAGAAAATTTACAACTTTTTCAGCCAACGGTACATGTCATGATGTACTGATTTGCGGCTGAATAATATGTTGTTTGTAAAAGCTAGAACAACAAATAACACGCCCAACCATGCGAGAGAATTGGGATACAAAACACGATAGATAAACACGTGTATGCTTTGTAACGCCACGTATCGGTGTTGCCGCATAAACGCGCTAGACACGTCTATGCGGGGAATTTTAACGCATATAAAGAGGTCGGTCACGTTTATACGACGGCGTTCACAGATAAAGATGAGGTTGCTTATATGCGGCGCAGGGGTGCCTTTTTGACGACTAATTTTAACGACGACGACGGTGCAGACGGCGAAAGTGAAGGTGATAATGATAATTGATGTGTAGGTGATCATGGTAGAAAGATATTATGGTATCGTGCTTTAAATGGTTTCTTTATGCGGCGGAGGGTAGCCTTTTTGCTGCATAAAAGCATCCTCTTTATGCGTTGAAATTCCCCGCATAGACGTGTTGGAACACGTTTATGTGACAACACACCGCTATGTTGTGTTACAATGCTTCCCTATATGGTATTTCACATAATCACGCAACTGAGCGTACCCCATTCCCCGTGTCCCTTACACGTCAGTTGTTGGTGGCCGCATGGTCTAAAGCGCTGCTTACAAATAAGACTTACCACAAAAGTCGAGCCCCACTAAGAGAACATCTAACCCTAACCCTAACCCTGTCCTAATGTTAGAATATTTGTCAGTTCACGATGGTTTTCTCCGTTTATTCTGGTTTTCTCAGGCATCTCAGAACTGATCGACCGTCTCGATATAAGTAATAACATATTGACCGGGGCGATTTTAATTTTCAATAAGCTAGCTGACGGTCGATGGTGTTCTCTCGGGTATTCCGGTTTTCTCCCTATCCCAGAACTGAACTCCTTGGAATAAGATAAAAAAAAAACGTAACCCATTATCCTATTGACTCCGCGTCAAAAACACTCGTTTTAACCTCACTGGTCTCAATTTTATCATATTCATAACTTGTGACATTTAATTTTTCTCTGTTGCTTATTAGTTTGTTTTGTGTTTTGTCTTTCCCCCTAAATTGAATTTTTTTCCCCTTTCATTGCACCGTTTGTCTAGTGTGGTTTTAACAGCTACAAAGATGCATTGATTCATACTTACATGTGCATATCTCTTCAGCTATGGGTAACAGCGATAAAGACTGGATGTTTGGTGTCCTCATTATATAGTCATTCTGTGAGGCTATGTAGTGAAGCTCATTTATTTTTGCCAGATTAGACACACCTATAGCAAACATGTGGAGGTCCTCTGTGCGAGCTAATAACGACTGCCGGACTGTTTCTTTATAATTCTTAGCAGAATCATCAGTTATAATAATCCCAACTTTGGGCACCTTCCAACGTCCAAAATTGTGCAACATAAATCGTGTAGCTTCAACAGCAAGATGTGTGTTCCCGCCATTTTTAAAATTTTGTAATCCTTGTATGTCCTTTTTAAGCATTGCTTTTCTCCAGTCCGGTCCAATTGTTGTCATCGTATGAGTAAACAAGACGGCACCAAACCATACTCGTTTGTAGCCAATATTCAACCGATCAATAAAGTCCAGAATCGATTGTTTTAGTTTTTGAAATCCCATGTCTCCTAGTCGGTTTGACCCAGCGTAAGCCACGACCACGTCAACGGGGCGTGGACATTTCAGTGTCTGTATAACGGGTCTTTGGGTAGTGGGAACTCTAGTAGTTTTGAATATAGTTGGTTGTGTGGTAATTGGTGGTGGTAAACTCCAATATGAAGCAGTGGTTGGTGGGTTTGTAAACATATCCCAGTGTCTGAAAAATCCATCTGAAAAACAAGATGTCAAAAATAAGACCAATGATCATTAAGCTTGCTCCACTTTCACAATCAATCCTTATCTAAGATTTTCCTTATCTAAAATATCACAAATAAAATCATAATTTTGCAAAGTTTTAGGATATTCGGGAATCAAACATATCTTTTGTGTTTAATTTTGTCAAGAATTGTCAGTTGTTGTTTCATAGGAAATAGCCAAACTTGAATTGATAAATTAAGTACGAAAAATCTCAGTTAAGAATTTATTGTGAAACTGACGCTTCAATACACAGTCAAACCAGTCTATAAAGGCCACCAAAGGGAACCAGTTCAAGTGGCCTTTATTGGCAGGCGGTCTTTATACAGGTTTAAATAATATGAATAAAGAACAATTGGGATACAATTCTACTGGCCTTTATAAGCAGGTGGCACTCATATAGATGTGGTCTTTAAGGCAGGTTGAACTGTACAATATACTAGTATATGCCGTGAAAAAATAGATACATGTATATAAGTGTAAATAGAAAAAAGAAACATGCAATGTATGACTGGAAAACAAATACTTTGCAACAACCAAAGCAACTAAGAACACGACGAAATACAGGTTAATAATAAACACACTCAGACAAGTGTAGACTACCGAAATTAAAAAGAATAGATTTTGAATGGCATTTAGAAGGGAAGTACAAGCCTGTCGAAAGTTGAACACATTTTGGATAGCTAGTGACCGAAAAGCCGATGGATATGTATAGCAGCCATTGAAAAGCTGGCGAAATATAGCCTACGGGGGATCAAGATGAAATACCGACTCGGGGCACTAATTCGGCAATAATTCGTGTTAAACTTTAGACAAGCCTGTATTGTAACAAAATCATGACTACATATCGTCATAACAGGACGTCAGATACTATGAGTCATATGATAAAAACTAACTTGAAATTAATTAACACTTTAAAAAGATTAACAAGCATTAACAATTTATGACGTAAGGCCATCGGTCAGAATATTCATAATAATGGATATTATCCAGAAAAGTTGCATCGGTCAAAAATATTTTAAGTTAGCGTATTCATGATCATGATGCGGCTTCACTTCCTACACTGTTAGTCACTAATCTCAGTGGTTATGTGCTAACAATTAATTAGAATAACGAAAGCAAGCAATGGTGTTTTTTTTTGGGGGGGGGGGGGTCTTAATTTTTTTCGTGTTTTGTGGTATTGGAGAAATATTTTGATATATCAACGCCTACATGTGAAATAGATATGTCACTCATAGGCTATACAATTAACTGAGTCTCCGACAAGCTGCTTTCATACTTTCACTTTTTTTATGAATTAACATATGTAAACAATTAATTAAAAAAAAAAAAAACCAATTGTGGGTTTTTTTCTTGATTTTTCCGTGTTTTGTGGTATGGGAAAAATTTAAATATATCAACGCCAACGTGTGAAATGCACCACTAATATAAAATATAATTAATTGAATATTTTATTCATATCCTTGTTTCGTAATCCGTGTTTCTTAAAATAACGGAAAAACGACTAATATTTTTCACGCCTATATTGTGTGGTAAAATATTTAGAAATCCCACACAACCCCTCATAAATAAACGTGGCATGTGTCTCAAGCGATTATTTCCTGAAAAATTCATTTTTGAATTAAAAAAAAAATAAAATAAGTAAAATAAATAAATACATGAAAAATAAAATTAGGAAATAAGATTTAGTAAAACCATGAAAATATTTTTGTGTGTTTAATACTCATGTACTTTTCAAAGTATTGCCAAATTAATTTACATTTGTATACAAATGTAAACCAGTGCCATTTGTTGCTCATTAATTAATTGATTTATTTATTTATTTATTTTATTTATTTATTTATTTATTTATTTATTTATTTATTTATTTATTTATTTATTTATACTTGAAATGATTAAATTCGCATGTGAATTGCACAATTTTATAAAAGAAATAAAAATAATAATTATAATAACAATGCTTTGTTACAACCGGACCTAGCTGGTTTGTGTCTAGAAATTTGTCCATTCTCATTAATTATATCGGTATTTCCACCTTATTTAGATATTTATTTTTAGAAACAATACATGTATATGTTTATGCACTCATAAGGAGTTTGAACATATATGGCTACCGCGGTCGTACTCTTAGCACACCTATCATTTTGTCAAGTTTTTAGCCATTTAGTCTCACTGCAAATTACTGTGCATCGTTCCTAGTGCATTCACAGTAAATGTTGGCCGGTAATGAATCACCAAGCCTTCTTGCAACTGACAAGATCAGGTCCCTTCCTTGATCATTTATCACGACCCATATGATTTTTAAATGACGAAAAGAAAAGAAAAATCAGAATATTTAGGTTCTGAACACTATTTGTGCAAAGCACCCATAAACTGTATCCTGGCCCCAGTTTCACAACCATTCCTTAGCTAAGATTTTCCTAAACTTAAATCTGGCAAAGTTTCAAATCTTTATTATTTTGTTAATTTTTAAAATATTCTGAAATTTATAGGGTGTCAATTTTTTAGATAATTTCTAGATTAAAACATCTGCATTTGGTTTGAACAATAATATTCATCAGAAGTTCCAAAAAGAGATGACCAAAATTTGCTAAATTTAAGATAAGAAAAATCTTAGCTAAGGAATGATTGTGAAACCGGGACCTGTGCAATAAGCGGAATGGATGGAACCCATATTAGTACTACAATCACATCACTGCATATAAACTGCAAAGTTCGTTCAAGGTTTTAAAATCAGTAGTCTAAGATATATTGGTCTTGTCCCCGATTAATTTTGCTATTTTTGTTGCGTTGGTTGTTGCTTAGTACAATGCAGTCCTGTTGAAATTTGAACACTAAGCCAACAAAACTCATGCCGAATCTTGAGCTTATTTTTCATGAATGTGGAATGAATAATATATGGTTAACCAGGGTTTTTGTAACAGTTTATGGCTAGTTATTAATTAACAGTGTGAAACATAGATTAATTAATCAATTTTTACAGAAATGGACTGCAGATTGTAATAGCTCATCGAAAGGGACTACACACAACTTATACATATTTTAACTTTAAACTCCAAGATTATCTTACTTCAGAAATTTCTCCCCAAAACAAAGTCATTCTAAGTAAATATAGATGTAGTAATCATAAATTACCAATTGAGACAGGTCGTTGGAAAAATATTCCAAGACAAAATAGAAATGTAATATTTGTAATAATGATTTAGGCGATGAGTACCACTATATAATGTCTTGTCCTTCATTTATTCAAAAAAGAAATACGTATATCCCTTCTTATTATAGAAATAATCACAACTCTTTCAAATATTTTCAACTGTTTTCATGTAAGAAATCTTCAGTACTCAATAATTTATGTAAATTTATCAGATGTATTAACAAGCTTAAGAGGATCAGTCCTCCGGGCTAATCTTATATTTATACTTATACAGTTATATATTATATTTACTGCTCACTGTTATGTTGTTATGTTATGTTATGTTATGTTATGTTATGTTATGTTATGTTATGTTATGTTATGTTATGTTATGTTATGTTATGTTATGTTATGTTATGTTATGTTATGTATATATTGTAAATATGTTCTCAACGTTGTATTGTTTACAATTAGAGAATAAAGAAATTGAATTGAATTGAATTGAATTGAATTGGTCCCCCATTAGCTATATCAAGACAGCTTTCCAGTAGCTGAGCATTTCTGTTTAATTATATCTGCTTTACGGGCCCAGCTTTATTCATATATCTGCCGTTCATCAGCCGGTCTTCGACTCCTCTTTGTTAGCTCTGTGTTAAACTTTTGACAGGTCTCCACTGTATATGTTTTTTTCACAATGGGAGAAGGAAATTTGCAACTAAAATGTACTTGGCAACAACCAACGCAACAAAGAACATAAAACAAGATTCAACGCAACCAAGATCATAAAAACAATACAAGTTAATGATATAACATTCAAGGCAACCAAGACCATAAAAACAATACAAGTTAATGATTTAACCGACAAACAAGAAAATACAAAATACATTCGGAGCACTGATTACAAAATCCCCGACTTTGGACTAACACTGAAATAAGTGCCAAGATTCGTTGTTACAATATTATTCGAGGACTCTGAATTAATCCCAATTATTTTATAATCTTGATTTACTTGATATATGTCTCTGAATTCCCCGAGGAGCAAAAGGTCGCATATTTTACAATCAGTGGTCTAAGTTGGTTGGTCGGTTGAATGTTGCTTAACGTCGCATCAGCAATTTTTCAGCGGCAGCTATTCGCGACGAGAACTATTTTATTAAACTCTATGGATTAATTTATGAACAATTTGTGTATGCATGTGAAGTGTTAGTGTGTTGTATGGTCTGCCTTGTACTAGCGCACACTCAGGGCGACTTTAAGGTGCTAGGTTACAGAGGCAGTACACCGCTGACAAGCGTACCACTCTCCCATTGCCATTATACTGATACCAGGTAAACCAGTAAAGACCAGCGACAAGGAAAATTAGTGGTCCAAGTAACCCTTATAAATTATCACACATTTGTACAATTGAACGACAACTCTTGCATCTGTATGTAAACCACAACAATTCAAAATGAACATTTCATTTTAGAAAAGTATAAGCTGGGTAACATACTGCAGATAAAATTCAGTATTTCTGTTTTATTGTCTGTTTGGAATTAATTGAAAAAATGTTTGGTCCTTTTTACAACATCGTAACAATATTTTGATTTCCAAAAATTAAATGCAAGGGTAATGATTTTGTACAAACGTTTTCAGGGGATTATTAGAAATTAATCAGTGCTTTGAAACTTAAATCTTTAGTCTTTGTAATTAATAATTTGTAAAATAAAAGTTGGTCCCTCTATTTTTGTCATTTCAACATCTTAATAGTAGTTTTAGTAATTATACTGTTTCAAGCAGTACATTTTCATAGAATGATATGCATAGTCATTGTTCATTGCCCAGGCCATAATTTTTAAATATGTCTTTTTGGTATGCGTTATCAATGTCTAAGGCGTGTGCTACAACTCTAGACATAAAAATAAAGCGAATACACATAGTCCTCAGTAAAATAGTACCAATTAATTATTTTACATGTTGATAACATTTCCCAGACTTCTTGGTGTACAACTTTGTGACTATGACCTTCATTTTCCCATCAATTAATTTTTTACCTACGCATATGGAGAAGTTCTGTCCGTCAAAAATTATGTTCGTAGACTTCCAGGGCAATATCAATTAATAAAGACCGTAAACCGGGTCAATATAATGATATCCGTAGACTTTCAAGGCAATATCAATTAATATAGACCGTTTACCTGGTCAATGTAATGAGTTAACATGCATAAAGCTATTATATTAATGTAATTATTGCATGTTACCAATAAACACGCAATAAAAAGTACATGTCATTGTACAAACATACCTAAGAAATGTTGATTTTCGTCCGGTTTGTCTTCGTCATCTCCACTAACCCAGTCAACTCGGCCCAAAATTAACATGCACAAAAACGTACTTAATAAATTTGATTTGAATTTGTTAAATTCCATATTGATTATCTGAAAAAAAAAAAATAAAAGCTAAAAAGCGTATATAAAATGCATTTATGTTAATTAGGCCCAAATTCATATACATAAAAATGTAATTAATTAATATGAATTTTGTAAAATCCAAACTGGTAATCTGAAAATTATGAATATAAATAAAAGTTTTGAAAAGGTATAAACTAGTACAATGTACCTTTAATTAAAAACGGTTTGATTCTAGTAACAAATACCTTTTATCCATGCGCTATATGCATCTACAATAATTGTGAAATAGATTCTTTTCATTTTCAATTTTTTTACAAGGAGTTCAATTCCTTAATCTTTGAGAACGTTGGAGAAAATTGAAGAGAAATTGTTTTTCGTTGGTCGGTAGTCAAAACATAATTTTGTGTTTCTACTCAAGTTAACTTAGTAAACTTATTCCAAATAAATAAATAAATAAATAAATAAATAAATAAATAAATAAAAAATAAAAATTTACGGAATTAAGTTATAAGAACAAGACAAAATTATTCAAAATAGTTTGGTTTTTTAATAAAATAAGACCAAACAAATCTATTATATCTTAAACAAATTACAATATTATTATTTGGCGATATCCAACAAACTTATTGTTTACAAAAAAAAAAGTTTTTCAATCAGTTAAAAACCAAGATGAAAAATAAAATAAAAAATAAAATCCGTTACCTGTTTAAAATGTTTCCTAATTATAATGAAATTAAAATTTTTAACAAACTCCTTTTATATTCCAAAACCAATTGAAGTGTTGAAACATCTTTACTTTGACTTTTAAACACTTCAAAATCATCAGAATTGAATGTCAAATCTGCATGCTCTTTAACCCAGCCAATCTTTTAGTTTGACCTGAGATTAGTAGCGAAACAAGACCTGTGATTGGTTGTCGAGATGTTAAAAGTGTATTACTAACTACAGGTCACAAGCCTCGTTGAGGAAAAATCGCTGTATGATTTTACATCTTGTCAAAATACCTTGTACGTAACGGCTTAGAGATGACAGTTGTCATTAAAAGCTGTTATTATCCTTAAACAGGCAAATATAGAATTTTTCTAGATTCACCCTCTGGCTATTTATTGTACTATAAAATACTACATACTGTCACTAGTTATGTTTAATGATGATAACTTATTTGTACACGTCAAAACTTTCTGTACCATTCGAACTATTTGGCTAAATGGGTATTTTGTCATTTATAGTACAGTAAATTAGGAAATTTTCGCGTCAATTTATTTCCGCGAGAAATAACTTTGCAACGGGGCCTGGGCCCACTGCTGCACGGTAAATTCGGATATTTTAGCGCCAATTTATTCCCGCGAGAAGTGGCCTGGCAGTGATGTTTCACGCTTTATCATGTGGACTATTCCCTGTAACGTTTGGAAAAACGCTTACGTCTCGTCGCGAATTACAAAAGCCCGCCGTTTTACGGGAGAACATAAGGTGACATGATTCCATACCAGATGGAAATAATTGACGTATCGCCAGCCACGCCCACAATGTTCCGACACTGGCCGCCATCACGGTACCAAAGCAGCGTCACGGCAACTAATGATGTTCTAGTGTCAGTGACTGCACAATTCAGGCCGAGTTTTCATTCTTTTTGCGTATGATTCAAGCATGTCAACCCTTTGTCGGATCATTGTGGGCGTGGCCGGCGATCCGCTGAAACGTGAGGGGGTATCACGTGGTACAGAGACAATTCTCATTATTCTGAATAATATTCACGTTGCGGAGGTCAGTAAAACGCTAAATATAATGTGCTAACCCTTCCGAAGCACCCTGTCTCGCTTCAATAGTGAAAGTTCAACTGTTTAACTTCGTGCCAGTTATCAAAGTTTATAATTTGCTTTGGGATTGTGATTTGCACATGCATTGGTATGATTGGTTTTTGATTAATATTAAAATTTGACATTGAACATTTCGCGGTTTTTTAATTCCCAAACTTTTCGTGGGGTTTGATATTCGCGGATTAATTAAACAAATTAAAAGATCAAAATTAACGAAAGAGGCAATGAATGACACATACTTCTGTGTTCAGACAATATTTATATTAGCTATGTGTTTTAATGTATTATTTTTCGCGTGGTTCTATTTTCGCGGATAAGCTTTCGGCCGCGAAAAAAGCGAAAATATGTACACCAGAAAGAAAACTACACTTGTCGTTATTTACCAAGGCTGAAGTTAATTGACTTTGGAAACTATTTGTGTAACATAAGTACGATATAATTACCGAGGTTGAACGCGTATTTATTATTTATGGACATTGAAATCCATTTTTAATAACCTTGGTATGATATAATTAACCGAAGTTGAATGCGTATTTATTATTTATGGATTTTGAGGACCATTTTTAAATATCCTTGGTATGATATAATTAACCACATTATGTTATTTTGGTCTTTATTGCTGAGGAAGTTCCAAATAAAAATAATTTTATAAACCAAAGATCAATGATCGCTTTGACAGAACAGAACAATGCTTTATTGTCTTAAGAGTGAAATTTGCATAGAAGGGCCATAAATAAAACAAATGAACCATTCCTGTTACCTCCCCGAAAGGATAAATCTATGGTTGTTAATTTCAAATATATCACGTGACACCATTACAAATAACTCTACCACCAAAGTACATATCCGACAATCTTTCTGCGTGAACATTATTACAAATATAATACAGTATAATACAAGTAATAACTGCAGTCCAACCTGCCTTAAAGGCCATCTCTATATAAAGACCACCTGCTTATAAAGGCCACTAGAATTGTATCCCAATTGTTCTTTATTCATATTATTTGAACCTGTATATAAGGACCACCTGCCCATAAAGGTTACTTTTACTGGTTCCCTTGGGCGGCCTTTATAGACAGGTTTGACTGTAGTTTATTTGTATGACAATCATCTCGTATAATGGGGTTCGCCGCTGTACCATGTGATACCTTCTAATGTGTCTGCAAAACGCTTGTTTCTAACGGACATGGAATCGCACAATATGACGTTTTCCTGTAAAAACGACGTTATTCCGTGAATTTGTGACGTTGACGTTTTCCAAAAGGATCCGCACAAACGTTAAGAGGTACAGTGGCGAACCCCATTACACGAGAAACCACTGCGGTAGTTCAGTTGGTAGAGTGCTCGCTCCGTAAGTGGTAGATTGCGAATATTTTGTGACAATTCTCGAAAACATGACAGTATTACACAGTCTACCTATTCGTCTATTATATGAAACTGCTCTTCTCTACGCTCAAAATACGTGCAAATGAAAGAACTTTGCCTGTGTTTGAAAAAAAACGCCATTACTCCATTTACTCAGAGCTTCAAAAGCTTTTGTACTTTTGTGAATATCAAATGGAGATTTTTTTCGTTTTTTCAAAACAAGTTTGGAAATCGATAAACATGCACATGTAAATCTTATTTATTAGCAAAAATCCATTTGTTGGAATACCCCCTTCCTTCGGGAAATTAACTTGTTAATTGTTTTATCATATATAACCCAGTGTTTTAATTTATGAATTGTCTGTGATATAACTGGTTTTTATCAGTTTAGCAATAGTTTTATTAAAAATTTATTTGTTATTTTTAATTTTACATTTTAATACTTTGTGTTATTGATACTATTGTATCTTTTACTTTTTCTAGCCGCAAATAGCTGCAATATTGCTGATGCGGCATTAAACAATAACTCACTCACTCACTCACTCACTCACTTACACCCATTTGTTGGAATGGTGTTCACACCAGATCTAAATGGAACGCTTCAACACTCCATTGATGCTGTCATTTGTCCATCATACATTTGAAAATTAATTAATATTCACATATCGGTATTAACGTTATTTATGGGCAAACATCTATTTGTTGGAATGGTGTTCACACCAGATCTAGATGGAGCGCTTTAACATTCAAATGATGCTACCTTATATTTGTCCTTCATACATTTGAAAATCAATTAATATTCACATACCGGTATTAACGTTATTTATGGGCAAAAATCTATTTCTTGGATTGGTATTCACACCAGATGGTGGGGTTCTAACACTCTCAAATGATGCTGTAAGCAATGCTAGTCAGTGTTGCAACTGTTGATCGATAAAAAAAATACGTGAAAATGCTTCAAGGCAATGCACAAAAGTACAATTGAACGTTTAAATGGGAAATAGTGTACAAAATTATATGGATTCGTTATTTAAAGCACAAAATGTGGCACATATGTATACAGTCAAACCTGTCTATAATGGTCACCCAAGGAAGCCAGTAAAAGTGGTCTTTATGGGCAGGTGGACTTTATATACAGGTTCAAATAACAGGAATAAAGAACAATTGGGACAAAATTTCACTGGCCTTTATAAACAGGTGGCCCTTATATAGAGGTGGCCTTTAAGGCAGGTTGGACTGTATTTGATGTCTATATACGTATTTGTTTCACAACATAGTTTGTTCCCACTGCGGAACTTTATACAACGAAGCAAGCTATTTACAAATACAGTTAAACCTGTCTATAAAGCTACCCAAGGGAACCTGTAAACGTGAGCTCTATGGGCAGGTGGTCTTTATATACAGGTTCAAATAACTCCAATAACTACTAACAATTGGGATAAAATTTCCTGACCTATAATTATAATACCAAGTGGTCATCTAATAGAGATGGGCTTTAAACATGGTTAACACAAGGATATTGCAAGCCCGGGCTTATCAAGGCCTTCAAAGTTTTATGGCCGCTATGAAAGTATTGTTGATAAGTATGATGTTATCCTGGATATATTTCACGTCCCATAGTTCCACGTCCGCTTGATTCTCAATTTCAAATTAACACGTGGCATCCGTAGCTAGCCAGACAGGAGGTGCTAACCCTTCTGGAGCACTCGACCCCACGTCCCTGGAAGTTCACATGTTCTATTAAATTTGTCATTTTTCAAAGGTTTATTTTTTTGGTTTTGGGAGTGTTATTTGAACATAGGCTAATATGAACATACGATAAACATAATTAAAACAAAACAACAAAGATTAATATCTAAATTGCATTGGATTATGAGACACTTTTGCACACCATACATGCATGGTTACTTAAAATCCACCTTTCCCGCTTTATGGTTCCTTATATTATTTTAAGAATGTCTAAATTAATTCGAATTTTTGGTGTACGATGTGTCAAAAAAGTCAGCGAAATTTTAATTTATTAATAACAACAATTCGTATGCTTTTACTCTGAATGCAAATTCAATGTTAAATTTTCACTTATGAATATGCGTCACATCGCCTCCTCAAAATAGCTCTGGTATCTGTGATTTATGAATTCGTGTTTTTCTTAGTCATAAAAATATACTATCTGATTTTAAGCTTTAAGGAAAATATTTTAGAAATAATTTTAAAAATTAATAAGGAAAAAAAATGACCACAAAACTTCGGAAATGTAACGCTGTAGACCAGTGTGTTTTTTATTACTAAACACGTTTTAATTTTGCAGCACTAGACGACCGTTTTGAGTTGAGTTTGAGTAATGGTGTTTAACATCCTAGTCAAGAATATTTCACTTATATCGAGACGTTGCCAGCTATAGGCGAAGGTGCTGAAATTTTGCCTGTGCGTTGCGCTGATCGTATTATACAGCAGGGTTCTTTAGCGTGCCAAGCCCGCCGTGACACGGGACCTCGTTTATTTTAAGTTCCCATCCGAAAGAACCGTGACTTTCATTTCGTAATGCCGAGTGCTTGGCGAAAGAACAGTCACTACCCACTTTCAAGTCTTAGGTCAGACCCGGCCGGGGATCGAACCACCGACCTTCTACGGAGCGAGCACTCTACCGACTGAGCTACCGCAGTGGTCGTTTTGGAATGACATTCTAAATCATGAGTGGCAATCCGAATATTTTAAGGTTGTTGAAATCTAGCCATTTGAGTAGTGGCTGTTACTTTAACTTTAAAGAACTCTTCCTGCACGTTAATTACCTCCAGTGCACTGCAAATGTCAAGATTTCTACGTCTCGATATAAGTGAAGCCATTCTTAACCGAGATTTAAAATCAATCAATTGTTATCAGTGGCGTAGCGTGCATGTAAGCCAATAATCCTGTGCTTGCACAAAATATTTTGAAAAAAAATTAATTTTGTCTGTCATTATGTAAAAATGAAAATAAGATACAAAATATTGCGAAAATAAAACCGTGAATGATTTTTCCCCAAATCTTTTAAAAACAGAAAAATTTCGTCTCGCTTTTAGTTTGTACAATATACATTTTTGTAATTAATCAACTTTAACTACAATTTGACATTAATCACCTTATCTTGTATTTCGGTAATTTTGTGGCAAAAAGCCTTAGAGAACATTTTTTTTTTAAATTATTGCCCTTATTTTTGGAAATATTTAAGTATTTTGTTTTCGTTTATAAATATGAACTATTACATAGTATGATGTTTGAAATGCACAACAAATATAATAATAAAAAAAAGAAATTAAAAAAAAAAAAAAAAAAAAAATAAAATAAAAGAAAAAAACCCGCGATGAATGAAGCAATTAGTCCTTAAGTCCTTAAATTTTTTAAAAGCTTTGATTTTTCATTCTTAACTTTGATTACATGTAGCTACATCCCTTTTTCCTTTTTGTAACAATATATGTACACATGTGCATTCGCTTCGGATAAACGGTTAGCGGATGCTTCTAGATTTAGAGACATGTTTAAGGACGTTTTGGCAACCAAAACAGATACCTTTTTACTCCCGATCGACTGGATAGTTTTCTGGACGCCTGCACGTATTGGTTGACACAACCTTTAATTCCTCTGGTTCCGACGTTTTGTTCCAATATACTAGTATTCGATTCAATTCAATTCAATTTCGAACAATAAGTTAGTTGATGCTTCTGAGAGGCTTTATGGCATCAAAACCAAGGCCCGTTTTATCTCAATTGAAAGGGAACTCTATGCAGTCCCCTTTTATGGAATTTCTGACCCAAATGGGTTACACATCAAACAGGTGTGATAAAACATTACCTGTTGTCATAATGTCGTAACACGCGTCAATAATAAACATGTCATAGTAAGTCATAGGGAAACATATTTGACCTGTCTGCTTGACCTTTCATTAGGAATATTAATATAGGAGTATCCACCGCACATATGGGTTAGGATGCGCATAATTTATTTTATCTACAATGCATGCGTTTATTATGTAAACACTTGTGTTCCTATCATATATTACTGGTTCATACTAATGTGTTTTATTGAAGGTCAAGCGGACAGGTTAATGTTGTTTGCCCTATACCTTTTATCATAATTAAAACTTCATGAACTCGCTATACCTTACCTAATAATGACAATTATTTATCTTGCCCATCATGGACTAACACTTAAAAAGTCATAATTGCCAGTCCCGCTATATCCTAAAGAATGACCAAGAAAAAAATCTTAAAATTAAAAATTTATCTTACAGCATCCATTTCCAGACGCAGTGTAATTTCCTAAGACTGCCCACCTCGATATAAGAAAAAAAACCATAACCGGTGTAAATCTTTATTTTTTCATCGACTGAAATTCAAAATAATTTTTGCAACAACATTCCAGCTTATCATAATGTGTGTGGATCTGAAAAACCATCATACTAAATGAAGATCTCTTTTAAACCGAACAATTTTGTAATTAATTCCTATAACACAAAAACGTTTGTCAAGTTTTCAGGGCGAGATGAATGCATGTTAATCCGGGTTCTTACTAGGCCGAATTATCTGCCTTAACGGATATCCCGGGTATATTATTTTTCAGTTTATATAGCTACCATCGTATAAAAAAATAATATAAAATTGTTAAGGCAGATAATTCGGCTTAGGTCATTAAAAGTCGCATCACGAGCAGATTAAATATTTTCAGATTCCTTTGTCACGTTATACAGTACAGGACTGTCGAAAGTTTAACACTGAGCCTAGGAATAAGTGCCGAATCGGCAGCTCTGCAACGCCGCATAGCGGTGTTGCCGCATAAACACGCCTGACACGTCTATGCGGGAAATTTTAACACATAAAGAGGTCGACCGAGTTTATGTCGCGGCGTTCAACGCATAAACATGTGTTGCTTATATGCGGTGCAAGGGTGCCTTTTTGACGCATAAAGAGGTCGGCCGCGTTTATGCGGCGGCGTTCAACGCATAAACATGTGTTGCTTATATGAGGCGCAAGGGTGCCTTTTTGACGCATAAATAGGACTTATTTTAACGAATATAAAAAAAGCTTATATCTCGACAAAAACGGTGGTGGTGAAATTAGTGATGACGTGATGGTGGCAATCCCATACCACTCACCATCATAATAAATCAACTGACCAAGTTTCAGCCCAATCGGATGTACAGTTTTTCTTTTACATGCACAGAAACCAAATTATGCACACACACACACACACACACACACACACACACACACACACACACAGTGGTATTGATATACCCCCCACCCCTGAGGGCGGGGATATCATCATCATCAGCAGCAACAGCAGCAGCAGCAGCATCATCATCATCATCATCATCATCATCATCATCATCATCATCATCATCATCAGCATCATCATCATGATAATGGTGGTGTTTTTAGTGAAGGTGGTAATGATAAAAGTGTAGGTGATGATAGTGAAGGATATTATAGTATTGTGCTTTATGCGGAGGAAGGTAGCCTTTTTGCCGCATAAAAGCATCCTCTTTATGCGTTGAAATTCCCCGCATAGACGTGCTGGAACACGTTTATGCGGCAACACCCACTATGTGGCGTAACACAGCACATTTCTGACTCTCGTTAGTTATATCGCGGCGGCTTCTATGTATCTCTCGGCGTTACGGGTACGAGGGAAAGACTTTGTACCCTTCACAAAATTTTAATTTTGACTGAAGAAGCTTAAATGGCAAAATCAAACCATTTTGAACATTTCTGTAAAAAATAATTTTTCAAAAATTTTATACGAAATTTATTGGGTGTACAAAAAAAAGTCTTACCTGTACGAGTTCATAATTCGGCCACTCGGAAGTCGAGAACTGACTCTTTTTCGTCAGCTCTGTGTTAGCCTTTGGACAGGTATGTACTGTACCAAAAGGCCATAGACTGTCAAAATTAATTATTAATGAAATGATAATAATTTGTCTAACTTGTCATAGGCGAAACATGCTCAGATTTTTTCTCGCCCAGGACCGTGAAAAACATGTTGATCAATACATGAAGAAAATCAAAATTGAAAAATTGCTTAGCCTTAACCACTGCAACTAACAACACAACATAATGAAAGAAACATACACGGGAATAATAATAATAATAATAATAATAATAATAATATAGCATTATTAAAATATTTGAAATCAGGAATGATTTAATTGTCATTTCAAATTGTTGCATAAAATATGAGATATGCAAAATCATCCGTTAATTTACAAGACCACCTGCGGGACCCTATGTATTAGCTACCACAAAAGTGGTAACTGTCATAACTGTCATAAATGTAATAAAATAGTATCGCCGCAACTTTTAGACAAGATGTTGATTTTAAAAATTTGAATATACGTTGTAGTTTGAGCCGATTCGTTTCATATTATTTATAGAAAATACAAGTTGTTGCAGGATTTGCCATACCAAAAAATCACACCTTAAAATACGGCAACACCGCTACGACTTTTAGCAAAGCTAGGTTGATTTTAAAATTGCAAAACACGCTATATTTAGATGTTCCATTTCAGCTGTATATAAAGGATGTAACTTGCTGCATGAAAGATTTGCCATACAAATTAACCCATTAAAATACCACATCGCTGAAACTTTTAACAAAGCTAAGTTGATTTTAAAATTTTGAAAACAAGTGCTAAGTTTAGCTGATCCATTTTATCTATATAGAATGCAAGTTGTCGCTTGTAGCATGATATTTCAAGATTGACCATACCAAATTATCCATTAAAATACAACACCGCTTAAACTTTTAACAAAATTAAGTTGATTTAAAATTTTGAAAACAAGCGCTAAATTTAACTGATCCATTTCGTCTATATAGAGTGCAAGTTGTCGCTTGTAGCATGATTTTTCAAGATTGACCATACCAAATTATCCATTAAAATACAACACCGCTTCAACTTTTAACAAAGCTAAGTTGATTTTAAAATTTTGAAAACAAGCGCTAAATTAAGCTGATCTATTTCGTCTACATAGAATGCAAGTTGTCGCTTGTAGCATGCTTTTTCAAGATTGACCATACCAAAATACCCATTAAAATTCAACTTTTAGCAAAGCTAGGGTCATTTTAACATTTGAAAACACGCTAGTTTGATCACGATCTTATCCATTTCATATTACAGTCAAACCTGTCTATAAAGGCCACCCAAGGGAACAAGTAAAAGTGGCTTTTATGGGAAGGTGGCCTTTATATACAGATTCAAATAATGTGAATAAAAAACAATTATGATAAGTTTTTCTGGCCTTTATAAACAGGTGGCCATTTTATAGAGGTGGCCTTTAATGCTGGTTTGACTGTATCTATATAGTGTGCAAGTTGTTGCATGAAAAATTGGCCAAACCAAAATTACCCCGGCCGCGTCTGACCCAAGACTTAAAAGTGGGTAGTGACTGTTCTTTCGCCAAGCACTCGGCATTACGAAATGAAAGTCACGGTTCTTTCGGATGGGAACTTAAAATAAGCGAGGTCCCGTGTCTTGGTAGGCTTGGCACGATAAAGAACCCTGCTGTAAAATGCCATCAGCGCAACGCACAGGCAAAATTTCTGCACCTTCGCCTATAGCTGGCGACGTCTCGATATAAGTGAAATATTCTTGACTGGGACGTTAAACACCATTACTCACTCACTCCAAACCAAAATTACCCATTTAAACCCAACACTGTTGCAACTTTTAACAAAGTTCAATTGATTTTAAAATTAGGGGGAAACCATACTAATTTCAGCTGATCTTTTTTATATTATCTATACTATACACATGTAGTATGCAAGATGTTGCTCAAAAGATTGACCATACCAAGTCACCCATTGAAATACAATACCCGCGGCAACTTTTAGCAAAGCCAAGTTGATTTTAAAATTTAAAAACATGATAAATTTAGCTTATCTATTTCATCTATATAGGATGCAAAGATGTTGCATAAAAGATTTGCCATACAAAATCATAGTTCGAGTGCTTGGCTAAGGAACAGTCACTGACCACTTTCAAGTCTTGGATTAGACCCTATCGGGGCTCGAACCCCCCACGACCTCCCACTCATGTAGCGAGCACTCTACCAACTGAGCTACCACAGTGAAAATTAAAACACATGTACAGAACAGAATGTGGATATTTGTCAAGTTCTTTTTAAAAACAGAAAACAGACCGCTTTCGTAAAATGATAAATGAGTATGACATTTATACATATATTATTAAAATCAAAACAAACTTCAGAATGTGCTACAACAACCTCGAAACAATAAGCGAACCATTTGTCACTCGTCCCATTGCAAATGATTTTTTTTTTAAATTAAAAAAAAAAATTTTGATTATACATGTGGTCGAAGTAAAAGTGCAATGTCAAACATCTTTTTTTCAATAAACAGATAAAGTCGGTTTTAAAAACAGTAAATAGAGCTTTTTTTAAAAAAAAAAATAGCAGTGAAATGGCACAAGGCAATAAATTAAAATTGATTAAAATCTACTTACTTACATTTGATGAAAAAATAAATCCAGATTTGATACAAATTTCATATAATAATGTGTAATATAATAAAACAAAGTGTGAAACCACAGAATTATAATTAATGGAAGCTTGTTGGACAACGTACGTGTCCGGAATAAAAAGCAGTTGAAATACAATACAGACCTGTCGAAAATTTAACACTGGACTTGCGAAAAGAAGTTTAAGCTTTACTGCCAAGTGGTCAAGATGTGGGTAGTTTTTGACGAAGTAGATGGGTAGAGTCTACCGAAAATTTATCGAAATATGAATCATAATGGGGGGCTGAGATAAACTGAAGAATCGGGACTTATTCGCCAGTTTAGTTTAAAACTTTCGACAGTTCCGTACTGTAACTCATTAAGCTAGGTTGTCAGGACTATCATCTACATCTAATTTACAACAGAAAGCATAATGTTTTACAAATTATCAAAAAGATAATTACCCACAGGGTCTCGGTTTCAAAATAATTTCTTAATTAATATTTTCCTTAACTTAAATCTGACAAATTTTGACAATATTATTGCCATACAAATAAACAGTTTCAAAATACTAAGAATTTAAATAATGATGTCGAGCTGAGTGATCTTTAAACTGACACTATAATTTCTTAACTGAGATTTTCTTTAACTTATAAGCAAATTTTGTACAATATTTTCGAACTTACAAATTAATATTTTTCAAGTTGAATAAACATAAATGTGATAAGCGTGAAGCGATCTTGAAAATTACAACTTGCGTTCCTGAATATTTAAAAAATTAACAAATTATTAACAAAATCATTAACAAATCTATTTTCCAGATTTTAAGTTAAAAAAAATTCTTAGTTAAGGAATGAGTGTGAAACGGGAACCAGTTTCAAAATGTTATTTTGTATTAATAGTATGTAATCACTCATATTGGAGGGCCTTGTGTAAGATTGGCTCAGTCGAAATAAGCAACCCTAAAAAAATAAAGTCATTATTATTATTATTATTATTATTATTCACAATAATTTCTTGTTTCGATTTCACATCAATTTCCTAACTAAGATTTTCCTTAACTTATAAGCATTTTTTGGCAATTTTTTTGGAACTTTAAATTAACATTTTTGATAAAAAATGTGATGAATGTGATCTTCAAAATGATATTTTAAATTCTTGAATATCTTAACAATCAAATTTTTAAGATTTGAAAGCCTAATTTAAGTTACGGAGTTGACTTATGGTGTTTAACGTCCCAGTCAAGAATATTTTACTTATATCGAGACGTCATTAGCTATAGGCGAAAGTGCAGAAAGTTTGCCTGTGCGTTGCGCTGTGGCATTATACAATGAGCAGGGTTCTTTATCGTGCTACGGGACCTCGTTTATTTAAAGTTCCAATCTGAAAGAATCGTGACTTTCATTTCTTAATGCCGAGTGCTTGGCGAAGGAACCGTCACTACCCACGTTTTAGTCTTGGGTCAGACCCGGTCGGGGTTCAAACCTAGGATCTCCTACTTACGTAGCGAGCACTCTACCAACTGAGCTACAGCGGTGTTTTTTTAAGTTAAGAAAACCCTTAGTTAAAGAAATGTTGTGAAAACGAGCCTTGATCATTATACGATCTGAAAGACTACAAGACCACAATATAGATTAAAACTGAAACAGTATACGGGACATGCAGCTTGGAACTAGTGGTTATAATATTCCAACATTTTAACTCGACACTGGTGTAAATGGCGTAGTATAATTGAAAACCAATCATTTCACATATTTTACAACCAGTTGTCATAGCAAAAATACGATAATTATCAATAAATATTAAGTTTAATCTCTTTTACTATTTTTCCATCTCATATTGGCCCGAAGATATCACAAACTCAGTAGGCAATAAATGTGTATATTATTGTCCGAAATATACTATTGTCTAAATTTGCTGCTAGTTAAAGTTAGAAATTATCCAAAAACCAAGGCATACTTCCTCGTGCAAAATATTTTCTTAGCTTTTGGTAAATATATTTTGGTCCGTTGGGAATCTTTTCAACAAAAGTCCAAGCACTTCTGGTGAGGAATTCCGAAACGACAGTATAGTGCTGTTAAATTAACACTAGTAAAATATGTATTTGTTCATAAAATTGAAATATTGAATTTTAATTTTTAATTTCAATAATTTGGACATGGATTAGTATGTTTACAAGTTGTCATAGAAACAAATGAACATTTTCATTCAACTTTTGGGTTGATTTTTTTCATTTAACATATTTTACCACTGCGGTAGCTCAGTTGGTAGAGTGCTCGTTCCGTAAGTGGGTGGTCGTGGGTTCGAACCCCGACCGGGTCTGACCAAAGAGTTGAAAGTGGGTAGTGACTGTTCTTTCGCCAAGCACTCGGCATTACGTAATGAAAGCCACGGTTCTTTCGGATGAGAACTTAAAATAAACGAGGTCCGGCCGTGTCACGGTAGGCTTGGCACGCTAAAGAACCCTGCTGTATAATGCCATCACTGCAACGCACAGGCAAAATTTCTGCAACTTTGCCTATAGCTGTCGAAATCTGGATTTAAGTGAAATATTCTTAACTGAGACGTTAAACACCATTACTTAACTCAACTCATTATTTTATCACAAGCTGTCATAGCGAGAATATGAGTAAATCATTTTATGTTCAAAAATAGGCTTTCATTAGTATAACAATTTAAATAACAAACCGCGAAAACAGTAAATGTCACTATTCAAATGTTCTTAATTTGTCAGTATATGGGAAATTAGTAATTTTATGTCAAGATCTAAAGTTTTCCACTTTTTTTATTTTAGTTATGACAAAAACCTAAATAATAAATCAAAACTTTTATCACTTTTTCGAAGTCAAAGTTTATCATTTCTCTTATAAAATTAAAATATAGATCGACAGGGTTGTAATATGTTACGTGTGATCTGGTCCCGGTTTAAATAAGCGGATGATTTTCCTTATCTTAAATCTTGTATATTTTAAACCTTTATAAAATTTTTAATTATTAAGATATTGAGGAATTTGGGGTGCCATTCGTTACTTTTACACAATTTTGACTACATACGTAGCGGGTGTAGCCAGCTAAACAGATGGTGCTTACCCTTCCGGAGCACCCAGTCTCACTTCACTGGTGGAAGTTTACGTGTCTAACATAACTTGTCAGTTCCGAAGTTTTATACTTTGCTTCTGGATTGTGATTTGGACATTTGTTAGTATGTTTGGTTTTTTTTTTAATTTGAAGATAATATCAAGCTTATGACATTTCTAGTATATTTTGACAAAACTTTAATAGTATCAAAAAAGGGCTTGCTAAAATTTGCTAGATTTTAGTTAAGGAAAATCTAAGTTAAGGGATGAAACTGGGGCCTTAACTAAGGTTTTCCCTGACTTGTGTTTTAAAAATTTGGCATTTTTATATTACTCAAAATAGTTATTTTAACAAGATTAAAATACAAATGCTATTTTGAAGCGATTTTTCACAATAATACCGAATCTTTCTGAATGTCTTGAAAAATAAATTATTAAAATGCTGGAAAATTCTAGTTAAAGAATGATTGTTTTAGCAAATTAGCGAATTAGCATTTCATCTCGCCTGTGTGAATTTGGACAAATTAGCAGATTTCTTATTCGCCTGTGTGAATTTGGACAAATTAGCAAAATTTCTTATTCGCCTGTGTGAATTTGGACAAATTAGCAAAATTTCTCATTTAAATTATTTATCGCTTCTTGAATCATATTACTAGGCGAATTTTTGTCACAATGTCTGACAAATAATGTTTGAATACTCATTTTGATTTTTATTCTTAAACCAGTAGGTCCAATTTTTCAAAGCTCCGTTGCCTAGAAACCAAATGCTAAGTAAAAGGATGATTCTCAAAACGCCGAGCTATCCGCCTATAGGATTCAAAATTTAAAAGTATGTTATAAACATGTTTATAGTGAAAAACCTAAAGCTACTATCATTTTGTAAAAGTTTATTTGGTAAAAATCTCAGTAAAATATTGCATTATATGTTTAACACATGAAATCTTTTAGCTTTGTCTCCGTATAACTCTATACAAACATGGAACAAGTCAGTAAAAATCAACACGTTTTCAATAAATACATATAGAGCGCATGCCTCTCCATTTAAGATATTTTGAATACAAAAACTACCTTATTTTATTGTTAGATATGCAAAGTATGGTTAATGGAGAGATATGCGCTGACAGTGAACTTTGCAAAAATTGGTGTTTAGAGAGTTACCCCAATATAACCTCTTACTATACTGTACTATACTCGTACTTGATATTAATAAACTGTCATTGTCAACAATTGCCTGCGTGGTGTAGTGGATATATGTAGGGGCTATTATGTCTTATGTTGTGGGTTCGTATACCCAAAATGACATTTTATTTTTATCTTAATTCATTTTAATAAAATGTATATATTTTACGGCTTTATTTCTTTCTTTTATCTTACTTTGTGTTAAAATTGAAATATTTATTTCTGCAACAAATAACAAAATAGAAATAAAGACATGCACATACATTTGCTTATTACACATACATGTACAACGATATTACAGTCCAGTTTCAGGCCACGTGTCATTTCCCGTGTGTTTCCTGAACGATGAACACGTATTAGTAAATAAAATGCCAAAACATTAAACTGTTCAAAGTGCAATCTTCGCACGAAAAAAATGCTATAAATGAAAAATCGGGGTGGGTATCATATGTGATAAATGTCACTAGCTGAGCAAGACTGAAGATCATGAGCCTGTGGTTCCTCCAATAGACTTGAAATCTGAATGTATAGACCTACTCATTTTGAGTTGTGGCAAATCAAATGCCATTTGCTTTATTTTCAAAGAAAAAGTTCCCTTACGAAACTTGCACTAATTAAGGCAAGAATAGACATTTTGTCAAATAAGGCACGTCATTATAAAAAGGGAAGGAAAAATGTTATTCATATGCAACGTATATATTTACACAGAGATTTATTTATATTTGGCCTCAAGTAATGACGCCTATAGAGGCTCGAAAAAGGTGTAACCTAGTTTCTTGCGTATTTATTCCTATAGGCGGATAGCTTGGCGTTTTGGGAATCATTCTTTAAAAATGGAAGTTAATGCTAAAACACATAATCATACCACTGGGTATTAAAAATAGAAATTAAAACTCCGAAGTCTGGATATATATTTTTCGTTGGTTCCAATATGTTTTAATTATTTTCTTTTCTCGTTTCTTCATGTTTTTCTTTGTCTTCATTGGTTATTGCCAACCACTGCAAATCAGAATATTTTCGCGTTCGTTTTAAATTCGCATAAATTTACAAGATGCATAAATAAAAAAATGTCTTCAGAAAAGTAAAAACTCCGAAACTTGCAATTAAGTGAAACAGGTGAACTTCCACCAGGGTAGTGAAGGTAGGTGATACAGAAGGGTAAACGCCCTATGTTTAGCGAGGTACACCCACCGCGTGTGAAATTAAAATTGAGAATAATTGCATTTCCACTGACCATCATGCGACAACACGAAAATAAAAATACGCGAATATCTTCAAATATTTACAATAAGACTGTAACCTGTCTTCGATGAAACATACAGAATCAATTGTATTTCAATTTCCAATGAAAGACAATGGGGGTCATGACCCTTGATGTGTATCAATTTTCCCGCAATATTACGTCATGTCCTACACAGGGGATCGCGTGGTCAATGAGATACGCCGATCTCGCATGGTTAAAACTTCATGGTTAAAAAATATCACACGCGCAGATATGGAAAAAATAGCGCCAAGGTACAAAATAATTATTGTAAATATAAGAAATGACATTTCTGCTCATGGTATTTCATCGAATTTGGCACGCGTCACACTATCTTTCATTACCCCTTGAAATACCATGATCAGAATGTCATTTCTTAAATGACACTTCTCGCGAAAATTAACCCACGCGAATGGGCATGTTTTAATGTCAATGACAAAATGTTTTCTTCTAAACAATTGTGTTTTATTATTTAATCTCTCGATCAATTTGTGTAGGTTTTTGTTTTAAGAAGTCTAAACTAAATATTACTTCCATGGGATCAAAACGAAGTGTTTTTTTAAGGTTTGTGTTTCAAAGAATATAAAATAAAGACTATTATCATGGGATACAAAAATTTTGTTACTGGTGGAGTAATGTTTGTGTCATGGAGTCTAAAATAACTAAGATTACTGTCATGAGATAAGAAAAGTGATTTGTAAAGTGTTCTAAAAAGTATTAGTTTCTTAAAGTCTTAAATCATCGGATAAAATAGTCCAGTTACTAGTGATGTTTGTTTATAAGACTACTCTCATGGGATAAAAAAGTGCTGTTACTTGCAGAGTTTTCTTAAAGGTGTTTGGTTTCAAGGAATCGTAAAGTGTTCTCAAGCTAAAGGTGTTTGCTTCAAGGAGTCTAAAATAAAGACTGTTGTCATGGGATAAAAAAGTTCAATTACTTGCAGAGTTTTCTTAAAGGTGTTGGTTTCAAGGGATCGTAAAGTGTTCTGTTTGCTTCAATGAGTCTAAAATAAAGACTGTTGTCATGGGATAAAAAAGTTCAATTACTTGCAGAGTTTTCTTAAAGGTGTTGGTTTCAAGGAATCGTAAAGTGTTCTCAAAGCTAAAGGTGTTTGCTTCAAGGAGTCTAAAATAAAGACTCTTGTCATGGGATAAAAAAGTTTTGTTACTTGTGTTTGTGTCAAGTAGTCTAAAATAAAGACTACTGTCATGGGATAAAAAAGGTTCTGTTCTCTTTTGGGGTGTTTTAAAGGTTGTGTTTCAAGAGGTCTAAAATAAAAGCTTCTGTCGTTGGATAAAGAAAGTTCAGTTACTGTTGGATTGTTTTTACAAATGTCTAAAACAAAGACTACTGTAATGGGATGACTTTTGTTTCTTAAAAGGGGTCTAAAACAAAGACTACTGTCATGGGATCAAAAAGTTATGTTACTGGTGGGTTGGTCTTGTCGCAAAACTCAGAGTTATCCCAGACAGGAGGGAAGACAAACAAACGGAAATGTTACAATTACGGTGACCCGTCATATCATTACGTGGCTGAGATGTCTTGCAATGAGAAGATGGCATTATTCTTGATGTCAAAAGATGAATTATAATAACCCAAAAACTGAAAAATGCCAGAAAAAACTGACAACTTAAATATAAATATAAATTATTTATATATTGTTTTTTATACTAATTACAAATATAAGGTAACATGTACTTTATTTCTTTTTTTTCTTTTATCATATAAAAATAGCAGAATAACAATAATATATAAATACAATTAAATGAATTAAATAATGATATGAATTACATAATAATAATAATTATTATTATTATACCTCACATATATTAAAACACTTTTCATTGGATATTTTCCAATCACATGACATGTAATAAATGAGATGTTTCCCACAGAATCACTGTCAGCGTGTGACAACCTCTCACAGCCATGTGATAACCCCTCGCCAGCCATGTGATAATACTATTATCACCCGGTGATAACCCGGTACAAGGGAAACAACTCGTACAACAGAACTTTGTTGTCATTTGGTAAACAATAACAATGGCGGCCAGTCGTTTTTTGCAGTTCGTCGGAAGCGGACTTGGAATTAATTATGTATGACAAAGATGCAGAAAATATATTAAGGGTCACCTAAGCTTCAGTAAAAATACTGGAAATGTATTTGATGGAAACAGAAAGAGAGGTAAACATAGATCTTACTCCCAAAAGACCCATGCACAGCTACTGTGGAATCTTCGTATGCAGGCGAGCGTAAATGGATGGTTGAAAGTGTAAACTGGTAGCGTTTAAATTTAATTTAAAATTTAAATATTGTTTGTGTCATTTTACATGGTAAGCTGTGTTTCGGCATAATAAAATAATAATTGCCCTCTAGGTATGTGGACATCCAGAATTGTCACCCTTCAGAAGGGTTTTCACCCTCGGGCGATGCCCTCGGGTGACAATTCTGGATGTCCACATACATAGAGGGCAATTATTGTATATAATAATAATAATAATAATAATAATAATAATAATAAGGCATGTGCTTTATTGAATGATAAGCAGAGCAGGTTAGGAGTGATTGGGTCATTCCCTACCTACAGTTCCCTGCAATGACTATCATCCAATAGAAGCTTGGGCATGAGGTTGAGTGAATGTTGTAATAATAATAATAATAATAATAATAATAATAGATAATAATAATAATAATAATAATAATAATATATAATAATATATAATAATATAATAATGATAATAATAATGTGTACTTTATTTCTAAGGGATATTGATTTACGAGTCTGAGCTTGGCTGCCAAGTAACCGAGAAATGAAGAGATAGTGGTACAAAAGCTGTTATCATGAAATAGCTAGTATTATAATGCCGCATAGCGGTGTTGGCGCATAAACGTATTCCAACCCGTCTATGCTGTGAAATTCAATGCATAAAGCTTTAAGAGGACGCTTTTAGGAGTCAAAAAGGCTACCTTCCGCCGCATAAAGAAAATGTATAAAGCACGATACCATAATATCCTTCACTATCATCACCTACACCTCCATTATCATTGTCACCTTCAGTAAAACACCACCGCCATCACTATCATCACAAGAACGTGGACGATGAAAGAACGACGACGATTTTACCGTCAACGACGACGACAGTGGCGTTACAGTCATCATCGCCACCGCCGTCGGTACTGTTGTCGTCGTCGACGGTAACATCGTTGTCATCCTCTTATCGTCCCTGTCAACGTCCGCTACCTTGTCGTTACAAATATTACTATCATTATCAACAACATAAATTCTCAATTGCCACCGTCGTCGTAATTATTAATGTCACCGTCGCGTTTTTGTCGAGATATAAACTCTTTTTAAGATTCATACTAAGTCGTTAAAATTAGTCACTAAGTCGTTTAAATTAGTCTTCTTTATGCGTCAAAAAGACATCTTTGTGCCGCATACAAGCAACACCATCTTTATGCATTAAACACTGCGCATAAACGTGATCGGCGTCTTTTTGCGATAAATTCCCAGTATAGACTTGTCGGGTGCGTTTATGCGGAGTTACATAACACATACCGAAAAGCTTTTGAGATATAGCTAACGAGGAGACAGTGGAACCGGAACTAATTCGTTAGCTTAGCGTTAAACATACCTGTACTGTACATGTCTACTAGAGAAAAATGAAAAGACGAAGCCGAAAAACATATACTTGGCAAGGAAAAAAACCAAACAAACAAAGGCGAAGAACAAGCAAACCAGACAAAACAGAAATGAACTGACTATACCACTGGATATATACAGTACAGACCTGTCAAAAGTTTAATACTGGGCTTATAAAAAGAAGCCGAAGCTCAGCTACTCAATGACCGAGGTATGGCTAGCTAGAGGCTAAAAATAAACTGCCGAGAGATACTTTGCAGCTGCCGAATTGCTGCCCAACAGCTGCGAATACATAGCTTATATAACGAGGGGCCGCCGAAGTAACCTGCCGATTTTTCATAAATTCGTTATTTCCGTGTTAAATCTTTGACTGGTCTCGACTGTAGGCCTAATATACTAGCTAGATAGTGTCATGTGCTACTTTTGATTTTTTATGAAATAATACATTCAAAAGTAGCACATGACAATTTCAAAAGTAGCACATGACACTATAATGCAATGAATACTGTTTTCAAAATATCAAGCATCACACTTGTTTTAAGGCGGTAGTCAATGGAAACGGGTAAACATGGTAACATTTCGCCGCGGCATTTTCAGCTCAAACACATTCATATCGTGTTATTTGATTTCGTCTATATATAAATGTAAATATTATCATGAAGAGAAGTTAAAATATGCGAAATCTGTTAAAATGAGCACGAACGTGCTCTATGTTAATTTTAGGTTACCATGCTCTGCCAAGTCTTGGTTTGTGTACTAAATCACACCATTGTGCAGATCGGATCTGCTCGGCATATTTCACTCATGTCAAGTAGTTTTATTTTTTAGATTCAAAATGAAAGTACGGTATAGGCCTGTCAAAAGTTTAACACTAGGCTTATGAATTAGTGTCGAATATGCGGTTCATCTTGACAGCTTTATGGCAGCTGTTTTCTATCTCAAGACAGCTTTTCTGTCCCTAATTATCCATATCTGAGCCACTCGACAGCTAAGTTTCGACACCTTTTCGTTACTTCAGTGTTAAACTTACGACAGGCCTTTAACACTATGCTAACGAATTAGTGTCGAATAGGTGATTCATCTTGGTTATATCTAACAGCGTTAGGGCAGCTGTTTTCTATCTCTTTGCAACTTTTCTGTCCCTAATTATCCATATCTGAGCCACTCGGCAGCTAAGCTTCGTCTCCTTTTCGTTACTTCAGTGTTAAACTTTCGACAGGTCTTTAACACTATGCTAACGAATTAGTGTCGAATAGGCGCTTCATCTTGACTATATCTTACAGCTTTATGGCAGCTGTTTTCTATCTCTTTGCAGCTTTTCTGTCCCTAATTATCCATATCTGAGCCACTCGGCAGTTAAGTTTTGACACCTTTTCGTTACTTCAGTGTTAAACTTACGACAGGTTTTTAACACTATGCTAACGAATCAGTGTCGAATAGGCGCTTCATCTTGACAGCTTTATGGCAGCTGTTTTCTATCTCTTTGCAACTTTTCTGTCTCTAATTATCCATATCTGAGCCACTCGGCAGCCGAACGTCGACACCTTTTCGTTACTTCAGTGTTAAACTTACTACAGGCCTTTAACACTATGCTAACGAATTAATATATTGGTGTCGAATAGGCGATTCATCTTGACCTTATCTTACAGCTTTATGGCAGCTATCTCTTTGCATTTTTTCTGTCCTTAATTATCAATATCTGAGCCACTCGGCAGTCGAACTTCGACGCCTTTATGTTAAGTTCAGTGATTAATTTTTGACAGTCATGTACTGTATATTCGGAATCCTCTCACGACACACTCTTCTAATTATAAGGCCGTATACAATACAGGCATGTCGAAGGTTTAACACTTAGCTAACTAATTGACTCCCGATTATTTAGCTCATCTCGGCCCCTCATTACTTATATCTCGACAGAGTTTCGGCAGCTGCTATCTATCTTTTTTCACTAGCTACCCGCACCTCGGTCACTCGGCAGTTTTTTGATTTTTTTTCGCAGACTGAGTTTTAAACTTTTGTCAGGACTGTGCTGTATATAATTATTAAATATTTTTTAAAATTAAAAAAAAATAAAATTCATCTTTCATCTTATTTTTATGAGAATTATGGACCTTATTATGCCGAAATATCTGCTTTAACGATGTTATTTAAGTTCTTATACTGCTACTATCGATGGTTACAATTTCAAAAAATAAAATACCCTCATTACGGCAAATGATTCGGCATAGGAAATGAATTTAAATTCTGACTTGTGCAATAAAATAAAAATAAATGCATACGGAAATGGAAAAAAATGATTCCGTGAAAAATTGCAGAAATGCAATGCTATCATTATGACACTCTTTTCGTCGAACTAGGCGGACATGTTTGCAGAGGTCGTGCTTTTATTAACACCATAGTTCATTCCTCTAAAAATAATGAAATCAGTCCAGTAATTGAAGTTTTTACCACCCATCGAGTTTTAAAAATGACCTTAATGTCTGATAAAGCTTTAATATATGATCTTTTTAAATATGGACAATTAAATTCAAGAATTTGAAATATGAAGTTTTGAATATGGATTGGTCTCGTTTCGAATTTTAATTTAAAGATTAAAATGGCGTGCATTTACAGTACAGGTCTGTCGAAAGTTTAACACTAAGCTAACGAATTAGTGATAAATCAACAGCTCATCTCAGCTAATATAAGCCCTTCGTTAGTTTGACAGCTTTTTGGCAGCTGCTTGTCATCTCTCGGCGCGGCAGCCTTGCAATTACCCGCTATTGATATCTCAGCCACTCAGGACCGGATCTTCGGCTACCTTTTTTTCAGCTAAGTGTTAAACTTTCGACAGGTATCTACTGTACATAGGGCAAATGAAGTTTTATATATATATATTATTATTATTATTATTATTATTATTATTATTATTATTATTATTTTATATTATTATTATTACATGTATTATTATTATTATTATTATTATTATATTATTATTATTATTATTATTATTATTATTTATTAATTTATTATTATTATACCGATTATAAATTTAAAAAATATATCAATGCGTAAAAACAATTCTGTTTTTTATTGGGGTTGCTTATCAATAAATTTATTTTTGATAGAAGTATGTGCAGCGTGTTTAATTAAAATGTCGCATTATTTCAAATCAAAATGATTAAAACACAAATAAAAATTTGATGGGCGTCATTCATTTTGCTATATCAATAAAGATGATTTTATATGACCGCCTGTCTTCAAAGGGAACCTTTTATTTCACATACGAGATGTCTTTGATTCTGCAATAAACATTATGATTTAGTATACGGCCATATGCAGTTTTTTAATTAGAGATCTCATTGTGAGATTTTAAAGTTTTATACATGTATAAATTGATCAACAAATCAAAAACAAGTTATAAATAATAAATACTTAAAGTGCTTTAATAATGAATAACAAGGTTATTAAAATCATCCTAAAATTTCACAGTAAAATTCAATATTTAAATATTTATGTATTTTATATTTTTTAAATATTAAAAGCGCATTAAATTGATTAACAACGTGGTTAAAATCTTACTAAATTGCAAATTAAAATTCTTACTTTAAATATTTATGTATTTTCATTTTTTAAATGTTAACATTGCATTAAAATGAATAACAATTTAGTTCTAAAATTTCGAAGTAAAATTTATTATTTTCAGTTTTTGAATATTAATTGAAAAAGAGTAAATACATTACAAATA